>VZSC01015147.1:199841-290427 GCA_013398225.1 Steatornis caripensis | reverse complement strand
CACAGCCTCCCTGGGCAGCCTGTGCCAGGGCTCTGGCACCCTCACAGTACAGAAGTTCTTCCTCATGTTCAGATGGGACTTCCTTTCCTTCATTCATTGTTTACCTATCTGTCCTTTCCTCATCAGGGGTAGAAAAACATAATGAATGCTTATCACCTGCAAGCTCGAATCCCCCTGGAAAGAACTTTTTCAGGAAAATGTTATTGTGGTGAGCACTTTCAAGGAGTGCTGGAGTTTTAAAGTTTCTCATAATGTTTTGCATTTTTCTTCTAAATGAATGGGAAAAAACTCATCTGGCTCTCATTTGAATTCTCAATAGACTTTAGAAAGGAAATTCCAACCAGAAGTGTATTCCTACACCTCAGATGTACGTGGGAACGATGCTGTATGCTTGTCTCAAGCCAACAACAGCCAGAAGAATTGGAGGTAAGGCTGCATCAGCAGCAGGCTCGCTTGTTCCACACAACTGTAAGGGTCTCAGGGGCTGGTTTTAGAAACCAGGCTTCAATAGGACACATCAGAAGCTTAGCATCAAGCGTATGTTTAAATATCTAGTCTACCTTTCTTCACTGCAGCCATTTGTGACCCGTGTAGGATATTTATTTATATAAATATTTCTGGGGGCTTTCTGGATATAAAGGGTGGGAATCATCTCACCTATCTGCAACTGCACTGGAACTATTCATCCCATGTGCTCCTGAAGATTATGGAGAAAAAGACAGACTTCCATGAAAATGTCATCTTATCTTAAAGTTAATGTCTAAAAGAGGTAAAATGATTTGTGCCCAGAAAGTGCTCATTCTTCTCTAGAGACTACACAGTGAATTTGGGAAGAATAGGCATATAAAGCTAGAGGTTATTTCCAGTGAGATGAAATAAATTTTTCATTGAGGCATCTCCTATTAATGTACTGAGTACTTCAGGTCCATAATTTCACTTCTTTGCACCTGATTTTCTCCATTTGCAGTGATGGTGTAAATGAACTGTGTCTGCATTTGCCAAGGGATTTGAGATTATGTTGGAACATTCCTGTATAGGTGCTCAGTGTTTACCACAAACAGCACATACTCCCACAGAGAGCATGAATTAGTGTTACTCGACCTCAGAATCCACTAATCTCTAACACAGGCAAGGAAGTAAGTACTTGAGCTGTTCACCCCATCTGTGTCTTATTCATCACTTCACCTGCTGGTTTCCATAGGATATATGTATATATCACCTACCAGAACTAAGCTGCGCTTATCAAGATTTCCCCTGCAGCTGATACTACATGTTCTTGGTATTCAGGCTTTCTTTAAGTATCTTAAGCTTATAAACAACTCCAAGTACTTCTGATTTTTAGAATTTGCCAGAAAAATGCTTTTCTTTCCCTGAAAATGCGGGCTGTCTCTGGACAAAGACGTTAGGTGAAAGCACAGGGCCAGCATAGCTAGTTCTAAGTCAAAGTCTGGTGGAGGGCATGTCTTCCCAGACCTTTCAGGGAGGTAAGCATCTCCACTTCCCAGCGCCCTAAGGGCACTGTTCCTAGCTCTCCTTAGAGACATATCGAGTTAATTGGTTGCTCAGTGCGCAGCAGAGATTAATGTGCAAACATGATGCTGGCAAAGCCTCATCAGAGGATTCCTATAATCGATGTGAAGACAATGTAACTGATTTGTAGATACATAACTCTGCACCTTGCTCACTGTGTCGGTTTCCTGCAACTGTTGGTGATTGCCTTCCTCCCTGTGNCTCCTTAGAGACATATCGAGTTAATTGGTTGCTCAGTGCGCAGCAGAGATTAATGTGCAAACATGATGCTGGCAAAGCCTCATCAGAGGATTCCTATAATCGATGTGAAGACAATGTAACTGATTTGTAGATACATAACTCTGCACCTTGCTCACTGTGTCGGTTTCCTGCAACTGTTGGTGATTGCCTTTCTCCCTGTGCTTTTCTTCTCTTTCAGTTCAGAAACTTTGGGAAGAAACTTCTAATAGCAATTTGTTTGCCACGCCTATTTGGCATGCCACGCCGCACTATTACACAAACAGGGAACGCGATGTAACACCACAGCAGCAGATTTAACTAAGCTCCAATTGTACTTGATGCCATCTGGATGTGGGAAGAATGTTCCCTTAAATGAAAAATTTTTGACAGAAGAACAAGTCACCCTTCACAAGTACGTTCCATAACATAGGACAACGTGCCATCTTTGACTTAGGACTTCATCGGTAAGAAATTGGCCTAGCAATGGCATTTCTCCTCCAACAGGCAGATGTGCTCTTTCTTTACTATATTGTTCCTTCTGCACAGATCTGAATTTGGGGTGTCCTTTAGAGCCAGTATGAAGCCACTGTTTGCTAGGAAGTGGTAATCTGTCCCATATCACCTCTCAAATAAACTACCTCTGGCTGAACCACCAGTGTTAGGATGCGGTGAGGCTACTGGCTCTAGATTTAGATTATGAGATTGTAAGCAGCTAAAACAAAGAGTTCATATTTCCAGGTGCAATTTATTAATTTAACCGTCTCATTTTTACCGTGTTCGTCACAGCAGAAACTCAGTGACAGCCTGAGTAAATGCTTTGTCTTGTAATAAACAGTCATCTAAAAAATTAATGATGAGTTCTTTTCTCGAAAGACTTAAGGACAAACACATTTCCAACATCAGGGCCTCTGAAGAGGAAATACCTCAGGGAGAATATTGTTATTAGGTGACACTGAGCACATACTTAAGCAGGAGTGATTGAAGCAGACTGTGTACCCTAAGGATTTAATGAGCAGCTCAGAGGAGCTGATAGCCTGAGGCATAGCCTCAGGTCATTAAATCTCAAACGATTATTAATCCCCAGGAAATGCTTTCTGTCAAGGTCATTAATGCTATTATACAGTGGAAATTGAGGGCGTATTGAGAAATTAGCATGTAGTCTGTTTGCAGGAGAAATGCTCTCAGTAGGCATGATGAGCAGGTCATTTCCAGGAGGATGCTGCAGTGCCCACGAGCCACCCGGCTTGCTTGAACTTCCATGTCACTCTGCACCATTTCTAAGCTAAGACGCTCTTTTCCAGGGTGTCACTACAGGAACTTTATCATGCATTGAGTAGTTAAATTAGCAGCTCGGTGTAACTTCAAGGCATAACATCAGCTGAAGACTCTCCTGCTGAGTAGAGATATCTTCAGCATATGTTTTTAGGTCACAGCCCTGCCCTGCTATTGCCTCTTTTTAGAATAAAAATAGGACATCTGATTCAATTGATGTATACACTGGTGACCATAGCATTTGACCCAAGGGTGACACTGTGTAGGTGTTAGGATCGTTACCCTTTTCTGAGAGTTTTCTAGGATAAAGGTCTCCCACCACGTCACTGACTTCAAGCAGAAATACCTGGGACCAGAACAAATATATCCACTGGCGCCTGTGAGGTTAACACCAAGAGCCTGACCAGCAGACAGGGAAGGGCATTACAGGGTGGGATCCTAGTTTGGGGCTTTCCTCTTGGAATCCTTCTCTGCGTTGGGCGCCTCGTGAATGACGCCTCAGCTTCAGTCACCACTATTACCTTCCCATCAGGTATGGAAAATGCCGGTGCATGGATCCCATGGCGTTTTATAAGTAGGGTCTAGAGTGAGGCAGCAAATTATTTGGTGCATTTTATGTAGCTAAGAGTCAAGACTGGATGTCAGATTTAGTGAAATTTTTTTTTTCAGATTCTGCTGCTGGTTTATGATTTGAATTGGGAAAATAAAATCCTGTAATTTTGTTAAATTATCTTTGTCCATCAGCTTTTCCTACATTAAAAGAGCTATAACCGTACCTACCACAACAGATATTTTGAACTCTGAAGTAGATGTATTAACCAGGGACCTGGAGTTCTTCAGTTTCAAAACTATTATTTTATAATGATCAGTGCTTGATTTTTAAGGCAATGCAACAGACTGCAATCGCCTAATCTGTTCTTTCTGCTCTAAACTAAGCAAGGAAAATAGAAAATTGTTGCACAGTAGGATCATTTTGATTACATCCCTGAGGATGATTTAGCACCTCAATTATGCAGCTGTCCAAATTAAGAGAAGAAATCTTTCCTTATCGAAGAGCCTGAAGAGATTTAGAAAGCAACAGTATATTCTACTAAGTAAAAAGAAAGAACAAAAGGACATCATGATCTATTTAATTATTCTGACAGTGTCTGCATTAAATGATCAATGCTTAGACATGCATTGCCATTTACTGTTTGATTAAGTGCCCTAACATTCACTGGCATAAGCCAGTGCATCCTTACTAAATGGAATTTATGCAAATGTTATTTCAATTACATGTCTCTGCCTAGATGTCAGGAACACATCCATCTATGGGGAACCAGAGGGCAAATTCAGTGCTATTCTTTAGTCTGACTGATTTCCTGAGAGATATTCATCCAATGAAATTGTTAAATCATTTGAGTACATAAAAGTAATTTAACGTTAAGTAAATTATATTAAGAAAAAAACACCTTTGTGTGATATGACTACATAGTTTTTGCATGCGTTTGGGTCCTTGATTTCGTGAAGCATATACTATATACATTAAGGCAGTGATACTGTAAAAAATGAAGTTACCCTCTTAAAATGTAAAAAATGAAGTTACGCTTTTAATATATGTATATATAGCTGGATATTTCTGGAGTGAAACTTTCACTTAATTTATGTTAGACATCATTCCAAGTACCTGAAGAAGAACTGTATACATGTCACAGTACAGAAAATTTTATTTGGCAGTACTGACTTAGACATGGCTGTGAAGCTATAAATCAGGTAAAATAAGTATTTGGACACTAAATTATTTTTGGACTGGAAAATTCCACTAATGCTATATTTTTATAGCAGTATGCTCCTGATTGCAATCAAGAGACATATTTAAAGTCTTCTTCTTCTGAAGAAAATATGAATTTAAACTTCTGCTTCAAGAGATTCAACTGTGCAGTTTAGTGCTGTCTTTAATAAGGTTGCTTCCCCGATCAGGATTTTCAACAGGTTTGCATCATAAAAATCACTGCACTTGAGCAAGTGTAACATTTATTACCTTGTTTGCTTCGCTGGATCGTGCCATAACACACACATTGTACTATTTACGTAAGAAATAGATTTGAAAAAAACCCCACACATCCTTGGTCCCTCCTGTATTTTCAACAAAATAGACAATTTCTTACTGCTGGGCTCTTTTTCTTTTTCTTTTATTTTCCTAAGTATATCTCTTCTTGCTGACTCTCCAACTGTTTTTTTTATTGTCTTGGTTTCCACACCTATCCCACTAATGCTCAGGATACTTCAGTGAGTCTCTCTCAAATTTCATTTCTCCATTTGCTCTGGTCACCAAGTTTCACAAAATGCTGAACTCCACTGTCTGTGAAGGCAGTCACATTTCCTTTGGTGGATCTTATGCAAACATAGAGTAAGGAATAACTTGATAATACCATCATCTGACTCATGTACTTTACACTGATAATCACTGTAGCCACATCCTGTAAAAAGATTAGTTTAAAAAAAGGCAAAAACAAAATATTTGGCTTTTTCTCCCAAGAATGACCATGCACATTTTTATCTTAAAAAGATTTCATCTAAGATGTTGAAATTAACAACAGAAAAAAAGACCAAAGTGGACAGTGAAAGTTCATCTTAATCCACTCTCTGCTGAAACCTGCAGGACGAATATTTACTCCTCCTTAGAGGAATCCTGGATTCAGGACAACTCCGAAAAACATATACTCCGAGATACACCTGACCAAACAGGTTGCTTTGCTCTCAGACTGGCTAGGTGGCAATTTCACTAGTCTACGCCAAAGTAGATGTTTTGATGATACAATTCCAGCTCTGTTCTCAGATGGAGATGTTAACTTGAGCAATGCTCAGCCGCTCCGGCTGGAATGTGCTGCTTACTTTTCCAGCCCTTGCATTTAACTATCTCCAAATTGCCACATCTGTAGCTATTCAGCAGAAACTCAGTAAACTTCTCACCTTTTCCTGCAAACAGTGTCTTATATTCCTGCTGTGCTGGCATCTCAGCATCATTTACATCCCTGCTTACAGAGATGGTGGCGTTTTGTACAATGCTGCTTTCCACGGTTTGTAAGGGGTGCTGGATGATAACATCAGCTGCAGTGCCCCGATTAGTTAACCCTCACTTCTGACGGATGCTAAAGAGCAGGTCTCTCCAAACTATCACAGATTTGCTTGGATGGGAGGTCTGCACAACTGTGAGTTTCAGAACGCAGCAGAGCGGATTCCAGGAAAGCAAAAACACCAGTGAACGAAAAGCTAAGAATATACTTTGGGTGAAACATAGAAGAGAAAATTGCCAGTTCCTCAAATAACATTGTTTATTTAACTGTGTCCTGTTGGGGGGAACTACGTAAATGCAGTGACTATGAGTAACTGTGAGTGCTCATGTCATGATAATGTGATGGATTATCATGAAAGTCCACCCTTAAGAGAACAGTATTTGTGTCAGGCAAATACTGCTCTTCTAAATAGCCCATGGTTATCCTGTACACAGCACAATGGAGAAGAATTGTGTCTGACCAGCCAGGAGTATGTTCTTTCAAAGAAAGAAAACCTCCAAATTATACTCTTAGTGAAAAATATGTCTCCAAGACAGTATTTCACAGTGAACATTTTTGCCAGACAGTCTCACTACTAGTAAATAGCCTGAAGAGTACATTCCTATTTAGTATGAGTGAAAATATCAGAATTTAGCCCTAAAAGCTTTTGTATACAGACCCTTATGAATAGTTCACATGTCTGTTTTTCTCCGCTTCTGCAAAGACAAATGCTCAGTCAAATATATACTTACCTACATATAACTGTTCAAAAAGATTGACAGGGTTTGAAGAACCAAATCTCTCTGTGTATAACCAAGTCTCTACATTTAGTTGGTGTCTCTGCAATGCTCAGCATATGTAAAGTAGTAAAGAAGCATTATTTAGTATTACTTTGCTGTCGTATTGTTTTTCTTCAGTCTCAGAGCCTGAGCAGTAACACTCTGCAGTGACCTCCTAAAGTATCAGCACAGAGATCTTACGCCTCCTCACTGCCTGCTTTTTTCTATTTCCTTTCCTTTAAAATATTTTGAAGCTGAGGTAACAGCACATAGAAAAGATGATATTTACTCTTTTTTCCAAGGCAGACAGGTTTTGAAGTAATGCAGTAGGCCTATCCCAAAAAAACAGGAGTTGCTACGTTTCAATTCACACACACTGAGCGCGAGCGTTACTGAAGGCAACTCCTGTACCACTAAACTGAAGCATATTTGCTACCCAGCTTAATACCTGTTGACTCAGTTTTATACTTCAGTTTACCGTCTGTCTTGATAGCTCACCCTATGTGCAATGAACAGAATCCAACTACATTTTGCGGGAAATTGCATGGACAAATCCCCAAACGTCCTCTACTACTGTTTTCCATTTTTTATGATAAGGAAGTTGTCATTGTGGTCAGAAAGGAGAGAAATCAGATGCAAAAAGAACCATTTAAAAAGGTAAAGCTGTTATTCAAATGTCTGTCAGGGGTATCAGGTACAATTGCTCTGTGCCATTAATTTTTAATCACATCTGACAACTGGTCTCAAAAGTCTCCAAGCCTTTANTTGTGGTCAGAAAGGAGAGAAATACAGATGCAAAAAGAACCATTTAAAAAGGTAAAGCTGTTATTCAAATGTCTGTCAGGGGTATCAGGTACAATTGCTCTGTGCCATTAATTTTTAATCACATCTGACAACTGGTCTCAAAAGTCTCCAAGACTTTATGCTGCCTTGAAACAAAAAGGGCAAAATGTTCTCCTCCATCATTTTGGGAGACATCAGGGCATTAGCATCTGTAGTAAGTGTAAAGACTCCAAAGGAGCCTTTAAGAGCCGTGCGCTAATGGAGCTGCTCAAAGTACGGCAGTGACTCATGAGACCAGTAGCCCCAGCTCATCTTTACCAAGAAGGTATTGTAACCCTAAGGCAAATATNTAGTAAGTGTAAAGACTCCAAAGGAGCCTTTAAGAGCCGTGCGCTAATGGAGCTGCTCAAAGTACGGCAGTGACTCATGAGACCAGTAGCCCCAGCTCATCTTTACCAAGAAGGTATTGTACCCCTAAGGCAAATATGGCTTTCAGGACACAAAAAAATGAGAAAGGACAGCATCACAAATAAGTCCCCAGGAATATTAAGATGGAAAATCAACCTTAACTGAAATATAATACGTAGCTTTACTGTGGGTTTTTACCTTTGAATTACCTAGGAATTTATTTCATAATTATTTCATCCATAACTATACAAAATTAGTAAGTTATTTAGATCCCTTCTGCCAGCCCCCTAAAAAATAATTTCTTACTTGAAATAACTGCATTAGCTACGAAGAATTAAAAACACACAGCAGTGGGCATCTACCTTGACTCCAAGCTGTGATATATATATAGCTCGTTGTTGTGTACATCAGAGGTGCATGCTTTCACAGTACTCACAGGGACTTCTATTTAGGGACAATTGCCTTTAATAAAAAGCACAACTGGGTGTATTTAGAAACAATTTTAGTTTCTGACCTTGTGTTTCTCCCAAAATCCTACATCCTAACCATAGTCAGAACATTTTTCTGAAAAGCAGCCTCCAGACTGGCAAGCCTTACTTCCAGGAATTATTTTTCTAATATCATTGCTGCCTCCTGTCTCTGCCACTGTTTTCTGAGCTACGTAAATGTGACCATCCACATTACAAAAGCTTCCAGTAGCGTACTACAGTAACCTTACAGTCATCTCTTCTTTCATCCATTTTGGACATTTGCACTAAAATACTTAAGTAGGGAGAGTAAATAATTCATCTGCAATGGACATGCGCTATCTTGAGACTACCAAGTCTCTTCCTCTCTTTAATCATTTCCTAAAGATGATATGTTGATTCAAACAGGAAAATGTATACCTGCAATCAAATATAAAAGATGTCCTGAAAGAAATATCGACTTGGCCCACTATAAATACAAGAGGGCTAAGGGGAAGACACATCAGAAACATTAAAATTTGGGCTCATATTGACTATGCCCCTAATCTGAAGGTATTTTGATTCAAAGTAGGTACTGGTTCACGCCATCCCTTTTAAAAAATCTTTTTTTTTCCTTAGGTTATGAGAGACTCCCTGAAGTATTTTGTGACTGCAGGTGAAAACGTACTCGGGGCCTTACCTGTTGAATTCCCCACTCACCCGTATTTCTTTATGGAAGAACACTCTGCTGCTTGGAAACCCCTCACATCCCTGCCCACACCCACAGCAGTCACATTTTCAAAAGCAAAGTTTAACTTCTATCAAGTTTCTGAAGGAACAACATTAGCATTGCTTTTTTTAATACTGTGCTCCTTTATTCAGGAGGGTTATTTTTCTACCAGTCTAGGAGATGAGCACTGAAGCGCTTTCAGATTAAGGCTGAGGGCCTTCAGGACAGATGTTTTTCCCTGAGTGCTCCGCTCCCTGAGGGCACCCCGTGAGATAAGGATACTGCTCTGAAAGCCCAAGACGGTGCTCTGCATTTTCTCTCTGCAGAGACCTGAATGGACTCTGCAGGGCTATCCAACAGTGTGAAAACACACTAGAAGTCTCATTGATAAATAATAAATATGGGTATATTTTTATTGCTGTTCTCATGCAGAAACTATATGTCCTGCTGTGCAAATAGCTGAGTAGGCTCTCCCTGAGATGAATATTTTGGGTCAAGCTTTTTAAGCAGAGATTTCTCTCCTGAAGTGTATGTGTACACAAGTCCTACTCGGTCCAGAAGTTGGTGCATAAAAATTGGCAAGAACTGAGAATCCTGTTGTACATGGAATGACACAGAGTTCCCCTCCCCGGCACAGTCTAATGTAGAACAGTCTTTGTAGACTACGCACATCATACATTGGAGTTAAAAACTTCAAAGTGATGGTACATTTTAGGAAACTAAAGCAATGTTAGGTTCCTGCTCTGAACAGCTTCTCCCCACTGAGAACTCGGGGAAGTGGGGAGACCCGCCTCGCCAGGCCGAAGGCAGTCTCCGGCCACTGTTCTCCTAACTCCCACGTGCAGAAAAGTGGTGACAGCATGAGAAGATCCTAAGCCAAGTGGACACTCTGAAGGTCTATCCAAAAGTATTACGGCAGACCACCACAGACTGAAACAGAAATACTTGTGCAGATTCAGACAGATAAAAAATAAACTACAACAGCTTTAGGATGAAGCTGCCTGAGGTCTGAAAGCAAAGGGCAAATCCTAAATTATAAACACTTTGGTGGGTTCCACATCCTAAATATTTTTGGGACTGTAATATATTCAACTTCTGTGACTTTTACTGAACAATTTGTGTCAATCTGATTTTCAAGAGGAAAATTAGTTTTCAAGAGTAGGCAGTAGCATCTCTGGATGCCTTTCTTGAACTGCCAGTAGCTCAATTCCCCTTGGATAGTTCAAGACAAGCTCCAAATCAATGGAAAAGCTCCTGCCTGTTTATAGTTAATAATTTTTTTTTTAATATTATGAAGAATAAACCATACATGTGTGCCATCATGTAACTGTGGGTGGGGAGACACAGAAGGAGATGGAAGGCTAATCACAGCATTCATGAACTTCTAAAACTCTCCTTGGCTGTACATACATTTTAATATAGTTTGACATGTTATACACACATTTATTTTTCTTTTAAATTATATTTAAAGGTACATAGAGTTAATAATACATTTAAAGGTGGCAAAGTAGGAGAGGACCAAAATAACTGTCACTTTATAGGTGTCATGTACTGATAGAATTGTAGCCACCTATAAGCTGTATAGTTATTTACTATGCTTGATAAGCTCAGATCAAATTAATCACTGGCTATCCATCTGCTGGGCTGGAATGTATCAGGGATGAAATGGTGTAGTGAGACTTTCCTTGTGATGAGTTGCNTTTATTTTTCTTTTAAATTATATTTAAAGGTACATAGAGTTAATAATACATTTAAAGGTGGCAAAGTAGGAGAGGACCAAAATAACTGTCACTTTATAGGTGTCATGTACTGATAGAATTGTAGCCACCTATAAGCTGTATAGTTATTTACTATGCTTGATAAGCTCAGATCAAATTAATCACTGGCTATCCATCTGCTGGGCTGGAATGTATCAGGGATGAAATGGTGTAGTGAGACTTCCCTTGTGATGAGTTGGTCAACAATTTTTCACTATGATATTTCAAAGATTTTATGGCAGACCTGAAAATATGTTCCTTTTATGCCTATCTCCACAACACAACTCACAGAGCTTCACCTACTAATTTCCNCTATGCTTGATAAGCTCAGATCAAATTAATCACTGGCTATCCATCTGCTGGGCTGGAATGTATCAGGGATGAAATGGTGTAGTGAGACTTCCCTTGTGATGAGTTGGTCAACAATTTTTCACTATGATATTTCAAAGATTTTATGGCAGACCTGAAAATATGTTCCTTTTATGCCTATCTCCACAACACAACTCACAGAGCTTCACCCACTAATTTCCTCATAATGCTTTTAATTTCTGCTTATGGTACAGTACATTTGTACTTTTGCTTCCTAAGGAAATAATACTCATACCACCTGTCTCTCTGGGACACCCCCCTGCGCCCCAATATAATTTCAGATTGGCCAGTTTCGGTCAAATCTGACAGGCGGACCCAGCTTTCAAAGCTACTACGTTTTAGAAAAGCTGTTGTTGGGTAGAGAAAAGCATACAAATTAGTATTCTAAAAAGGGAAAGGCATTTGTGGGGTGACCCACGATCCATGCTGAAAAGCAGCAGACAGCTGGCTAAAGAGTACGCAGCACCCTGCATCAGCCACAGCGTATGCACCACTTTCACGGCAAATATTTAAGGATGGGAGAGAGATCTGGGGAGTGGCATGGAAGGGGGAAAGTAAGGACTTGGTTTCTGTGAGGTGGGGGAAAGGAATTCAAATCCGTAGGAAACTAGGCTGCACTGAGGCCAGTGCTCAGAAAGCAATTCATTTAGCTCAATTTTACAATATTCTCTAAGACAGGAATAAAGGTCAACCACTACTCATCCCTGGGCAATGGGCTGCTCCAACTTTTGGCAGCTCTAGTATGACTCACACAAGGAACATATCACTGCTGCATTCTTCGTCAGTGTTGCAGGAGTGACTGCATAATGTCCTCACATTGTCCTCACAGCCCCATCCCTCCCACCGCTTCCTTCTTCAGAAACTCCAAGAGAAGAAAACGCTGAGAGGCTGTAGCAGTGAGTAGGAGCTCTGCAGCCTGTCCCTGCCCTAAGCTATGTACTTGCCTAAGTCCAAAAAAGCTCCTAAAAGAGTCGTTTGCAAGAAAGGACCCTGGAGCGCTGTATTTCCCAGCGCTACAGATCTGCTAAGCTCCAGCACAAATGTCCCTAGAAGAGACAACCAAAAATGAATAAATAATCGCACTCATAGAAAACCAACAAGCAGCCAGCCATTCCCTAAGCACACATCAAGCCCAACATCACTGGAGACTCATCCTCTGTTCCACAAACCATGTCTCAACCGAAGCCCACCTTCTACAGATACCAGACAAAAAAATGTAATGCATCTACCACAACGAAGTTTTTGTTCAGCATGTTTTGTGATGAGAAGGGAGAAATTTACCCAAGTGTTACTATTATTTATATTTCGTTACAAATCTCAGCCAAAATCAGATTCTTGTAACAGTCAGTGCTGCTCAAACGTTCAATGACAAATGAGCTGGTGCCTTACAGAATTTACAGTCCTTACAGACAGGCAGAAAAGGAAAGGATAAGAAATAAAAGCATGGAGACTTATGGATGGTCATCCTACGAAGGGAAGAATTTAGCTCCTCTGAGCTGATGTAGAAAATCTGAGCTCAACCCACTCTGACCTAGTAGAGCTCAGGACCTCCTCTCTCTGGGGTGAGTGCTCTAATCCTTGGGTTATTATGCAAGAGGAAGATAAGTCACATCCATCTTCAAATGAGTAAATGGATCCCAACTGCATGGAGCTGCCAGTATTTTTTTCCTATTGTTCTTCTATATTCCCAATGGAAGAGGTATTTACTTGAATGAGGAGGACTGAGTCATCCTCAGGTGGGTGGATGGATGGAGAGGGAACGATCTCCCTCCATAGATCTTGAGTAAGCAACTGCTGCTGTCCTTAGACTGTATAAGGAATTTAAGCAGCTATGACAACTGTACTGCACCATTTTCTTAACCCTGGGTAACTGAAAGCTTGAATTAAATGGACTGTGTTCTCCACAAGGCACATGGCCTCTCTAGCAAATGCCAGCGTTTCTTGATTTTTCAGACAAATACCATGGTATTGCTAATTATAGTGGGCCTGACTTTCATCTGGAATAAGTTAGTGTTGTTGCTGCCAAAGACTGGCCAGGAAAATCCACGTAAAACTTCAGGATCCTTGCAAGAAAATGAAGCTCTGTGTTAGGTGGAGCCTTGTTGCTAGGAAGGCCTGTTGTTGAACGTTTCAATGCAAAAGATTAAAAACATGATTTCACATTATGGTCTCTGACTTAGCATGGTAAACAGCCTTCAAAACCACAATCTAGTATTAGTGCCTTTGTCCCTGCTTACTGTTAATGGCAGACTCTTTCCTCTTTATATTTTTCAAAGTTAGCCACAAAAATAAAACAGGATAAAACCAGAAACCAAGTGCTTTCTCAAAGGTAGAACATAATTTGATCTTTAAGAGAGAGAACAGAAAAGCGTTGGTTTTCTCTGACTGTGGACTTGTAATTTCACTGAAGATAAATATTTAGATAACAACCAATGGGATATTTATTTGTCAGGAACTATTATATTTAAAGAAAGTGCTAGAAATCTTCAGACTTGTTTTCCTATGTGTGTTGACAACCCATTCCCATCATTTACATGCTGCATGACATATAAATACAATCACTGCTATAATTTGTAAATTGTTAATATTAGGACTGTAGGAATGGCTATGCTTTCAGTTCTTCATAAAAAAAGACATCAACATCTGGCTGAACTTCCATTACTTTCCTATGTGCTGTATGTGCTCCTCCTCCTTCTCCTCAACCTCCCTATTTTTTTCTTGTTTCTCCCCTGCCTGATCTGATCCGGGAAGCTGCACACCCTGCCTGCTCTTGGCTCCTGTGATACTCATAAACCATGAAACAAACAGACACAGGAGGAAGGGACAAAAACCAAAAGCAGGAGGATATTTGGCAAATGTAAATATGTGGATCTCTCCAGCTGTGCACGTAATCAGGCAATGGCGCTATCTGAACCCAGACATGGTATCCCGCCTACCCTTTCCATCCTCTCCCCTGCTTGGTTTGTGTGAAAATGAAAGGTCTTCAGGTCAGGACCACGACTTCTCATAAACGTGACCAGCACTCACAGAAATAGGTCTTGCGATGGGACTATTGGTTCGTTAAACACTACTGTCCTAAGCCAGGAACTAATCCTTAGACCTGACAAACCCACCATGGGTAGAACAAGAGTAAAAGATTCTTCAGTTGCAGGCGCTACTGTCAGTACTATTTCAGATTTACTCTTATTTGAGGGTAAGTTTTCCGTATCTCAGCTTATCCAAGTGTAAAATAAACTCCATAATAATACTTAGTTCAAAGAGGTCTTGCAATTACTAATTGATATTTGGAATCTCTGGAGGAAAACCACCATGCGGTATCTAATAACTGGAACTGCATGGACAGAGTCTCCAGTTGGTTACCAGTGAAGCTACAGATAAGATACTAGGTTAACAGATAGAGCAAAAGAACTTTAATAAGAAATGCACGTACCAGTAGATAAAGCATTTAATGACTTTATCAGCATGCATTTGTCAAACTTTGTTGGGTTTTATGTACAGTCACAGAAACACCTCCAAAAGGATCAAAAGAATGTTATTTCTCATATCAGGAAAATAATTTTACTCAGAGCATAAGAAAATGAAACAAATTCTCAGCAAGAAAAATGAACTTGTAAGAGGATGCAGCTCTGAAACAAATTACATATATCCTACTAATCAATAAAACACAGTTGCCAAGGCAACACTGACATCAGAAAGTGAAATACAGAGGTCCGTCTTACATAAACACATACACATACCAATACGTTATGTGAACTTTTGCAATCTAGCAGTGACTTCAAGGAAAAATATGTTTTTACAAAAGAACACATATTTTCCCAGGCTTGATAGATTCTTGTGTAAGGGTTTTTATGAGATTTTAGACAAGTTGTATTTTGTTTGGTACTCTTTGTTCTTGTTCTTTTCTTACTGGAAACAAAGAAATGTTGGGAAAAAATTGCTTTCAATGAAAATTAATTCTTGCTCTTAAAGTGACTTAAAACAGTGACAACTGGATGGGGGAAGAAACTCTACCAAAGAATTTGAATGTTGAACCTGAACATAGTGAGGACTAAAAAGTTGGAAGTTGTAGATCCTATCTGTATTATATTATGCAGATCTCAAGGGACAAATTCTGAGTACCAAGGCTGTAAATAAGAAAGGATTTTTTGCACAGTACTTACAATCCTCGTTATATGTGTCTTTAACCTGAAGGCTCAGTTCTGCTGCCTTGTTCACCAAGTATTATAATCCCACTGAGCTGAGTGAAACGAATCACAGAGCTGGATGCTATTGAGCATGACTACAGGTCATACTAGCCGCCCCTTCTAATCTCTGATTTTGTATTTAATTTGAACAGTTCATTAAATTATTTCATAGCTCACTACCAGAGCCTCTCAGTACAAATGTAGGTTGCTGGTACAGGCTGCTTCTTTCGTTGTAGCTAAATAAAGCCCAAGTTTCCCAGCGATGTTCACTGCTTCTTGCTCCTTTTTGCAAAAACTATGGACAATACCTGCTGGTCATAGGATACTACCTCATGGCTCCCTGAATTACTGCTCACGTTTCACCCATCTGGGTGCTCAGCCACCTGGAGCTGGCAGATTTTTTCATAACTTGGATGCCATAGCAAACAGGAATTAAGGCAGAACTATAGCTGCCTATTGAATTCGCTCTGGAAACTTGAGTGGGCAATATAAATGTAATATAAATAAATAATACAAAGCACGAGGGTGTTTGACTGCTGCCTTAAAGGTCTGCCAGCATGCTCATTATCAGTACCAGGCTTTCAAGAATCTATTTGCTGAAAGACGATTTTCAAATATTTTTTCAAATGAACTCGTTTAGCTCGATCAGGACTCAAGTTCACTGAAAAACTCAAATGGAGATATCCCACTGAGATCTGGGTCAACCTCCTAATTTTCAGTTTAGTTAAAACGTGAAGTTAGCTCATTATGCAGCTGTCTGAAATGTTCACGTAATGACAAACTCGTGGTGTTTTTACAAAGAACTGAGAATATGAGATGGTATTTTCAGGTATGTATAAGCAATTACAGCCCAAACAAAACAGTGTCTTCATTCCTCATTGGGTTAAGTGATGAAAAGACTGACTATTATGTGTGATTCCCTCTTCTATTAATTTGGATGTATAAATTAGACATGTTCCAACACGCCTATGGAGATTTAATGCACTATGTAGGTGCTAAATATTAACATACATCTATATTTAAATCCAGTGGCTCAGAAGCACAACAGTGGTACACATCATTGCACCTTTATCTACCATATTTGCTCCTGGTAGTCTCTGTGCATATTCCTGCAAAACAAATTAATACAACAGAGCTGCCCAAGTAGTCCATGAGCCACTGGTGGAAGGATGTGACAAATTAATATCTCCTGAATAAACAATTTGCTAAGTCCTTCTTCTCTGACAAGCAAGGGCTCATGCTCTGACCTAGGCGTACCAGCTGGGACACAGAGACACAGGACAGACACAGAGTCAACAAGTAATGCCTGGATGCTATGCTCCACAGTGCTGAAAAAGAAAATGCAGAGATGCTTTATGGAGTTGGGGTTTAGGGTGCAGGTATAGGGCCTCCAGGCACATGTGCAATAGAGAGTAGGTGCAAGCTCAAAATACTTGCCCAAAACTAAGGTGGGACCATGCTGCGACTTTTCAACTGCACATCATGCTCATGGCTGGCAAAGCACCGCCATTCACGGTTTTCATCCCTGTTCAAAGTCTGCATAACAAGCACCAACGCAAATCGTACTCCTGTTTCCCCTAAAGTCACCCCCAAATGGAAGAGCCATTTCATACAGAATAGGTAAGTCCAGCCTTTGCTCCTCCCAGCAGTGCTCCATGAAGATGCTCCAGCCACCAACCCCTTCTGCAAGACCACTGGTTCCTCCCATTCACTTTCTGCCCAAATTGTTGACTGCTTTGGAAGATTTCAGGGATTTCACAAGACCTTCCATTTCATTTGCAATTCAGTAACACAGTTCCACTTCAAAAGACAGCTACCACTGTTTTTACCTGTGGGTGGAAGACCACCTCCACAAAGGTCCCCTCAATCAATCCTTTCCTTTTGTCTGTAACATCCACACATTTAACAGGAGCTTTGACGTGACACAGGATGATTATGTTTTACTGAGTCTACTTGCCTTCAAAAGCATCAACAAATCAACAAACCAAAGGCAATTGAGAAACAAAACAATGCTAAAGGCTTGATTTAAATACACAAACCCCAGAACATTCTGGACTCAACCTCAGCCCATCCCGTCTGTCCCTCTGTGCAAAAATGTTCTTCAAACAGCGAGTGAGCTTAGCTCATCTGGATGTGTTTGCTGTATGGAAACTGAGTATCATGTAGCTCTCCTGGCTTTTATCTGCTTAAATCAGAATTCTATTATTGTTTTAACTTGACAATCACTTAATTAAAGCAATGTCCTAGCAAAAAAAAAAAAATTTGCCTGGGTGGCCTGAACATTATACTTTCATATTTTTTATGAGGTGACCTTTCTGCTGAGTTCAAGAAACCATGCTTGATCACTAGATTTGGGTGGGAGTTTTGCTCGTGAGGATTATGAGTACATTACAAGCAAATCCTACTTGACTTATGCATAATTTTTCACTGAAGGTACAAAACAAGTAGCCATCAACTTAATGCCACTTAATGCTGAAGGCTTTAAAGGGTCACACAAAGTCATCCTTTTTATGGGACAGCAAAAATTCATTATTCTAGGTTAGGGTTATAAATGAGTAAGTAAATCACTTCTGCATTGTATTCAGTTGGCCCCTACTCCAAACTCATTTAGTACATAACAGCTTTGCTGTTGCTGTTGTGTCCTGCACAGACATTCAGTGGGAGGTTTTATAATGTTCCACAGCCTACAGAGCTCTCTTTTTTGTTATCTAATTTTCTGTTTTTAACGTATCTGATAAGAAAACAAGAGGCAGCTGTAGCTCTACCACCCAGCCTATGCTTGTCATGTACTATATCGCAAAGTATAAAAGGACAAAATTTATTAAAAATATGGGATAATGTGCAATGTGTGTAAAATATGCTCTGAGACATTTTACCTGTAAGAAATAGTGCACACAGGAAGGCGCCTTTGTGGTGGTGACATGAAGGATGTTTCCAGGAAATGAAGAGACTTAAGAGCTGACTAATAAAAATGCAAGGATTGAGCGGGCAGTAGTCAAAATGGCTGGAGTCTGAGCATACCATCCTACAAATCCTTACAAAAGAGGAAGGGTCGAGGGCTGGCAGTCCCCAACATGCTCCAAATTACCCGGAGAATGCAATCCCATTGGATGAAAAAAAAAGTTTGCATCACCTTAGACCGTTTTCCCCCTCTTGCCCAAATGCAAGATTAAAGAGAGACACTGGACTGGCTTACACTGGATCTGTTTACCAGCACCTCCTCATTAGGAGTCCTCTCACTGAGGAAGTCAGCCCCCCTCAAGGACACCATGATAAAGGCAGATCTTCTAAAAAAGTCACCAGGGCACTAGATTTGTTCTGTGTCATAGGGCAGCTCAGTGGCATACACAAGGAAAAGAACCAGTACCTTCACCTGAAACCCAAGGCACTACCCACTGCCCTCTCCATTAGATCTACCAAAAACCAGGAAAGACTCAAACTCAATTAACCAAGAGCAAAACCAGCTACTCTTGGATAACCAAAACATGTAGTGGCTGAAAAGGAGGCTAACAAAATTACGAAAGTATAAAAGGTTACAATTAATCTAAATTCCTGTAAACTTACAATTCAGAGGTCAACACACGAGTAACAAAGAGATGTCTGATAGCCATAAGCACATCCTCAGCAAATAGACAAAGAAAATGAGTGCGCATCAAGACAGCATGAGGAGCAGTGAAGCCTGAACAACACCGCAGGGCAACAGCACAGGATGCTGTTCAGAAGGGAGGTGACGCTGGGTTTGCTCTTGGGATACCGTTTAAGCACAGGGCCTAATAGCTCCTACCAATCTGATAAAAAATACTTGATAAATATGTGAAGCTACTTCAGCAGTTGGGGTAAAGTAGAAGATTTTTCTTTCCCACTCTGTCAACGAAGAATGCCTTGACTGTACTAAGTGGTTATGTCTGGGAAACTGGACGTGATGGGAGAGACATGATACTTTTCCCTTTCTCCATGTTTGTTACATGACCCAGCATTGGACTTGGCATTGTAACCATTAGTAGAGGACCCTGGGAAGAGACTGAAGGGTACAAAACGAAGTAGTATTGTCAATTGAAAAATCGATTTTCTCCCCATTTTTGTTAAACCTCAATACAGTAGCAGTGTCCTGACTAGGAAACGTATCCCCCAACTCTTGTTCCATCATATGAAAATGTTGGCACTTATTCCCTGCAACATGAAAGAAAATGCCTGTAGATATGCCTGGTATATAACAAGTGACTGTCATGCCATGATGTGAGACTAATTGATGTGAAGGCAAACACCTTGACAGGCAGGCAGGCAGAGCACACACAAAAATAACAATAAGGTAAAGGAATGATACTGATGTACAGCATAACCCTGTTGCCTCTACCGTGCTTGACAAGCTCTTTATTCATTACAAATAAAGAAACACCAGGAATTGTCGCTATTTTGGCAGCAAATGTCAGAAGAAAACTATCATCATCCTATGAACAGATCTCATGTGCCAAAGCGGGATGAGCTATTTCAGCAAGCTCTGCACAATGAAAACAGCCTTTTCCCCCAGACCTTTCTCAAATTCTTTCCTTCCTCTTCAGTATCAGTGTCCCCATCAGCCAAGCTATCAGTGTGGGCTACAGAGACCTGGATCCATTTCTGCCCATTCCCCTTCAGACTTCTGCAAATCATAATTTCCAAAATGTGCCCGGTGCTAGTGAAAGCAGAACCCACAACCTTTAGCTCACTGAGACCCAGAAAGAGGAAGCAAACCTCCGGCTGTGTGTAGCAGCAAAAGCAGCGCCAGGACATACCGGGCTGCCCAGCACGGTCTGGTCCCCTCAAAAGGTGCCAACAACCCTAACCAGAACAGGATGTCGCGATAATGTAAAGAATCCACTTTTTTTTTTTCCCAGTTGTCCCCGCCATCAGTCACCGTGCCCCCTCCCCCTAAGTAAATGAAATCAATCAGCAGGGATTTCTGTAAAATACATAAAACAGTCATCTTCCAGACTCTACCAGAAGATAAATGGTTCCAGACATTGGACTGCAGCCATTTTCCCACACATGCTACAGTGTTTTGTCATCCATATTGGGCCATAATAGTGAGTGAGTTTTGGTTTTGTTGTTTTTTTTTTTTTTTTTTCTCAGTCAGCAGCCAATGCTTCTAACTCATACAATAAAAACACTGCAACGAGAGTAATTTTTCTGTACAATTTGTAATAGAAGTTTCGTTCCCAATAATACAGTCTGGAGTCTTGTACCAAACTTTTGACACTTTTCTGCTACAGCTAATATTGCCTTATAGCTCCCAGCTGGAACTTCACAAACCTTTTTGAGATTAAAGCATATCACCCCAAATACGAGCCACTGAACTGAAACAAGCATGAAACTATGAGCAGTGCAAACCTTGTCTGAGAACGTGCTAACAAGAAATAATAGGATTGCTTACAGTATCTCACAGTGGCTTTTGAGCTAGTTTCAAAGAAGGATACAAACACAACAGAAGATGCATCACAATGTGAGTTTACAATTCATTTGAACGTATTTTAAAGCAAGTCCTTAATAATCTGTTAACATAAAATGCACTTTGGAAAGAACCATGGGGCTTTTTCATTATTAAGAAATGTGCAACCAAATCTATCCTTAATTAAATCAGGAGTAATTTTATTAACTGCAGTAGACTTAAACCTGACTTACATCAGTGTAAGTGAGGGTAGGATTTAGCCCTGGGGTGTTTATACACTGTAGTTCCAGTTAGTTTAGATCTATTTGGGTGGGAACTCCTTTCCCCTTTCCAGAAAAAATATTCTTGCCTACCCTTCTTCACCTCGCAACTGGGGCCAAACCAGTCTTTTCTTCTAAGACATTTTTCAGAAAGGTTACGAACAAATCTTATCCTTGACAGGAGATGACCTTATTAAACAAAACCACCCTCTGAAGTGATGGACACCAGCAGTTTTAAAGTTTGTTTACAAGTTTTTAAACAAGCCACCTCAAACAGATAAGATTATTTACATCTTTAAAATAAATAAAAAAAACTTTAAGTAAAAGCTATTTTATAAAGGAGCTACTTATGTCTGTTTTCAAAGCTGAAAAGCCCTGCCAAACAGTACTAGCTGCTCTATTAAACATCCCTGCTAAAGTATAGAAACTTACTGTCCACAGATATCCTTGGGCTTCACTGTACCTTTGAACCAAAATCACTTTCTTCTGTACTTCATTTTCTGCTCTCCTGAAATCGGATTCCCAGTTCCTGACAGATGGCTCCTCTGTCACCGAGCGCTGCTTCCGCCTCCTTATCGCTGCCAGCTAATACTTCCACGATGCTTAGCTGTTGTCTGCGGAGCTGTGCTCTACATCATTTCTACTCTGATCAATGCTCCGCTTGGTTTTAGGTTGGTTTCTAGTCCCGCCTCCTGCTCTTGAAGAAACGAAAACTCACAGCTGGATTTTCTATAAATCATCCGTTTTAACAGTGGCTGAGCAAGTATAGCAAATACTACAGCTAAGACCGGCTGCTCTATTTGAAACTTCAAAAACAATTCCTCATCTTAATGATGCACACATGAAAGTTAATCATGTGCTAAAATCACTAATACTGAAAAATAGTGGCCAGATAATTGTGACCTTCAGGGCTTAGAAGCTGATTAATGTAATACAAAACTCCTCTCTGTTCCAAAGGGGGAATATGGCAAAACATACTGCCTCGGTGAACTGCTTTATATAATGTTTCGCTTTGAACAAGAGCTTGTCATTCTTACAAAGATAAATTTACATTTGCAATACAGAGCTTTTTGACAGACTAACCCAGCGTACATGCTGTTCAGGCTAGCAGCCCTAAGCTTGAAAGAGCCTTTACCGTCGTGGTAGCTCTTTTGAAGTGTGGGCAGGAAACACTTTTATTTTCTGTACAGCACTAAGTGTGCTATACGGTACTGAACTCATTATCATGTTTAACAAAGCGTGGAGTATAAAAGCAAGGTGGTACCATAAAACCAGTGCTGCAAACTTTGTTCCCATGAACAGAGCGAAAACAGAGCTGAGTTTCTGTAAACTGTAAATTGCTTAAATCCTCCGCCCTCCAGATCTTCTTAAGAAACTGTGCTGTGCAAATTCAAAATTACTGGGCAGATCTGTATACAGTCTGAATGGGCTGCAAAATCCTGGCGTTCTTGAATTTTTCTATGGTGAGAGCCGCATCCCAGCTGAAAATGTCGGCAGGGCTCTCTGCCCTCTGACCAACGGTTAAAGCTGTCTCCTCCTTCACTAACAGCTGAGCGTATCTCGGTGGCACACAGGGTCTGCCAACTGCTGCCCACAGCTGGAGATGGCTGAAGATCAGCCGAGCCGCTGCTGTAGGCTCGATCAAGGACCCCTGGAGTTCCAGCTCTGCCAGCGGCTCAGGGAAGGGTGCAAGAGCAGCATGTGCTTGGACCAGCTATTCCCTCAGGTGTGCCACTCAGCTCCCAGCAAGCAGGGACCTAGGGGCTTCCCTGGCCAGCTGCTGGAGATGGACGACTGCGTCACCAGTCCTGTGTAAGTGGATCTCACCCCATTTTGAAGTCTCTGCCCAACCCTGTCACGTTCCATAAATGTAGTGGAAAAACATGAAAAAAAAGCACTTCTGTCTACTTACACCGACTCTTTAACTACTTCATTACATCCCCCGCTGTTCTCTCAAGTTCAGTTTTTCAACACGATAGATGACTTCACAGGCTTCTCTCAGTTCCCATTTAACTCTCTTTTTCTCCTGAGCTGAAGGATCTCATCTGTTTTGTGCCGGGGCTGGTTAGCCCTGCTGCCCATCCCTGTACGTCCTACTGCTCCCGTAAGTGATGCAGTTAGCCCTTTAGTTCACATGGTAGAGGCTAATGCTACAGCACCCGAGCTCAAGCCTTGCTCCCAGTCTGTGACTGCCATTTGTGGGAATGGGAAAATATTCCCATTTTCTTTGCTTACAATTCTGCAGACAGTAACTGAGGTCAGTCAGTTGTCATCTTGCAATCTGACAGCTCTCCACAACCACCGCGTGAGTGCCCTGCACACAAGAATTTGAGAACAACTACACCAGACAAATTTCCAAATGACTACCAGTCAGGCAGCCTAGGAGAAAGCAGTATGGATTAAGTAGCCAGGAATGCTCTGAGCCAAGGGCAGCACCACTCTGATGCAGCTACTACTCTCTTAATCAGCAGCAGTAAGACACGAGCCCGCCCTGGGCCCCTGTCCAAGCAGCTGTGACTCAGATCTGAAGTGCTGCAACGACAGTGCTCTCCTGTGGATGCACTGGTTGATCAGTGCCAGTAGCTTAATGATGAAGAGTGAAAGGAGCAGGGGAGAAGCACCACCCCTGCACCTGATCCAAATATGTAATGGTAAATATAATTAATCTGCTTTCCAGGTGCTGCTGTATATTCAATACTTATCAGCTGTCAAAACACACATGACTGATTAAAATTACTTGCTTGACCTTTAAAATGTACTTCAAAATCCATAAATGAGACCAATCAGTGGTTTATGCCCATTTGAATAATAACAGAATTTTGAATCTCTAGCAAAGACTGTAAGAGGACATTAAAGACTCGATACTACAGTGTGACCTGCAATATATGAACCCAGGATGGGGATTTTGTCTGCTGTCTGGAGTAATGTTTATAGCACATAGGACAAAATTCGCTCTTTCTCTGCCCTGAGACTGTTGATCATCATCTGAATAACAAGAAAAAAAAGACTGCTGCAGGTGAAAAGAAATATATTTACTCTATGTCATCCTCCATGCACTTTGAGTTCCTTAGGGATGAATAGGAACATTTGCTCCCACTACTAGTGAGCGTTCAGTTCACAGGGTCAAACTACAGTAAGTCCACAACAAAGCAGCAAAATGTGGTAGCACAGATGTTGTTTTATCAGAACTGTTTCTCATAGATGCAGGTTTATCAGGACTGTTCCTCTCTGCAAACCTTCTCCTGTTGGGCCACACTATTTGCTAACTGTAGTAGTAGCCCAGTATGGCTGGGTACAAGATGGCCATGGAATCCCATGGAATGAGCTCAGGTCCTGTGAGCCAGATCATCTGCACTGCTTTCCTGAAAGCTATTTGCTGGTTCTCCCTCTGGCTCCGTTTTGGACCACTTCAATTAACCTTCTCCTAAGGAGTCTGAACATGAGTCATTCTACGTTCCCTGGCCATGAGATCCCTGATCCTTCTTGGTTTGGTAAGACAAATGTCACCCCAGGGATGAAGGACAGTAGGATAGTTCCTCTGGCCACTGTTGTGTGGACACTGCAGCGCTCACTTCCCACTCACCTGGAGATAGTAGTGAGATCTGTTGAGACTGGACATCAGACCTGACTGCCATAAAAAATGAGAGAGTACTTCCCAAACTGTGACTCCATAGGTCAGATACAAGTCTATTAGTCTTATTATCATTTAAAAAGAGCTTAGAAAATGCCATATGAAGTTGAAGTCTTGCAGATCTGCAGATTTATTCATTGGTAGGATGATGCCTTGCCCAGATATGTAACAGGCAAGAAAGCTCTGCTGGGGAAGAGCTTAGGGTGACAACACAGATCTTCATTTGGGCCTTCTGACCTGTAGCCTCTCCCTCTGCTGACACTTGGGGAATCACCAGAAGAAACGTGAGCAAACATTTTGGCGAGTGGACTTTTGTCAGAGAAAGACCTTTCACCTTGATGTAAAGAGCTCCTTTGCAAGGAGCTAGGACTCCATCCAAGGACCTTCAGCACTCACAGACCCTTGTGATGAAAGTATGGCAGAGGGAGCAGCCGCAGAGCTCCACGGGCTCTGGCGAAAGTCTGTCCTGCCTCGTCCTCAAAAAAGCTGGATCATAAAATCACAGGGCCCTGGCATAATCGAGGTTGGAAATGTCCCCAGGAGGTCTCAAGTCCAACAGCCCCTTTGGTTTTCTGGCCCTGCTGAAACACCAAGTTCACAAATAGTTTTAGCTCTCACAACTGTGCTGAGGAGAAGGAGGAATAAATTACTTGTTTTCCTCCACTGACTTGTAAATAGAAAAGCTTGACCTTCTCAATGCAACCAGGATGGCTACATGTGCTTGGCCCTGGACTCTTTTTGGGAGTTGAATAAATTTAGTAAATCAAATCTTCTACCATGAGGCTGTCAGCAGAAGAGTTTTAATAGTTCAAAGGCACTCTGACTGCAGTGTATTTGCTTATAATATGGTAAATAGAATTATTAAAAACCTCATATTTTGCATCTTAAAACTCTTGCGATACTTAACAACACATCATTTCTTCTTAGTGTCAGAGTTTGCTTTGCTAAGACAGCATGCATGAGCTCCTAGCTAGATTTGGAAACACTTTGAGCCCTTTGAGAAGAAGCAAAAGATACGAGGACACTGCTGGAAGGACGAGTAAGATGAAGACGCTCACCTATGAAGATAAGCCCTTGTGTCTCCCAACATCTCTTTCCCACCGCTGCTTTGCATCCTTGCTCCTCTGGTGGTCATGAGCACCATTTTCAGCTGAAACTTAATTCACAGGTAGGCTACACAGTCCTCCAGCTCAGAGGCTGTTCTCCCCTCGCTGGCATCTACCCTCCATTTGCAGGCAATGAGAGCCATCTTGTTCTGCCCATGGACAGGAGACTAAAACACAGCCACTGTTACAGTCTCCTTTGACAAATTAAGCCATTTGTCCTCTAACAACTTTTCTGAATCCACTGACACAAGTTGAAAGGGGGCTGGATCACGGGGAACAAGAACCGAGTGCAGCACTGCAGATGGGGCCACACGCGTCATGCACTCACCTCTCCTGTGGAAATACATCGCTGGATAGAGCCGACAGTCGGGCTGCCTTGCCAGACCATGTTTCAAGAGCGACTTGCAATTATTCTCCATTCTGCAAACACATTCAAGTCTTTGATCTCCTCCGTTGCTCCCAACTGCCAGCCTCCCAGATTATGCCAGTATTTCCTGCTGCTATCCCCTAATCACAGTACCACGCCACCGATAACCACGGTACAACCACGAACCGAGCTGCCTACAGAGGCAGGGCACAAAGAACCAGTGCCCCACCGCTTGTCGCTTGCCTTTCATCCTGTTTTATTATCACACGTCCTGCGCTAACCCTGGCAGATTCTGGAGGAAAACTTGAGGCAAAGGTTTTATTTTGTGCCACCAGGACCAGACAAATCCTATCTTCAGGTTTTCCCTACAAACACACTTGTATTTTTTCCTACAGATTATGAAATTTTACAGATTTCAAAATACAGAGAGGAGGGAACATAAAGTGCTGGGTAACATGGATCTGCTTTCAGCAAAAAAGACAAGGGGAAAGGAAAAACAATATCCGGGTTATTACTATTTGAAAGACTACATCAAAATGGATATTTCAAGGCAAAGTCTAAAGGAAAAAGTGACTTGAAACCTTTCCGTACAAAGCAGAAAATTGTAATGATAATATGTTGAGTGGGGATTTTTATCCTAGGCAGTTTTCATGCAGTAGATGCTCTTACCAAAGATTGCCATTTCCCAAAGGGATCCTGAACTATTTGTCATTCATTAACTATTGTGGTGGTTATGTAAAGTAGGGCAGTTGTACTATCTCCACCTGATGAGAAAGCCATACGCTTCTGCATTTTTAATATAAAACACATTCTTTGAAGGATCCAAATATGTATTACCTAACTTATTTTTCAAGAAAAAATCTCTCCTTTATACTTGGTACTCATTTAGCTTTTCAGAGACTTTATCCTGCTGGAAAATCTCTGGAGTTTACATGGCATATCTCTGTGTCACATGTATTCCCTTTAATAGCCAATATAAATGTTTTTCAACTCTAAACTCAACAGTTTGAGTCTCACTTATGAAAGTCACGCAGTACCTCTCTGCTTTACTCATCACGCGACCGACCGACTGCTGATCTACCCGCTTGCCTCGCTGCAAAGCAGGGGCTCCCAGAGCTCAGCCCGAAGCAGTTTGCTTTAGTTGGATGAAACCAGGTGATAAATCCCATCCTGATTCCAAACACTCTTCAGAAAGCTCTGTTCCCTGATATTTTTCCCTTCCTGGGGACCAGCAGTGCTGTGCTCAATTCAGCAGCATCTCCTCCTTGCCACTCCACTCCTGCAGGCTGGGACCTGGGAGAACACGGCTGTACGCTCTTGCTAAGGTCATCCTGCAGGACAAAGCATCTCTGGGGGCCTGAAAATGGCACTTACTGCACTTCAGTGACAGGAGCCCCGTTTCACCTGAGGTTCAGTTCATGAATGGCAGAGGCACGGTATTTCATTAGTCCATTCAAATACCTCAAAGAGCTCAGAAATAAAAATTCTTGGAATTGATGCATGAGTCAAACTTTTTAAAAAGTTTATATTAAAACGTGAATCACTGGCTTGCTTCAGGGGAGGAAAAAAAAATCTTGTTTTCAGCAAAAAGTTAATTGGGTGTCCTGAAAATCAGTAATTAAAACCACCACTAACAGACAATAATCATCTAGAGTGCTAATTTCCTTCTGTACATAAAAGGCTTAAAAAGGACAGAGTAAGAGAGAAAAGTTCGGCATCAGCATTTGCCTCAAGACCTAATGTGCCCAGGGGCTGGCTCAGGATCCCTCCTGTGGGGAAACGAGAACTAGAAAAGTTATTTTTGTTGCTGCGAAGAAAAGTTGGATTTCTGAAGCTATATGCCTGTGCTATTTAAAATTACCTGTCACAAGCAAACCTGAATGTCATCCTGAGGGACGTCATCACCATCGCTGTCACCCCCCATGCACGTGTCAGAGAGAAGTACCACCACCCTGGGCAGAAAATGCAGCTGCTATTTGCGGCGCAACAATACAAGACTGGAAGCAAAGAATATGGTTTCCAAATTAAACAGTAGGCGTAATTTCTGCCGACAGGATGTAATTACTCCTCTTGTAAAAGAGCTGTGGAACACTTAATGGTTTCGAGCACTAATACCTATGGAAACAGAGCCTTCCCCAAATACCCAGCCAAGTGCTAGCTTACTGTTGGCTTGGAGAGCAGTAAAGGGCTGAGAACACATCCTGTACTGCCTAAAACTTCAAGGGCCTCCCTCCAAATACTGCTCTAGCTGGACTGCTGAAGTTTCTGAAATCAGGTACGATTGCTGCCCAGGGTGAAATTTCTTCCATCTCTCACTGGAGCCGTAGTTAACACACTGATTGTGCCACAGCCCTAAGCATGTATTTTCCACCATCATATCTCAATGCCAGGTCTATCACTATTTCAGGTACTTTATCTGACAAGACTACTGCATTCCCAAACACCCTGTTTATGAGCAGGCAGGGTCGGAGACTACGTAGAATATATCAAGATAAATGCAGTAGGATATATGGCATCTCAAAGTTGATGTGCTTCTCATATTAATTTTCTAAAGGTCTGACCAAAATACATTACCAGATCAGAAATAAGAAGCAGCATCTAAATGCTGAAATGTTTTAATGACAGCCAGAATGCTCCCAGCATCCGAAACCCTTTTCGTAGGAAGTGCATTGCGTCAAATATGTCAGGCCTTCGATACTTTATGGCAACTCAGCTCTTACATTTATACGCAAAAATTCATAACCATACTCAGGAAAACAGACAAGTGGCGGTCTCTAAAAAGCAGCTCTCCTGTTACAAATTTTTTACTAACTATGCTAGTGCAACTTGGAGCCTGGGAGGAAACAAGTGTCCCAGCATCTCCTCTTTCATTTCCACCAAAAATACGAGGTTTTCACAGCACATCCATGTACCTAAGACCTCTACCCTCCTGCAATGAAACCAATGCAAACAAGGCTAGAAGGCTTACCTCACCTCTTGTAAATTATCATGCATTTCCCAGAGATTCGTTAAAATAAAAAAAGGTGCTGCTTATCACAGGAGACGATTGTCTCTAAGCAACAGGAGAAGATGAAGTTTTTCTGCCTCAAACATCAGCAGAAAAAAATGCTTACATGCCGACAATTCATCTGAGGAAGGGCTCTGCAGCTTAAGAGGCCGTAATCAAGACATCAGAGGTTTATTTTGAATGAGCACTTAGGGAACAGACATGAATTCTGAATGTTAGCGGTGCCAGTCAGTATGTGATTCTCCCATCTTCACACTGATGGAAGAGAAAGCAAAGGAGTCCGGTTTGTGACTATTGCACGGCATAAAATTTATTTTTTAAAAACATAAAGACTCTTTTCAAGCAAAATTCAGCATGCTTGCAGTACGAAACGTTGTCTCCCTGCCCTTTTAGAAACCCAATGGACTAACATTTGCTTTTTTGGTAAGTTAGGCTATTGACAAATTTGTTTTCTTTCATCAAGAAAATTCCACAAATGCAAAACCACCTTTACTAATTGTATCTCTATCACCATGGTCCTTCAGATCTTTCAGCGTGCTTTACAGAGGATGAAAAAATGAAAGAAAAACAAAAACAGGCAGTATATTAGGCAGCTTTGGGCAAAGAAAATGATGGATTCTCCCAAAGTCATTTCCTGCAAAGTGAGATTTGCTGTAGGGATCTTGATTACGTATGTCAGTGCTAGGAAGATACCCGGACACGTGAAACTATCGTTTACAGCCAACGCAGCTAAGACAGAGGCCACTACTGCGTTTTATAAATGAAGAGCCTGAGTACAAGAGAACAGAGACAGAAGGGATTTTTCAGTAGAGTGAGAGACAGTGAGATTTGATTTCATTTCCGTCACTCTATCACCTCCTAAGGTGGTCCCAATTAGACATATTTTTGCGTACAAAAAGCATACGATGCCACACTCGGCCTTGTCCTCCTCTAACTCTCTTGGCAAAAGCAACAAAGACTTCCCAGCACAAAAAGGCCACCCTGTGGTTTTGCTCTCAGACATCACTTCTAGGAAAAATGAGAGGGGAAAAAAAAAAACCTCCGCAAGATATTCTGTACGCAAGGACAAAGCTGAATGGTTCCATGTGAGTCATTTTCAATCTTCACAGGCTTGGCATTTGTGGTATGAACTCAGAAAAGCCATTACCAGTAATTTTGTCATTAGAAGTGTTTGTAACACATGAGAAATAAGTGTTTTTAAAATGAGACGGCAGATCCTAACCACTTCAGGGACACTTACAGATCACCTTCCTACAACTTCAACCTAAAACCATTTGACTTTCTTTAAGAAATACTTTCAGATGCTCTGAGTAAAGCAAGGCATCCAACACCTGACTTGAGAAAGAGGTTTTCAAAGAAAAATTAAATGCTACAAGAAGTGAGACATAATGAAGGAGATGATACACTTCCTTCTTGTTCACTTGAAGGACTCCCTATTTTGTTGGATTAAACCAAAGTGAGCCTGCGGTCCAATCATGTCTTTTCTCTTTTCTTTACTACAGCCAAGCAAAAACAAGGAGGAGAAAAGGTATCATGTGCCATTTTTCAGGGAAGTTTTTCTTCATTTTAAGTAATCTAAAGGATTTGCTTCATGGTCAAAAGGATTTTAATTCCTTTGTTCTTACTGACATACGTGAACAGCTTGTCTAAACTCTGATGAAGCTCTATGAGCTTCATTTTTATTTGCTATATTTTAATGACTGCTATTATAAACCAGTCTGAATAGGGAAGCTAAAAATAGAAAGAAAATACAAGACTATCGGACAGTGCCATGGAAGAGAGGTGATGTTTTTCGCGTCTGCATTAACCAAATTATCAAATGAAATTAAGGGTCAGGACTTCTATGAGCATGTGAATAAATAAGCCTGATTCACAACAGATTTCCGAGCAGCTTTTTCCATACACGTAATGTCTCTGTGATGCCATTATTTTGGTGTCTTGTACTCTGTGAAGTTGTACAGTAACAGTCTTGCTGTTAGAGTGTTAAAAGCTTCTCCTCGATGCAGGCACATCTATTGACACAAACCCTAGAGGTACTGGTTGTGAAATCTCTGCACCGCTGTCAAATTAACCTGAAATCAGGCTCCAGAGTTGCTGACGGTGTGAAGTGGAGACAGCGCACACAGAGGGAGTGTTTGCATAAGCCTTGTTTCCATAGGGAACCGGGAAAAACATATACCGATTTTAAAAAAATAAGTTTTCCATGGATTGGTGTCGTGGCTGGGAAGTCCTGCAGCTCTGGCCATTGCCCACTAGAGGCCGTGGAGCCCTTACGCCTGCCCTGGCCCCGACTGTGAGAACCCAGAGAAAAGATGAGGAAGGAGAAACACCAAAAATGAGAGCTTTTTTTCTTCTGGCATTAAAATCTTAAAATCTTGTTCACAGCGCAAGGCACCCCAGCCCTGGCAGGCTGGTGGGAGCAGCAGGAGCTGCTGTGGGCAGTCAGATCTGCTCACCTACAACTGGAAAGCTCGGAGGAGCAGATGGATGAGGAGGATGGTGAGGAGGAGGATGGTGAGGAGCATGCAATGCAGCTGGCTGGAGGGAAGCTACTCCTCCGTGACAAGCCCAAGGTAAACAAGGAGTAGCCAAACATTATGGGCCACTTGTAAAATCAATTCTTTTTGAACATCACTCATTGGAGCCTGGCAAGCTGTAGCAGTCAACAGAAAAGACGTCAAGCATGAGCAGGATTTGATCAGTGGAGTTCACTGGAAAACTACAGCAACAAAAACTTGTGCGCAGGAAAACCATGGTGAAGGCTGGAGTGTGGGGAAGAAACTTGAGGATGTTTCCCAGTACACCGAGAAACATATAGGGATAGTATAAGAAAAAGCAGCAATACTGGCAGAAACTCAGTTCCTCCAGTCTGAGTCCAAACTGAGGTTTTCTGGGTTATTCAGAGATTGTATCACACCCCTGCGTGACAGACACAGTGAAACGGGCAAAATTTGGAGATGAGACCTGCACAGAGCTGTGCTCTAAGGGAGGACATTAAAACTCGACTTCCACAGGACGCGAAGGAACATGGACTCCACAGAGCCTAGGGCTGGAAATCAGATCTAAATGTCTTCTTACAAACTTAATCTGTGACAAGTTATCTAGTAACCTGCAAAAGGTCAATGTAGATCAGATTATTCCTTGCAGTTATTGATTGCCCAGCTTTCTGTAATGTTGAATTTCATCTGCCATTGTGTTGTTCATATACTTAGCTTACTTATGTCCTGTTTCTTTATCTTCTGCTGCGTGGATTAATGAAATACTTTTGTGTCTTCTGCAAACTCTGTCATGTTTTCCACACTTTTGGCACAGATCATAAACAGCATAGCGATGTCACACGATCCCTAAAACGAAATTTCAGGGCAGCCAAATAAAAATTGATGACCTTAGGGAAAAATGTGTATTTATTCCTCTTCTTTGTATTGCCCTCAAGTACTTGGCAAGCTTGTGGTCATATATTCTATTAAGATTTGGGGATTGTGGGTTTACGTTCCTTCTGGTTGGTGGGCAGATGCCTCAAAGCATTAAGATATCATGCAAAATGTGAGTGTCACTTTGTCCTTTGACAACTGTTTCGCAAGAAACTAGCGATCAGGTAGTCTGTGCCCAAATACACAACTTGGGCAGTTCAGTGCAGAAGAGGATTTTGGCTTTTGCATTGCACAATGATACTTAGTGGTAGCTGTTGATAAGTACCTGGGTGCAGGACAGAGTGTTTCAGTGGATGACCCCTCACCTCAGTGCGCTGAGGTTGCCCGTCCTCCCTGAGGGCTGACGGGGACCCACCGGCTGCAGCACATGGCTCGGCCCCAGGCAGGGTGCAAGGATGCTGGAGCTTGTGCTGCGGCTGCTGCTCCAGAGCAGAAGGCCCAAAACAGTGCGCAGGGAAGCAGCATGCAAAATAGTGCCTTGAGGTCTTCCTGGGACCAGTCCTTTATCAAAGGAGGCTAAATAAATGTAAGACGGATGTGACTGTGAAGAAGAGAGTTTTTTTCCTTGCCAGGACTGTTGATTTGCTAGCAAAAGAAAAATGTGGGAAGGGGCTTGAGCATCCTTCCACGTTAGGAAGGAGGCAGGGAGGGAGAGGGGTGCCTGGAGATGGGGAGGCGTATCGTCACCTCACACATCCAGCCCCAGCTCCGCTGGGCACCATGCAGCTCGTCTGGCCAAGGCTCAAGGAGAAGCTGAGTCCTTATCTCCAACACCAGTTAGTACGTGGCCCTGAGAGCAACCCCAGGTGTTCACACACTCTCTAATCCCATTAGAGCTCTTTTAAAGCAGTTTTTTTTTTCTGGTGTCACAGAAGTTACACTTAATGGGTTTGCAGTTATTAGGCAGTTAGAAAAGTTATTTGCACTCTGCAATTTGTTGCCAGAAGTGTAGCAAGAGACAAGCACCAAAGTTCTTGTGAATCCCACAGCTGCTGTGACTTTTCCATATGACGAAGGAACAGTTGCTTGAGGCATTTTAGAGATATGCAAGAACACAGGAACGGTTTATTAATACTGGAAGTGAATTTGCAGTTACTGAGAGCAGATGGTCAGCTCGCACAGTGAATGATCCTTAAACCATCTAGACTTACAGGAATAGTGCAAACATTGAAACAGCACCAAATTCACAAAAAGAAATTCTATGTCCTCACAATCAGAAGTTGGCTCCGATTTGGATCCTATACACAGTGGCTTAAATCCAGATAAAGCTGTCAATATTAAACTGAGTCGGTGGATTTATCCCAGAGTAAATGCCCCTTCTTTTTACTGTCATACATAACTCTCAGAGCAGTCAAAGATAAGCTAAAATAGTAAGCACCTTAATAAAATAACTACATCAGCATCATTATTAATGCCAGGAATCAAGCTAATCCTTCATTGTACCACTGCAACTCGGTTGAATCAGAGATGTGGTAGCAGCACTAACAAGAACGGAAATACAGAGCTGAAGTTACATGACCAAGTTTTTCATTATTCTATAGTCCATTAACAAAATAGAGCCATACACACATTGCTTTAACAAATGTACCTGTGATGCACTCCAGTGCTTTTGAATTATTTCCATACACAAGCTGCTTGTAAAGACTCTGTGAAATAGAATAGAGATGTCTATCTTGAAAGTACTACTCAGCGCACCTCATGGACAAATTAGAATTATTATTACCATGGGCATGTAATAGTATGTATGCACCAAGGGACGGGCTTCCTTAGCACCATATGCCTTTCAGCCTACAGTTCAGCCTGCCAGCTGTTCATTTGCCTAAGCAAATGTAATCATTGAGGGGAAGAAGGGAGGCTATAAGCAAAGAAAGAGTTCTGTTGCCTGGTTCTTTCTGCATATGTCCAGGGAGTGAAATCCCAAGGGTTGACCAGCCCAAGAGGACCATGCAGTCATCCTCCAAGATGTTTTTCCCTGGGACATAAAGTGTCAGCATCCCAGCTGAGTGCCTCTGGACTGCAAACAGTGAAGGATCATTAAGGTTAATTTGACCTGCAGTTTATAGGTCTTTGCAAATGGGTAAACAAGTGCTTGAATGTTGCGTGGCAAAGGCAGCCAGCAGGGAGAGTTGGCACATCCCAGATTTGCCGGTGCCTTGAGTAAGAAGGTAACTGCACACTCAACTGTGGTAGGGCTCTGAAGACCAGACGAAAGGTTGCAACAGCACCAATGACAGAGGCCAGACATACCTGATTGAAAAAAGGATGGCCATTGTATTTTCAGCAGGGGAAGGGATGTTGGTTTGGTGGCATTCGTGATCAGTGCAACTTGCTGACCATGGAACCGCAATAGCTTAAGACAGATGCCTCCAGTACAGATTGACTGCTAACAATGCTCCTACAGATTTTGCCTCATTTTCCCTCACGTAGCTGAGGGTGCATGAACTTTCACTTGCAAGCAGCACAGAATTTCAATTTTGAGGGATATATTATGGCAGAAAAGCTCAGGTTTACATCGCACAATCAACTTCATTCCCCTCTTAAGCCAGAAATCTGCATAGCAGATCAATTTGTTTCCAGATCACTATATAATTCAGCAATTTCATGGTCTGGCTTCATGGCACAATGTACAAAAGTACATTGACGCGTGTGACAAGCTTACACTGCCAAAAGGCTATTCCTATACCTGCAGCGACAGAAAATGTAAGTGTCATAGTGATTTTCAGAATCTTTTCCTTTACACTTCCTTTTCTAACACGCAAGCAGGAAATCACAGGATACTTGAAGAGTCCTGCAGTGCCAGCTATGACATTGTTATGATGTTGGTATGTTGACTCAATACCTCAGAACTTCTTTAAAGTTTTCCAAATGCTTAAGAAAACAAAGTTTATAAAGGAAGTTATTTTGACAGAATGTGATTTACATATGCATCTACTTAGTATGTTGAAATTTAGTATTTAAAAAAACTGTTGACTATTAAAGAGTATTTCTAGCAATATCTTAATAACCCCCATTCTTCTTGGAAACATTTTGCATTTCCCTGAAAATTTATGTGATCCCACAACAATGTTAGTAGCCTACACTATAGTATATGGCATGGCAATTTGACTTAGCGTTGTGCAAAGACCTCCCAACTCTCTAAAACCTTTGGGTCCAATTCTGCAGATGGTTTTGGCCATTAAAAATTAAACCAAAATCCTTTTTCTTCAGCCAATATTCATCCCAATGTAGCTTGATTAAATATATGGTAGCACTTGAAAACTGTTGTGATCACACAATACTCAGAGCTCTCTCCATTGGCAAAAAAAGAACTGGAGCAGACGCTGGCTTACATACTCAAGGATTTCAGATTTCCAGACACATTTCTAATTTTGTATAAACCTTTTTTTTTTTTTTGTCCTTTCTAAATCTATCATAGCTCTTCATTAAGGGCTGGGATTTGGGAAAAAAAGTAGAAAATCCCATGGGATTGAAAACAACAGATGTTGTCTAATTTAAGCTTCCTTTATTCCAAACCGTTGAATTTAGTGCTTTCAAGATTTTCCGGCCTCTCTTTTAAGAGGCCTGTGATTTGCTCTTTATATGGATTTTCAAGAGACTGACTCTGACTGGAATATACGTGAAAAGAGATTTTTGACTTAAAGCATACAATTTTTCAGGGAAGTTACTAGAAACATAATAAAATATGACAGAACCGGTATCAGGGCAATATCCATCCTGTGAGCAATAAACCCGACATACTATGCACATGCTACTCACTTCCCACTGAAATGCCTTCGTGTTTCCTCCTCCTACATTTCAACACTGCTGAACTGTCAAGCTCAAAATGCAGCATCCTGCCCCACGGCTACTGCAAAGGGATTTTCAAGATTTCCTTAGAAACAAAACTATTTTTTCCCCCATAACCCGTAACTTCCCCACACCTTCTCACCTGCCCACCATCACTGCAGATATGGCCAAAGAGCCCCTGTCCTTAGGAGGTAAAACTCATTCCTTCTTCAGATGAGTAACTGTATCCTTCGAAAAGATGCTGTGATCATGATGTCAGTGATTCCAAAAAGGACTGAGTGGAGAAATAGCTGTGTAATGCTGTGGAAAAAATAACTGAGTAATTTGATCCTTAGGCATATGTCAGGGAAATAATTAGAGATGGATGTCGGGGACAGCTTTGACATCCTTCTTGAAAAAAATGAAAGGTTTCAAAAAACAGCCACAGGAATTATTTACGTATTGGATAAAGTAATGGCATAGTGAGCAGTAGTAATTTCAGCTATCTACAAGAATAAGATTGAAAAATAGTTTTATCAGAGTGCAGTGGTACCTGACACTGAAGATCTCTTCATTCCATGAAGAGAGCACAACAAGAATGTCTGGAATGTAAGGACAGATAAATTCAAATTAAAAGTTGACCGTAAGGTTTTCATACAAGAGAAATTAACTCTGGATCAAACTACCAAGGAATGTGGTAGATTCTGCTTTTTTTTTAACAAAAAAATATTGTCTCCCAGGCAAGATGGGATGAGTTTTGGGAAATGATGTTGAAGCTAAACAACCAAATTCTGTTCTCAACACAAGCCATGAGAGAAGACAGGAGGCCAGGCCAAATGAACTAATGGGTTTAAGCTTTACAAGGTCAAATCTTTCTATTAAGTGTCAGAAACTCTGTTTACAGTGATTATAGCTGTGGTCATTAATAAAAATAATTGGAAATGACTACCTCTTTGATTTAATCAGATTTGCATTGGTGCAAGTTCATTGAATTGCAAATGGAAGAAACATTAAACCGTCTCTTCACAGATGGCAAGATTTTAACAATACCTTCATAAAGCCTCGATTCATATTTTATGTTTTGACTTCCTCTTCTATCCCATTTTTTCCTAACAGCAAATGCACTACAGAAGCAATAGAAGTTAAGCTCTAATACATTTTCGTTGGTAGCCAAGCTTGAGTGGATGCTAACATCAGTCCTTGGAGAATCAGTATGCCATTCATGTTCTTTGAGAATAAAAATCTATTTTCAGGTTAGAAAAGAGGAAAAAAAATATAGCTTTTCTGCTCTTCAGTAAGGCCATATCTGCTTCATATTCTGTCAAGCTTTTGTTCCTACTAAGACTAATGAATGCTGCCATTATTTCTCACATTCTTCTGTTTGCTCTGGGCTCTGAGAGCAGCTGGGAAGGTCTGTGTCTACTCTATTTGCCACATGCAGGAGATATAGAAGTTCGGTTTAATTTTCAGCAGGATCAAAAGTGATTTTTCTAAATATTATTTCAAACTGAAATTCAAACTTATTCACTTTACATAAATACCAGGAAAAAAGTGTTTGGCTCCTGCCCTTGCCAATGCCTCTTGATTTTCCATCTGAAGGAAAAGGATGCAATGACACGTTCTTTGATATGAAATGAAGAGCCAAGTCACTGACAACAGCAACACCAGGAGCAGCCAGCACCTGACATGAGCTCCAGGCTTGATGGTTTTGGGCTGTTTGGAGGTCATGTTTCTTAAGTCCACGGACTCAGAAGATCCTCATATAAACGTAAGTGCCCTGAGCTGCACACACGAAAGTCTTTGCTGTGATTTGCAGGCTTCTGACGAGGGCACAGGGAATCTGGAAACTTGACCCTGTACCAGTTCAGGGGACCCTGAAAGCTCTGGTTCCCCAGCAGCCCACCAGCTGAGCTTCTGAAGGACACCTTGGTTCACCAGAACTTTGTCAAATCTGGCACGCTTTTACTAAATGTTTCAAGGCCATCATGTCACCATAAAAGGCCTGAGAAAGTTTGAGTGATTAAAAGACGAGTGTGCCCAGTAATACTCTGGTGTGTCTGTTTGGACTGAACTGCTGGGGCACCTCAGATGGCTGAGGTGTTGTGTAGCAAAGTAGAGGGGAAAAAATCTTCAAACTGGTGTTAAATGTGTGTACCTAGATTAGTCAGGAATGGGAAGCACACATCCGGGGAATAGTAATGGCAATGGAACAGTGGCAGCTCTGGGGTCAGGAGAGAGAGGTGCACACAATTACCTGGGATATCTGCTAATACGGGACTTCAGCTAAGCTGCACATTTCTGATTTTCACTAAGGACTAAGGAAATCCTCAAATACATGGCAGTTCAGCCAGTGGCTGCTATCTTGTTACTCAAAAGTGCCTGTGAAAAGGGGGGTACCAGGTAAATTGAAATCTGGAAAACTGTACAAAATCAAAAATATTGAAGTTCAGCACTTGCTAACACATTCACTCCTGATGACCCTTCAGAAAGGATATGTAAACTTTGGTGCGTTCCTTCTTTTTAACCTTTTGTTCTCAAATATAAAATTCATCGTCATAGCTCTGCAAATTTATTGACTGCTCTGACCTCTAAATTGCAGACCTGCTGCAGCTCTGAAATTCACACCAGCTCCCAAGAAAACTTTGTGGAAACTGTTTTTGACTAGCAATCCATGTGGACAAAGCATGCCCTGTAAATGTCTGTAATTTAGCTTTATGAAAAGTATGCAAAGATTTCACAAATAGTAAGGGGAAAGTGTAGTTGCAAAGAAACAGAATAAAACCCATGTCCATCAGCGTTAACGTGCTCATGTGGAGGAGTCGGCTACTGCGAGAAGAGACATAAAGATAACGTTTTCAAGAAGCAGCAGCAAGCTGCATCCTTCCAGTGTGTTCCTGGGAAAACTCTGATGCGTGCAAAGAGAACAACTGTGAAACACTAAACATGCTGCTAATGTGTGAAGCCCTGTGTTCTAGGGAGAGAAGAGAATTCAGCAATAATTGAATCATCCAGGCTGTGCTCAGTGGATACCCTAAGGTGATTATGTTCAGAATAGAAGCTTTCAGAACGTCATTTAGTAAATGAAAACAGAGTTGGATACCAGTAATAAACCAGTGCCCTCAAGCTACTCATTTTTTATAGCAACTTAATTGAAACGTACAAATCACAGAATGCCAGATGCCTAGGAAAGGGGGCAGCACTGAGACCAGAATCATAGACACTGAAATCGAGCAACAAAGTACGATTTTGCTTCCAGTAACAAACAGTTTACGGATACAATTTTCTTTCTCTGGTGATAAACAGGAGTCTGTCGTATTCTGAGTGCTGAACTGTATTCCCAGGATGGGTATAGAGCTGGGTACCAGCTTGTTTTCAACTTTCCAATTGCTGATTAACCCAGTAAAGTGAAACCAAGAGCAAAATTTAGTTTTCTCTTTCTAATTGTAACAAGAAAGTTGTTCGAAACTGCATTAGCTCCTTAATCACATGTTTTGTATCACCTAANAACTTTCCAATTGCTGATTAACCCAGTAAAGTGAAACCAAGAGCAAAATTTAGTTTTCTCTTTCTAATTGTAACAAGAAAGTTGTTCGAAACTGCATTAGCTCCTTAATCACATGTTTTGTATCACCTAATTTGCAAGAAGCAAGACTCTAATATCTTTGAAAAGCAAGCACACATTTAAGTCATACTATTGTCATTTAAATCACATAACCATTACATTTTGGATTCCTGCCTTTTCATATACATTTAGTACTTTTTTATCATAAGACTCAAATAAAACTTCAGCAAGATTTATTCCAAATATTTCAAGTTAGTAGTACTTCTTGCAGAGAGATGTCCCTAACATAGCTGTTCTATTAAACTGCACATCACAAGAACTAAATTGGCTGTGAAAATGTAGAATTGCAATTCTCCAAAGCTGAAGCTTGAGAAGAAAAAGCATTTCTCTGGATGTAATAAATCATCAGTGAGAGTAAAACATGAAGGAAGCCTCTCTCCTCTTGAGAGCAGATGACACTCCCTTCCTTTCTAATAACTTACTGCAAGGCAGAAACCTCAGCCTGTCATTTCACACACTAACAGTTCAGCAGAGTAGTTGAGAAAGATTTGACCTGAGTCTGAGCACGAGTTTGGGCACTGACACTACTTGCTCAAACCTGAATTAAATCATCCTGGGAGGGGCAAAGGTGTGGAGAACAACTTCCCCAGACTCCAAAGGCAAAGAACCACCCCCAGCCTGCCCGTGCAGCCCTTCCTACCAGGCGTTGCTTCACTCAGTAGTTTTGGCTGCAAGAATTTCTACAAAGCCTGAGTCTCAAGTCAGCGTCCCACACTCTGGTCCCGTCTGTTCTCAGTCCTCTTTTCAATTGCTGAAGACTGAATATATCATATGACTGCAGCAACCCCAGGATTTTGCAGCCTGTCTCTCCCATGCAAGGGAGCTTCATAATTTCGTACAGAAGATCAGTTAGTATTAGTTCCTTTGAAGATAATTGCTCAACAACAAATTCAGTTCTTTACCCTCATTTACATTTCCTAGAAGTTCTGTCAAACTAGTGCCTTTGGGGCTGATGCTTTCTGGGCTTAATCTCAGCCCAGAGGTGATTTTCATGCATGTAAATGTGCATTCAAAGTTTACCTGTTCTCAAATCGGGCACACATATGAGACTATTCTCCCTAGGACCTGCATCCAAAAAGCTCCGTAATTGCTCAGTATTAGAAAAATAATTCACAGATCCCATTGAGCTCCAAGGAATACACCAAGTTAGAAGAAACTCTGGTTTCAGAGACATGAAGAAGTGAAAGGAGAAATATAATTAATGCAGAATGGCATTGGGACGACTGATTTTCTCACAGGGGTCGGTGCAGGAAAATCCAGGGACACAGAGTACCCAGAGCACATAACTAATGTTAAGGTTGAGACACTCAGTTCGGTCCCCAGCCTCTCTGCCGGAGCTGCGACTGCTTCTGCTCTGCTCAGGAGCCCCTGAGTACTTGCATGTGTCCCAGTGTGCAGGCGGCCTGAGCAGCATCTGGATCCCGGGGACACCAAGCCCTGTAAAGGTGCTCAGTCACCACATCGCGCCAGGCAATATTAATTATCCAAGCTTTCAGCAACTCAGAGCCCATCCTAATATTTATATATGAAGACAGTTAAGAGTCACAGGGAAAGTCTCTACTTTCTAAAAGTCTTTACTAAAAGGAGGCAGCTGGGGAGAAAAACAGGCGTTTATTCATTGCACATCAAACCCCTGATTGTATGCTATGCTATCATTGTTCACACTCAGGAGAGAGAGCCTTAACTTAATTATGGCAACTGGTGTGGAGAAATTGAAGATCGCTGAAGACTGTAAAATGGAAATCAATACTTCTGCGTCTTTCCCAAATGGTCTATTGCTAGATAGATATTTATGGTTATATTTCTCTCATCCCGTGAATATTAATAAGGTAGAAAACACTGGATATATACATCAAAGCCTTAGAAACAAGGATACTGCTAATGCAGGTCCTCAGCAATAACATATTACAGCTACCAACCAACTGATTTGTGGGATGCTAAGTAATAGCTCTGGTATAATATAAGCCTGCATTTTCTATTCTGATGCCTGTTTACTTCTGTCTCCATTTATTAAAATACTCTCCTGCTATAATTAAAAAAGACAGGACAACAATAACCTTTAGTACTCCTCGTCCTGATAAGCGAGATGCTTAAACAAGAGCTCAGACGCTTGACAGACGAGTACAAATGGAGCTAATGCACTCTGATGAGCTGTGTGACGGCTTCTTCCACAAGTGAGGCACAACAGAGAGGCAGGTCATTAGAAATTACCCTGCAATGGGATGACTGGCACGTACAGCTTTTGCAATCCCATTAAGCTGTTGGCACCAAATGAAAGAACCTGCTCATTGCAGGGGTAGGGAGGAGATGCTGTATGTACCTGATGTGGTGGGTTACGTGTGCTTGAGACACCACACTTGGGTAAATACATCGAGTACCTCACACAGATGGACTCTGGTGCTGATTCAGCCTTGGTGGTTATATAGGTCTTAAATGAATTTCCAGGCATAAAATTATTACAAAATGGACTTAATGTTGGAAGTCTGTATCACTGAAACAGTATCTGTTCCACTATGTTGTGCCACTACTTAATAAATCCAAAAGTGCAGAGGTAACAAATGGGTAAGCAGCCCGAAGGGCTTAAAGAGTACATCATGGCACCCCTAATGCACAGGCCCCTCGGGTCTGGACACGGGACCTCGGTGGGAAAGAAGCCCCAGCTTGGTTTAGCCTCTGACCAGGGACATCAGATGCTCCACATACAAGGTATTTGCTATGGCAGCCACGTCCCATATTAAAAGCACGTAGGATGTAACTTCCAAATTTTTGCAGCAACAGGTCTGTTTTTAGATCACCAAGAGCACCCACAGTACCGCTCGGTGACCTGTGCGTGCCGGATTATCAGTCCAGGGCTAGGCACTGCCAGTCAGCCCTGGGTGTGGGCTTTCCACACCACCATGAAGATGACCCTGCTGTATTACAGCAACATAATGAGGCAACTATGTAATTATGACTAAGATCCATTGGTATTTATGACCTAAGAATATTTTTGTCCCTGTTATAGGGCAAAGTGGAGACAAATGTTATATGATAGTCTCTTTTACCATCTAATGCAATTATATACCACTTCTTAATGTGAGAAACCTGAATTTTCCACTAGACAATGTTTTAAATTTTTGAATTACTGAATAGGGAAGAAACATTGTATATGTACACATCATAAGCCATATGTTCATACCATGTGCCTCTGGCCTTGTCATGTTTTCAATCGCCGATAGTCATATCTTTCTTAGCGTGTGCTCCTCCCATCTGTTTTAAGCAACTGTTGTCCCTAAGTCTACAAGCAGCTTCGACCTTCCAGTGACTCACCCAGTTGCTCAACATAACCTCCATTGTTTGGGTGGAACTACACACAGTGCATAAAGATAAGTGTTAGAGCCACCACAGTAAGATTTTTGAGGCAGCAAATTTATTTTCTCAAATGTCTGCTGAAAGCCTGGAGCAATGGTGCTGTAGCTGCAACACAAATAACACTGTAGCCTGAGCTGGCATGGGCTGATCTAAGAGACTTCCTCACTGTGAGCACATTTGAATTCCCCAAGTAATGCCAGAGCTCATGGACAGATATGACACTGTGAAATGTAAATAATGGCATTGCAAAAGACGTCCGTGAACTGGCAAGTCAGACATCCATGTCCATTAGGTGCAGGTTTCTAAGCAGATCCCAGTGCCACAGCTGGACAGCTTTACGGAGTAGCCTTTTCTTGAACAAATACCACTGCCGTGTTTCAGGCCTTGTTTTGGGCTTTCTCTCATGCTATATTTGAAAACTAGGAGAAGGTTCCCATTTATAAGCTGAAATTCTCTTCCATCTATTATTATGATGATCTTAAAGGTCTTTTCCAACTATAACAATTCTATGATTCTAATCCAATTTTTAATTTAAAACTTGCAGAAAATTACATGAAAGAGACCTAGTCCACAAAGACTTCTTCTAAGAATTTGTTTGTGCAATGTATATTTACCCTGATTTCCTAAGTAAATGCCACTCGCACGACCATATGTTACACGTGGGTCTGTCTGTCTGTGTCAGGCTCCTCACTGCCTTTTGAACAAATCGGCTGATTTGAAAGAGCGACAGATGGCTCAAAGGTATTAAACTCTTACAAGTTTTGTGAAAATAAGCAGCAGGGTAATGGAAAGAGAGCCTCTTAGTGGCTCACTAAAGGAAAGGCTTCAGCACAAATTCGATCCTTACTAAGCCAAAGAAAATCCGCACAAAGCTCAACCCCGCCATGCCAACTCACCACAAAGAAACCTTCACTGGGTCTTGTGTTTGTGAACTAGCTATCTATTGCTAAGCAAACATCATCATGTTTATGTAGAAACAGCAAGTTAAATTTTTAATAAGGACACTGCTGAGAGAGTTAATGTGCAATGCAATGATATTTATTAATAAGATACCCTAAGTCACAAGCCTTGTCATACTTACACTCTGCCTAACTTTGACATTACATCTCAGAAAAGTATTATTACAGCATTTAGGGCTCAGATTAAGATATCTGACATTGACAAGTACATCTAAACCCGCTCAGCAGATTTGGCATTAAACAAATAGCACTCAGCACCAGCTGAATGGGCCCTTGAACACTCCCCCCACAACACACACACTGTCCTACAAAGAGCCTAGGTAGAGAAATTCTGCGCTTGGATCTGACAAGAAGCTTTGATCAGACAAATTAGGCCAGGCTTTTATGCGGAGTTCTCAGCTCTACAGACCGTGCGTTTGATGGCAGCATCCCTGCTGGAGACTCCACTTCCATTATCACTCACTGTTTGATGCTTAGCTTACAAAGGACACTGCACTTCCCAATTTTCTTGCCTATTCCACACCACTTAATTGCTACAAGAACACTTGAAATGTTGGTACTTCAGTGCGTGCTTACTTTTTAATCAAATGTTACGACCCAGAACTACGCCAGTCTCTAAGAACTTATTTAAGAAAGAAGATGTGCAAACCTGTATCTAGAGCTTTTAGTCATATTTCAGTCTCATATAGGAACGAATAAGCAGTAGAAAATAAACAAGATGCAAGACTGCAAGATCACACAGCACTGCACTCCCCGCTATAGCAGTACCGAGGGGTGCCACTGGGATAACAGTGCACAGGGCACCTCTTCTTTCCCTTTCTAGCCCACAGGCAGATACAGTGATGAGAACTGCACCTTCTGGGTGAATTTGAAGACATTGAGCCCAGTGGCTCCTAACGGGCTTTGTAGGCACCACCATCTAGCCTTCAGTCAGCCAAATGTGCACTCTACCAACCAAACCAGCAATGCTATTATCTTTGGTTGCTGTCATCCCAGCATACGGTCTCATACACAACAGGAGCAGGTAACTGCAGGCACTGACACTGGCAAGGTAATTATTTTCTTCCGAGCAAAAAGAGATTCCTTCTCCTCAAACAGTTAAATGCCAGATCTTTTGGTCATGTCCGCACCATGCACATTGCCAGCAGACCCTCTCCTTTGTGGCCACTTTATGTCCACAATCCGTTGTATTGATGTGCTCCTCAAGACAAACAAATAATGACATCACCAGGCCAATGGAGCTGAACCAACTCTTCTTGAGGGAAATACTATCTTACATACTAGCCATGTTCACCATCCCTGAGTCCTCTCTCAAATCCACACAGGGACACTGCTCGTTGACTTTTGCAGCAAGGCAGACACTCTTTTAAACATGTCACAATTTAGCGATGGCATCCAACTTCTGGGCTGGGATAATGTTCAAAACCTGCATCTGCATGGTTGCCTCTAGCTAACCTCAAGAGCCTTACGCAAAACTACTCCATGCATTCCTTGTTGTCTTAATCTTCATGACCGTGTAATCCCCTCACTGGTGTACTCCCTCTGCGCCAGACATTCCTGTCTGCGGGCAGCTGTGCCACAGGGATTGCAACAGGCAACAGCTGCCGCCCTGGTGGTCCTGTCAGTATTCAGTGCTCGTGATCTCACCATTCCCGTCTCAGGTCACAAGCCATTTTGTAATATCCCACAAATATCTTCCACACTGTATCTACACCATGCTGCAACGATGGCACAACCCACTGCAGAAAACTCATTTCCGTGTGCTGGCTCCGCACCCGGCCATAGCCACAACAGTGAGAAAGGAGGAGCATGCACAGCCAAAGGCCTTTCGTTTACCGTGTGACTCAAAAGTGCAATGGGGACAGACACAGTACCCCACAATGAGCCGCTACACAGTTTATCAATGGGACAAGCTGACAAGGTGCTAAGAGCCCCCTGGCACACATCTCCTGGAGCGCTGTCCTTAGGTGTCCATAGGGCAGAGCGGGATCTCCTGCATGGGTCTGAGCTGGGACATTCACAGGTGGAAGTGGCAATAAACCTTGCAGGAGAGAGGAAGAAACAGATGACTGATGGATGCCTTATTGCTGGACCACTTCCAAAATTCTCACAAGCGAAGTCAACAGTACAGACTTTCTTCCATAGAGGTGTTTCATCTTTGTGACACGTAGAAGAGTTATTCAGGGCACACTGAGCATATATGCTGTGTTTGTATAGCTGAATCATGGCTTATTGCAAGTGTCTTAGAACACATACAGAGTAGACTAGAATCTTTAATTTAGTCTACCTTCTATGAGCTTTAATTCTGCATTTAATATTACAATACCTGATTATCTAATGTTATGGGAGGATGCACTCAGAAGTAAGACAAGATGGCGTGTGGTTCACAAGCAGCCATACTCCTACGGGTACGATCGCTTGTTCGACTGCTTTAGGGCAAGGGCACATGAACAAGCTATGTGCAAGAAACCACACTTGTCTAAAGCAAAAAGAACTGAGAACACCTTGAATGAAGTAAACCGCTCTAACCCTAGGAAACGAGGAAATTTTCCTGCTGCCTGTCTGGTAGTGTCCCTGTAGGGTCAGGCTGTTGCTCAGATCAGCACATGGCCACCCAAATAGATTTCCAGAGGCTCATCTTGAGTTCCTCTCTGTCAGGGAAGCTCTGTCAGTGCTGCCTTCCACCCAGTCCTGCTTCCCCAGCTGCCAGGGAATTTGTACTACAGCCTCCCCAAATGACACCAACTTGGGAACGTGTTATTTTTGCTCATGAGTATGTCTGTGGACGAGTGTTCATCTCTCTGATTTGTAAATGCACAGCAAAGTAGACTCCCAAATATAAAACTGCATATTTTTAGCTATAGTGGATATATAACGAAAACATTCCAAATCTGTGATTTTTTAAAATGATCAGCTTATGCACACATTTCCATTTCATTTTGTTTACAGAGTAGGGAGGCAGGAGGAGAAATAAAAAAAGGTGAATGGGGCAACTATGCAAGCCAGCTCTGTGCAACCAAATTAAAATATGCACAAACACTGAAATAAAATGTACATAAACTAAAAATAAATATGAAGCTTTTGTTTAGACAGCTTCTTTTTATTGACCAGTGATCTTATGCACACTAAAGTTGTGTCAAACATGTAAAAACACTTTGTTAGCATACTTTCTAAAGAGATTTGGAAGAAGCAGCATGTGTGTAGTGTGATAAGGAAGGGGAAAATACCAAAACGAAAATGGCAGTTACAGAAAGTTATCTCTGTAGGCAGATGCAAAATATAGGGCCAAAATCTGTGTTGTTATTTCTTGTGGTAGAGACTGATAAGGCAAGGAAGTAAAGCAACAGAGGAGAAAAATTGGACTCGTAGAAAGATAAGCAAATAAATCGAGAGCTTAGACCCATTTTGAATCTCTGCATTTCCCAAGTATGTTCAAGAGTACTATGATATTACTGGCACATTCCAACCTCCTACCTGCTGATTCACGTGAGCTCCCAATATTTTTCTTTATGAATAATGCCAGGAGAATCTGGCTTTCCTCTGCCTGAGCACTGTGTGCTTTGCTTGCGCTGATCTCTCTTGAAATGTCAACTTTACATTTCCAATATCCATGAAGAAATTCTTAATAAAAAGATACGATCTGCATTTCAGAATGAGACCTTTAAATCCTTTAGCTTTGCCAGTTTCTAGGGAACTTTAAAGAATGAGAGACCGTTTAATAACACCACTTTCTAATCAAGTAATCAAGAGAGTTGCAAACATCAGTGTAGCACAGACAATAAAGGCAGTACAATCCAGGCAAATGAAAACAGGATTTTGTTCTGGATTTTTGTACATGAATATGGAATAAAAATTTAAAATTTGGTCTGTGCATAACCTTGCTGTGTTTTAACTATACTTCCAACAAAGAGAGGTATTTTAAAATATCTGTTTATTCTACTGAGTTACAAAATAAGGACACATTAGAAACATGCAAACAAATTCAACACACTAAGTTGCTTTTTTGCCTCTGTCTACCAGTTCTTGCGTAGCTACGGTCTTACTTTGCTTTTAATTCAGTAACGCTGCTGATTGATTGACATTAAAAGGAGCAGCCCCATCCCTCGCTACATATTCTTACCACTTCCCTTGTAATAAAGCCACACCAAGTACAATCACTTATTTTCTTTTGGGCAAACGACATGATCCCAGTCATCCCGCAGTTGCCGTTTTACCAGACTCAATCCAAGGGAGGGAAGTGTCCAGGGACAAAACACCCCTTTTGGCAAGAACGTGCATTTCAGCTGGTTTACGTGTCCAGGGACACTGCCCAGCGCAGGGGGCTGAGCAGCCAGCCACGCACTTCTCCAGACCAGCACCTAGGTCACGGCCAGCGCTGCAGGAGCAAGCCCCAGCCCTTGCCCTGCTCACTCTGAGACTCAAACCCATTACTAATACTGCTGTCCGTACAAGAAGCTTCATTCAGGTGTTTAATGGAGACAATTTTGGCTATAATTTCAGTTCAGTTATAAGATAGAGGTGTTATGTGCTGTAGTTTTTTAAAATGGACAGGGATTGTCCCCAGGGTGCTCCATGCCAGCCGCCTGCTCCGAACGGTACTGTCTTACTGATGTGCAGAGATGGTTATGCACTCAATGGCTGCCGTATCTGTCACCTTGCTACTGCCATACCAGTATCTTCGCCAATTCCTTTGGAAACAGCTGTAGGTGAAATGCCCCATAAAATAAATGGTATTATTTTAGTGCTAGTATGCCTTTTGTATGTTCTTCCATTCTGGAAAAGCAGCGTGACCTAGTGTACTTGAACACAGCTTTGGGGAATCTGGAAGTGTAACTCTGGCTTCGCTGCTCTGTCACCATTTATCCTCCATCAAATCCTCTGAGCTTTGCTGTGTCTGTCTTCTGATCTTCAGATTGCAACAACAGCTACAGATCACACGTTACAGAGCTGCTACCAGTGCTTTCAAAGGGTGCTGAAACCTTGTCACTGCTGCTTACCTCAAGGGCTTCACATGGTCTGGGGAGGAGGGTCAGGGAGGTTCAAAAACCCCATCTTTAAAGTCACGCCTTACTTTGAAAACACACAGCACCACTTATCATAAATCGCAAGCTTAATTATTTCTGCTAGCCAGTGGAAACCGTTTCTAGTTTTTGATGTGATACAAAACATTCTGATTACAAGGAGACTCTGGTAAGGTTTTCTAGGTTTTCTAGATGCAGAATAACAGTGGACTCCTTAAAATCTGAAGTCCTCAGGCTTTTTTAGGTCAAAATCCTTTAAGCTAGAGCTTCGTATTTTTTATGAGTGACTTAGTTTAATAATAAAGCCATCAATAGTGAAAACCAGTAAAACTACTCATCTGGCTAAGCTAATTCCTCCAGACCAATTACCCTGATTATAAAAACCAAATCTGTGATGGCCTTTTAAATGTTTGCTAGAAAGAATAAGTAAGTAATTTTTTGTATGCACTTGTTATCTGGGATTTTTTCCTCTACTGATAGGAATTGGGGCAGAGGATATAAAAAAAAGGTAGGCAACAATAACTAGATGCCTGTTTTCAGCTCCAAACTTTTCTGTTTTCATAGGAATAAAAACCCGTGCAGATTCATTTTCTTGTGTGTACATCCCTGCAGTAGACCTGCATGTACTTGCCCTCATTTACCTGAGTCATATTTGTAATGCTGGATAGGTAATGGCAGTTTAAATACAGCTCTCCATTGCCGCTGGCAAGACTAAGACTCAGAAGTCAGGGTGAAAAACAACTTCTGATTCAGTAGCCCTGGATATTTTTGGTGGACTTCTCGATCTCCTGCAGCTGTAACAGAAGCGACCCACCTTGTTTGTCTCCTTACCCCTCCTTTGCTTTATATTTGATCTCAGTTGTGGCTTCTTCAGCTGCTCTGCTGGCATGCCCCCACCTCATGATGTACATGGGAAGTAATGATACGGGCAAGGGTGGAACAGACGTGCCGCTCCCCTGTTATCTCACCCTGCATCTCTCCTTTGCCCCATATTTTCTTAAACTAATCTGCACCTCCTGAGGCTGGTATATAACAATTTAATTCAAAAGGCACCAACTCATTGGACTTGACTAAATGCACACCAACAGCTTACCAAGACAAATCACAACTAAACAAGGCTGCAGAGTCAATTTATTTTTCTCTGCTTTCAGCATATTTTGCTATTTAAAGACAGCAGCAGAACTGCAGGTTGATTTCATTCAATGAATTAAGGATACAAGATGGAATACCTTACAGAACTGGAAGGTCTACAGAGATTGACTTTGCAGCATGGTGCTTATGGCACAGATCTGTGAAGCTCGCGGTCCTGGTTCAATTACCTGTGCTGTCATATAGTTATTAATTTATATAAAACTGAAGAGGACAGGAGTTACAAGTGAGAAAGGTTTACCTTTGCTTATGCCATAGGAATGTGGGCAAGATCTTGAACTTGGGTTGTTCACAGACATGGTATTAAGTACACCATAACCAATGAGCTGTTCTCTGGTGGATGTTAGGCAGGGAGACAGAATAAGCAGGCTTGTCTTCTGACTTGGTCTCCCATAGCATCCTTATAGCCAAACCAAGTAAGTGAATGATAGATAACGTGGGTGACAACTGGCTGGACCACTAGTCTCACAGTTTGTGATCAGCAGTACAAACTCCAGCTGGTGGTTGGTTACTAGCAGCATTCTTCAGGGATTGATATTGGACTGATGATACTGTTTAATGTCTTTATGAACAACCTGGGTGATGGAATAAAGTACACTCTTAGCAAGTTTGTGGATGATACCAAACTGCAGAGAAGTGGTTGCTATGCTGGAGAGCTGCTCTTCAAAGTGAGCTTGACAGGCTGGAGAAATTGGCTGACAGGAATCTCATACCATTCAACACAGGTAAATGTAAAGTCCTGCAGCTGGGATGGAACAACTCTGCAACAGGGGAGGCTCGGGCTAACTGGACAGGGATGGCCCTTGCAGAAAAGAATGCCAGGGTCCTGTTGGACAACAAATTGAACATGAGTAGGCAGTGAGCCCTTATGGCCAAGGAGGTCACCCTCATACTGGGCTAATGTGTTAGGAAGGGGGTAGACAGCAGATCAAGGTAAATGATTGTTCCTCTCTAATCCACACTTGTGAGAGTACTCCGTTCAGTTTGCAGTTTGCCAGTGAAAGTCACCCGAGTCCTACTTAAAACTAGAATTTGAACTGTATTTCAGTAGATCAGAATTTGATTACAAAACAGATTGGGTGAAAACTCAAGTTCAAAAGTCAATAATCTGTTCTGTAAAATACAATCATGTGGAGTCTCATGCATATTTTTAATCCATATTGAAGAACTTCTTAAAATGTCAAGAGCTCAGTCTGCTGAATGTAACACTTCCCTCCAGATTAAACCAGAATAGAAACTATCAAATCTCAGTCAATCACTCACATCAACAAGAAACGGTCTAAAATTGCCTTGGTGCCAATGAGTATACAAAACATTTTATAGATTGCCTGATACCTTTTGTACTTATTTGGTCAGTACAAAATTAAAAGAGATCATGGAGAATATAAGGCAAGAGAAAATCGAGGTCATCGCAAATTTTCTAGTTTGGAGAAGATGCCAGCTCTAGATATGTTGAGAAAGAATCTGCCAGACTATGTGACTTTCTACAGGACACTGAAGCATAAATGTTGCACATGTTTCTTGGTGTCTCAGATACTGAAGAGTACATTAATGTATTTAATAAAACCAAACCTTACCAAATTACACAATAATCAAAATTGCAACATCTGATTTGACAACATCCACTGCCATGAAGATCTCCACTTCTGCTAACAGAAGGATCACATATAAAAGTTAAAGCTGTTTAAATCAGCAAATTAATTTGTATATCTTTTTCATTGTGATAAAGTTGTAGTAACTGTTACTCAAAGGCAGAAAGTAAAATTTTACATTGATACAAATGCTAAAACCATGACAACAGGGAATTTAATTCTTTTTAATGAATTGTTAAAAAAGGACCACAGTTCAATAGTTTAAATTCCTGTTGCATGCTAGTTGCACCTCTTACATGAAACATTAATTGTGATTTTATGTAATTTTATTACAGCTTAAACAAAGACGTGAACCTAAATTCAGTATAAATGACATCAGCAGTTAAGTATCTAACAAGAAATGATCATCACTATAAATCTATTTTATGTTTTACAATGATTGTTTAAGACAGCTGAGCCTCATATGAGCTGAAAGAGTATGTCAGCAGCTGCTGATAATAACCAGCATGTGTTGGCAAGAGCTTTTTGTTTTCTGAAGATAATTAAAACTTGCTAGAGTTTTCCAGCTGCTACACAGTCAATAAGGAATACCTTTAAAAAATGGGTGGTCTATTGTTGATTCACTTTAAATTGTGACCATTTCTACTGAACATTCTCTAAAGACATTCTATGATTCTATGATTTCAGTTTTTCATATGTTTTCTAGAAAACAAACTGTATGGCAATAGTTTACACCACAAAATTGTTAACTGTCAGCTTCAGGTGCTCAGGAGGAAGAAAGCATTGTAGTAACAGAAATGTTTTGCTGAACAAGAAAACATACGCATGCAACTACTTGCATTCTTATCCTTAAAATTGTGTATAATCTGTATTCAGCTTGTATTTTAAAAGTTACAGTCTTTCTCTATTGGGATCAATGTGTTTTGAAAAACTTCCTGCTCTCAGAATCAGTCAGCAGTCACTACGGAGCTATAAAAAGCCCAGCCAGTATGGGGAGTAAATGGATCTGTAGAGCTACAACTAAAATCCCCGTAGTTTTACACTGGTCCTCACTGAAGTCTTAAGATGGGATATTTCCAGGACTTTAGACTACAGTCTTCCCCTAGTTCTTACGTAACTTCATATATGGTGGCTGGTGAAAACCATCTCCCTCCTTGTACAACAACTTTAGGAGTTAAGCCCAGTGAGTCCAACAGCAATGTGTAGCATTTTTCTTAACCAAAGTCTTCTACAGAAGTGGTCCAAAACACTTTCTAGAACAATGCAACTTCAAAGGTCTGAGCCATTTCTGATTAGCACATAATTACTTGGTCAAAGTCAAGTAAGTGAATGGTTTCTTGAACAATCTGTGTGTGCTTAGTTATGAAAAATATAACTGGTTTGAATCAAAGCCTCTGATGTCCAAAATGACTAGTCCAAAATGACATTATTGTGAAGGAAGCAGGAAACATTCCCAAATCAGGGCTATGATAAAGTAATACCTGCTCTTTTTATATATCACATGGTTTGCAGGCTGCTGTTTGTAGAGCTGATCCAGACAAGCCTGCCTTGAGCAACCCCAGCCAGTGGTCCTATCAGAGAGCTAACAAATGAAGCTTTCTGGAGACCAGCTCCCCAAGTGCCAGGAAAGTGCTGACAGGAGTACTGTCAGAATAAAGCAAAGCAGGATAGTGAAATGATAGTTGCAAGAGCAAAACTAATGATTTCTATTTTTTCAGAAATCTTAATTTCTCTATACATCAGTTAAATGCCTACAGAATTGTATTTGTGTCATGCCTCTAAGAGCTGACAGGATATTCTGCAGAAAGGTGAGGGTGGATTGCTGGGTCTGGTGCTGAGCAGCGCTCTCTGCACTCTGGCTGGATGAGGAAATTCTGGGTCACTGCAACTTCCAGCAACAGTGAACTGCTTAAATCTTTCTTTTTAAAGTGCCTAGTGCCCTCAGAAATCTGATTTTAGGCTTATAAAATTATATAAATATATATACAAATAATTGTAAAAATATCTATACAAAGACAGATAGACAGACAGACAGATAAAACCAGGCAAACTCTGGCTGCTCAGCTTCTACACCATAGTCCAATTAGTTGACATGATCTTACTCTGCTCTCATATGTATCCACCTGAGGTCTCATGTCCATGCACCTGAGTTCCATCCCCCAGCAAGCTTGGCTGCCAACAGTGATGGAGACACAGCAGGACTTAATGGGTGGGTTTTGGGACACACACTGGACTCTAGGCTACCTGCTGTGCATCAGAAGAAGCCGCCGGACTAGCAACTGTGGTAGGTAGCAGTGTACAACCGGGCTAACGGCAACGTAAGTGACTCTTCGTTGCTGCTCTCATCGCTGTCGGCTTTCCGTGAGCACCTGAGGTACAAAGTGGTTTGCGCTGTCACACTAAAAATATAATCCAAACGTCGGAAAAGGTACTAAATTTCCCTCAATAGTCCAGTTCTCTCATCCATCTTAACAACTCAGCTGTGGATGTCAGAAGCCAGATTACAGCCTTGAAATATGGATCATCTGCTTTGTCAGTCTTAAAATAGACTTTCAGAACCCGATATTACAGAAAACAAGTATTGCTGCACAAGTTTAATTTAATTTTTTTTTAGCAACTGCAATTGTCTCCTTTCAAACTTCAGAGGCCAGAACTAATGAATTGATCTTAAGATAAGAGGCCACTTGAAATAATAAGACTTTCAGCAAATAACACCGCCATTATGCGCCAGGGAGCTGAAACACTTATTATGCCGTTCAGCAAAAACTCAAAAGACACAAAGCGTTTGACACAACTGGCAGCGGCACCATCTAAAAATAGCTCCACATAAAAGAGAATTAAAATGTCACTGGAGATTTCTTCCTTCCTTCAGAAGCTGCTGGCGAATAGATCGTTCTTGGTCCGAACAGAGAAAGCCTCGTGCCCCATGTACGAGTGCAAAGGCACCCCATTGCCTCTCGCCGGCACCCATGGCCCCTCGCCAAGGATGTCAGTGCTGTGAGCTGCTGGGGGTGGGGATGGCCTGAAGTATCTCAGAGATAAACCGCAGGCACGCATTCCCTTAGGTAGCGCCACTCACGGGATGTCTTAACGGCCATCGTTGGGATGAGGACAGCTCTGGCTCTCAGCACGAAGCGCTAGATGAAGATATAATAATCCTGGCCATGAATCAGTGCCGGTATCATTTGATCCAGGCTACATCACTCGGGCAGTAGTATGAAATGCAGCTTTTGCTGCCATGGCTGGGGTTTTGACAGGGGTGTCTGGTTTAAATGCAGAATCAACAGTTTGAATGATAAAGCGGGTTTGGACAAAGTATTCTGAATAATTTGGAAGGGAGTTTTAAACCAGATACAGCCTGATGCTGAATTTAAAGGAAAAGAAACTCCTTTTAACTCTGGGTAAGACCTAGCAGACTGCCACGCTTTTAACGAAGTGAAGCTGACAGAACGACAATTTTTAAAAGTCATCAGAAATACATACAAATGTAGCTATAAAAACAAAAAGAAAAAGGAAAAAAATTAAAAGCCAAGGACTGACTTACGGCCTCATCATCTGTGCCAAGCACTAACTTTTGGATTTTACATTATCCCCCTCAGATAAACGTTTGCAGGAAGAGAAAGCCATTATCTTTGAAGTTACAAAATGATTAGATATTCAGCTGCCGCCATCAGATGCAATTAAAGGCACAAAACTTAGATTCATCCCACAGAACATTCAAGTTTGCCAAATGTATCATGAAAAAGCCACATTGTGTGGCTCTGAGAGTCCTGTCCTGTCCAGACTCCCACTCCCATACTAGTTGGCGAGTAGGAAAAACAAATCATTCTGCCGCTTCCTGAAGTTAAAAGAATGCAACAGGACTGTGCCTTTCACACGAGTCCTACGCTTGTGTTATCCCAGTGTTGACAGAGCCACTTCTTCCTTCTCAAATCTACAGTAATCTTACATCTTTGTTCCCTTTTCAAATCTTAGGTCCTTTGGAAGGATGCTCTATGCCGCTGCAGTTATTGGGATGACCAAGATGATCTAATTATTTGGAGTAGTCTTCGCAGGTTCTGATTTTACACAAATTTGGGATATTGATTTCAAAAGAAGAAGAACGGGGTTGTGGTTACCTAATGTGAACTGTCTGCTGCACAGTATGAAATAACGAAAAAGACTTAAGTAGTTGGCTTTTTAACAGAATTTACTTCTGCATTTATGCAGGAATGAAAAGGCAGTTCACAATAAGATACGTTTACTTTTGCATACTTTCTTCAGAAACTTCAAAGCATTAAAATCATAATACAGCGAGAAATTTTTACCTTTCTTGAGGTAAATACTATGGAAACATTAATCTTCCTATTTTTAGACCTATGGAGCAAGGTTTTTCCTCATTTTACATTTTCTGTGGCAGTGGAAAGAACAGTTACATTTACACCGCTTAATGAAAGACTGCCTGATTCCCGATTTTTTGATCAAGTGGCATTGCTCGGCTCATGTCTGCACTACCTAGAACTAGTCCTCTCTCCCATAAACTAGCTCTGGGTTAAGAAAGCTGGAGAAGGCCAAAACAGAGCCAGGGAGTAATTTGCTCAGCAGAGCAGGGGGTACTCCAACTCACCTTCCATCCCTCTTATTTAGTAGTACAGACATACCCACTCAGACTTAGAGGGACATTTTACCGCCATAAGCCTAGTACAAACAGGAACATGACATGTTAACACCTAACGTCTTCAGGCAGGAGCTTGTAGATAACAAGGATAAACCACATTGAAGTATCGGCCCAAATGATGCATGTAGTAAGGAAGGGGAAAGAGCTGTTAGAGATCTAGAGAAAAAACCACAGGGTTCTGGATGTGCTAGGGGGTTTGCAGAAGCAGCAGCTCCCTTGTAGAGAAGTGTTAGAGAAAAGTAAAAGCTGTACTATCATCCTCGCTTCTGGACACGTTTGGCAGTAAAAGCTGTACTGCAGCCTTTAAGGAAATGCCTTTCCTTAATGAGAGGGTGTCATATTTTCCTGCAAATGTGATTTCAAGAAGGAAGCTGAGAAATCTCCCAGAAAGATGGCAGGTTTGGGGCATGGGGGATGCTGGCGGGTGTGTGTATGTGACTAAAGAGGATAAGAGCTAGAACTGATTTAGAGAGGTGGTCTACTTTGAACTTGCTGGGTTTTTTCCATATTCCTAAACCACTCAATTGATGGAGAATTAGAAATAAGCACAGCACAATCAATAAAATAAACAAATCATAAAAGACACTAGTGACACACCAAGGGGGAAAAAAGTCAGATACCCTTTAGGCTACTAGGCCTAAATGAGAGAGACAACAATAAATATATATAAAGATTTTGCTTCCAAATCCTGAAAACTTTGCTCACAGAGCAAAACAGACCTTCCTCCAACCACAATCCTATTAAAAGAGAGCACAACTATTGCCAACGCCTGTAATATCTAGCTCATTAACAATGCCAGTTGACATTATTAGGATTTATTATTTTGCTCCTTTAGTATAGAGGAAGATTCATCTGAGTAGGTTGCAGGGCTAAGTCCTTCTTTGGCAAAGAGTTTGAGTGGAAAGCAAAACGTCTGGTATGTTCCAGCAAGACAGCTTCCATGCTTGGCAGATGGTATTTACTTAAGACGTTCTGTGCAGCCCATATTTCAAACTAAGCTATTTCTCTGAGTTCGCCTAACTTATCACAAGGACAGAAACTTTTGCTCATCTGTGGGTGTATGCTAGTCAAAACCCTATGTAGTCTGAAGTGTTATGGAATGATTTTCTTCTCCTGGCAAAATTAACCTCCTCAGTCCTGTAATAGATGAGAGACGAAAAGCCACAACGTGTTTTCAGACTGAGTCACGCACATTCTTTTCAGCTAAGCCATAATGCTCCCAAGTTCTCTGAATCATGCTGTCTGCCCTGGAATAGCTTCTAAATAGCCCAGCTCAAGGTGCTCAAGTCCTCCTCTCCCCCACTAAATTGTGGTGTGCAATTAGTGTTGTGATGATTTGCTCTAGTAAGCTCAGCTGACCTGTTGAACTGAACCTGTAAGGGGAAATTCAACAAGTTTTTAAACAAAAGCGCACACATGAGAATTTTACGAGGCATGACGATGAGCGTTTGCTGACTTGCCCACATTCAAATACCTATAAAATAAGTACAAATATGAAATGACACAACTAGCACTTACTGGATCAAGCCCACATGCCATATAATTCAGCATTTTACCCTTGAAAGCAGCTATTACAAGGTGTAACAAACTCTACTACAGACAATAATTTAATCATGTATGTACAAGGGACCTGTTTTCTCAATTCCTTCCATTAGAGGCCTGGGTACTAATCTAATATATGTGACGCCCATATGAAACAGCTCATATAATTGTTTAAGCACAACTAGAAGTCTGAGAATATTGTATGATATGAGTAAGATTTAAAAAATGATTATGGCTAAGATGCTATCAATTACTTCATAGTGTTTGCATTTGAATCAAAATGAAAAAAAGAGTCCATAAAGATCTACTGCCTAGAGAGAAAAATAATATCTGGCTGGAACCTGAAAGTGCGTATTTTTTAAATTAACACTTACGGTGCTCATGGTACATATACTGTGCTTTATTTTCAGGGATTTATGTGTAAATACAGACGTAAGAGTCACTGAGTAACAAAAGCACTATGTACAGAGTTGCTTAATTAATCTAATTTTGCCAGTAATTTCTATTTTACCTCTGTTATGTAGCATTTTATATACCCAAGTGACTTATCGCTGCTTCTATATTTAAACAAAAAAACCCCAATTATTATTACCCTAATTATTTAATTATTGAGCATGCATCTTGCATTTATCGGCTTAAATGTCTTTTAACATTACTGGCTCTAACTATACAACAGGTTTAATATGAAAATTAAAAATCTCCTCGGTGATCAATACAGAAGATACACAGCACAGCTACAGCTGTTCATTTCACCACTAACAATTTCAAACCAAAAATGTCTCAAGTTAAGATTTCACCTTGGCTGAAATCCTGCTTTCAGTGAAATCCAGAGCAAAAACCCCCTAACTTAAAAGAAGAGCCAAAATTTCCTTGTTGGTGTCCAACCTGCTTGTGTCAGCAGAAATGTCACTGACACTCAGTGGCTGTGAAGTTCTAAGGCCAGAAGGAAGCACTATCTTCGAGTCTGCTCTGCAGTACCACACAGGCCATTTCTTGATACGTACCACACAGATATTTCTCGATAATTTCAGCTTTTGAACCTCTTTGCCAGGGAGTGGCTCCAGTGAAGGTTTCTCACTTTCAAATGTACTGTTGTCTATAAACTACAACATTGTTAAACTTTCATTAGCTGGACTGTAGTCTTTCGCACTACTATTTATTTTTTATTTTTATTATAAACACACCTCAGGGCACTTTGAGTTTATAAATACCTCTCAGGATGTTCACATTGTTTGTGTGAAAGTTTCACACAAATACTTCAACTATTTCAGAGTACAAATTTAGAAAAAAGATATTTTTAAAAAATCCTACCACTTCATTTAAAAACTCTAGTCTCTCCAAGTTTAGGGCCAAGGACTTGAGGAAAGAGACTGTGTAAGGAAGGAAAAATGATGGTGAAGAAGCTTCATGTGCTGTAGGGTCTCAGTTTCTAATGGACCTTCAGATACTGTAAGAAACAGAGTTTTCACAGACTTAGTCAAGACTTGATATTGTTTAACAGTCCCAGAGACCCCTCTGCTGTGAGCACATGCCTGCTCCACATGTGTCTGACACTGGAGAGGGTGACAGACCATGTCCCAGCTAAGGTCTGCAAGTCAGCTCTGCAGATGTTCCTCCCGGTCCCCAGGCCACCCTGGCCCCAGACCCGTCCTCTCCTGCGTGACTCAGCTGGCGCACAGACATAGGGCCACCGCAAGCCATAGCACCAGGGGCTGAACAGAAACTGCAAACTGCTACTGCCAGGAGTTACCCCGCAAGCTCAGGAGGCAGTAGGTCACTGGCACTGGTGAGAGATATCTAAGTGATGGTGTTTGTATCGTTACCACCAAGGCTGAATCTTGTTGGTTAATCTTTTACGTTCCTGGGTTCAGACAATGAGGTTTAAAGATGTGTAGGTAAATTGGCCAGCATCCAGAATGCGGGAAATACTACAGTTCAGGTTGCCTGAACAACCATATTTTGTTCTCTTGTATGTTTGAACAAAACCACAGTCTTTAATTACATAATCGTATCCCGTTTCCCATCTCCAGGGATGGACAGGTATTCCATACCTGTGTGCACATCCAGAATGTGATATGAACTTTTTTAATGCAGACTATGACAGCAACATTTTCGCTTACATGGCTTTCAAGTTCTCCTTTTCGGTATAGGAGTATATTAGAGCTGTCTATTGCTGATACTTAGTTTGTTTTACACTAACAGTTGAAATTTAAAGTCACGTGAAGTGCACATTTTTTTGCCAAGTCACTCTCATCCCTCTAACACTTTCCACAAACTGTACTCATGCTTAGAAAAGAGAAGACTTAAACATGTTGAACTAACTCCAAAGGGAAGACTGTAGACAGAAAAGAGCATTTGTTTGTACCTCTAATGCTCGCTCAAACAAGACAAACGCAGATGACACAGAAATAACTACTCATAAAAGATCAAAACTGAACTTGCAACATATAAGTATAAAACATCTGCTGAGTGTTGAACGGAGAGTTTGCCTTGAAAAGTTATAGTATGTTTTGAGGTCATTCCATCGAACAATTCCCTTCAACTGCTCTTGCCTGCGGGCATGGACTGAGACAAATCAGAGTGTTCCTGCAGGCAGGAATTTACTCACTGAGAATAGGAATTTGTCTTATTTTCTTTCAGTTCTTCATATTATTTTCTTACCGACAGTGCAGTCTAAGAATGAAATTCTACTGTAGATGAATACGGACATTTCTTTACTGGCGATGCCTAGTTGTGCAGGAGCAGACGTGGCTTCGTTCACTTTGAATTGTGCTCTACTTGTGCTGCACAGTCAACGATTTCAATTTAACATTTTCAGAGTATGGTCTTAACTAATTTCTTTTTACCTACATCTACCTTTTATATTTTCTGCTCTGCTCTGAATTTAGCCATGTACTGTGAAAGAAATAACAACTGTATGACTCATGTAATATAAATTCTTGAAAGTCACCACCTTATTTATTTAAAGAGAACATGAGTAATCATTAATGAATTCTCGTACAGTTACTGCATACACAGTTTGAATAAATACCTCAGACCAAGCATGCTACACCCTGTTCCTTTATGCTGAGGCATGTGTCCCCTTCAGCGTGAAAACTAACGGGCTTCTGGGGGAAAGGGAATCATCAAAAGATCACATTTTGAAAATACCTATTTAATATGAGACAGATAATTACTACTCACATTCACAGGCCACCACATAATTCTGCCTCAAGGACTCCGTGGTGTACATAAACCAAATATTTAGGACTTTCAAAGTATGACCTGATTAAAATAACAGTCTAGTTCCTTTCATTTCCCTTGTGGTGGTTTTCTTTTTAGAAATTATTAAATGGCATAATTCCTCTAATGATTCATTTAGTTTATTTTTAACTAACACCAAAGGAAAATACAAAGGAAAGCTTCTTCAGCAAACGTGTTTTTAAAGGAGGAAGAAAAGCCATACTGCACAATATGATAGGGTAATTTAGCATCGTTTAGAATAGTACATGACGGTAACGATCAAAAATATAGCAGCATATGCAACACTTTGTAGTACGCTGCATTAGTGAACAAGGTTCTTATTCTGGAATGGAAGCTCTGACTGCTCCATACGTTGTAAATTGTATACATTGTGATTTTGTAAATCATTCCTTTCACTGGGGAAAAACATCCCCGATGTGAAAACTTCAGTATTTCCTACTGTGGGTGCCTCCAGTCTGAAAACCAGCAACTGAAAAAGATCTGCACAAGAAGTAGAGAGCAGGTATTCAAACAAGCCCCGAGCCAGCTTAGCACTTAAACATGTGGTAGATCTGTTTTCAGCAAAGCAATTAACCAGGCAGGATTCACCGTTCCAGCAATATTAAAATGCAGGCTGGATGTTTTTCTAAACGTATGCTATAATTCAAACAATGACTGGATTGGGGAGGTGCTAGCAAAAGAATTGGGGTAGCAGGGTTCAAATGGGGCATCTTAACGGCCTTAAAATGTATGATTCGGGGACATACGAATTCAAGGAGACTAAATAATGATTTACATGCTTAACTGGGCGACTGAAAGCAAGTTTTGGGTTTCATCTTGCATCTTCTGTTTTAATTTTCAGTAAATTCTTGGTAAATTGCTCTGTGGCTCTTCACTAGTAACAAATCCCACTTGCCAAAGGGGTAAAACTCACTCAGCTTTAAAGGGACAGGCTGATTCCTCGATCCATATTACAGTACTTTTCCAGTACCCTCTGGGACTGGGGTTGGGGCTGGGACTGGGACTGACTGCAGCATCCTCACACTGCTTACAGTCTGAACAAGGCAAGCACAGAGGGTGACATGCTGACCCAGCGAAACCTGGTGAAAGTCTTGTCAGTGGTCTAGTGTTTCATCCAGAGTGTAAACTGGTGGTTTCAAGATGAGTTATACTAGCTAGACTTAGCTTTTTCGGCATTGCCAACACAGCTATTTGTATAAAAATTAGTAGCCAGTACTTGAGGCCCTGCAGAAAAAAAGTGTACTTTGGCTATGGTTTTGCACTAGACGTGCATATTCCTACATCTGGGCTCATGCGCAGGCATCAGCATCTATTTGCACACTTAATTTCATTACTGCTAATGAACTGACACTTAACCAACAGTGGACTCTGTCCCCAGTTTTCCATCAATAAAAGAAGTGAAGGAAGCAACAATGTATCCTTAGTGATCCAAAATACACAAATACTTGCCTTACTGAACTGTAATATACATCACCTCATCGAGGCACTACTCAAACCTCAAGGCACTACTCGACCCTCAATTCCCACAGCTCTGTGCAGGACAGGTTGGAAGGCTGTGGCAGAGCAGCAGAGATCCTTCACCACAGGCTGACCATCCATGCAAAAAGCTGCAGGCAGAAACGTTACAGCTCGGAAACTCCTCCCTGTCCCACCACACGGCCTCTACAAAGCCTCGGCACTGCCGGGTGGCTTTGACAGCCCTGGCTGTCCCGGACAGCTGATGGGTAACGGGTTACAAGAGTGAAGATTAAACAGCACCACGACAGGTAGAGGACTTGTGTTAATCCATCTCATCTGCAGCTGCTGCTTGAAAATTAAGCTGTTACTAGCACTGTACCCAAACAATTTTCAAATAAACCTGTGGAGAAATCAATTACCCTTTCTTTCCATTCAATCCAGGCTGTTCACTGGGTACACAGAATGACATAATATCCTTCCTGAAATTAGAGCTGCGGTGAGGACCAGCATCCTTCAAACATGACCAGTTCCTGAGACTGCCTTGCAAACAACTGCATTTTCCTAACTGCCACAGAAATTATCTTTTTCATCTTTTTAAAAAGCTGGCCAAATAATTATGTATTGTTTTCTTTATAAACGCAATAAAAGTTTCATCGCTATATCCCTGTACTTCTGCCACAGTTTGACAGCCATGGATATACAAAATCTTACTGAAAAGCAGCACACAGAAATAGCCACTCTGTTTAACTGCTGCTGGTCAGAAGCTCACAGCAATTTCTGTGTTATTTGCCAGAAATGACAGTAGACGATGATAACTCTATGCCTGCCTTTCCCCACCAGAATCAAACATCTTTTTGCAAGCTGTCAAGAACGTGACTGCTATCTTCAGGATTTTATTATTTTTTTTAATGACAAATTCATGACACGCTCTTTTTCTGTCTGTAGGACCACATCCACTTTGGAAAGTGGTATGCTCAGAAACAGGATGCTGTACAGAACTATGATCAATACAAAACTATGTATTGATTTGCTTTTTAATCTGGAAAAATCTGTACAGCTGGCTTTCATTTTTTTATCTTTGCATTAACAATTCTGAAGATGATTTTAAATTGCACACACAGGCCAAAGGATTTGTTCTGAGGCCAATCTGCATTCAGCTTTAGTGCCAGAGATACATATTCAGAAAAACAAAATCCATACATCTGTAATGACTGCCTAGATAACTGCATAAGCAGCTGCAGAAAGCCAAGTCAGCAATTATTTCTAAGGACATGTGACAAGTTTTCTAATCCTCTGAAAGTTACACATGCTTGTTTCCAAAAGATGTTACCCCAGCTGCCTTCTTCCAGCCACCCTGGACTTCTGCTTTGTTTTTAACCAGATGATCATCTATTCTCTCTCTGTGCTTTACCACAGGCAGATTTTACCTGCAGCAACCGGAGCAGACATACTGCTGCCAGTAACCGTTCTGTCAGTCTGAAAAGATGAACTTCAGCACCAAAGCTACTGCATAGTTTATGATTAAAAGATAATTTAGTTAAATAGCTAATCATGCACTAGCGTTTGTCTCTTGGTTCTCTGTGTATGTGTGCGTGTGTAGAAACAGAAAGGTATGAATGACTACTTCAAACTCTGATTCTAGCCAGAGTAGTTCAGACTACAGACAGGAAAAAAGCCTGAAATTTGAGGCATTAAAACCTGTTCTCCTACAAAAGAGGGGACCTGCAGACCCTGCAACAATGCCAGGCTAAGGAAGGCTTCTGCCAGGAACTCACCTTGCTGAATTTTCGTCAGTAGCTGGTGACGGGCCAGAATCCTGCTCATCCTGTACGGAGGGCGCCGGGCGGTTTGATCGAATCGCAAGTACATCTCCTGGCCCTCAGGTGACACCGAGTTTAGGTAGTAACAGCCGGTGCCCGAACTCCTGGGCACCTGCTTAAACATCTCTGCTCCTTTAAAATCACTCCCTCCGTCTCCGCTGTGGCTACTCCAGATTATAATCACGGTAATGAAAGGAGGGAGGCAACAAGCCCTAGGGAGCTGAAAAGAGCAAGCGCTTAAAAAGAAAAAGGAGTGCCAAAAGCTACAACTCAGAATTCCTGCTTCTCCCACATGATCCGCACGGGCCAATCGCTCCGAGTCCAGCTTGTGGAAGTGGAGCCTGCCAGAGTGGGACAGCCAGCCTGCCCTAGCCCCGCAGCCCTGCAGCCCCCGGCCCGATGCAGCTTACCCAGCACCGAGGTGCTGCACGACACCACTTCCGAAAGCAAAGAAGAAAAAGCTGAAGACACTCGGAAGTGCCTGTTTTAGAGCACACAGCGCTGTGGAAAACCTTCTCCTCCTCCGCTCCACGCCACCCAGCTGTCGACTCATCCCTGCAGAAGATGCCCCTGCTAGTTTTCTAAAAATCACACCCTTGTTTGCCAAGAAAAAGTCAGTTTACGGAAGGGCTGTCTGAATCCCCAAAACCACATGGTACAAAGAGCGCTGGAACAAATGAAGCCCTTGGGATGAAAAAAAAAACCAACAACGCCTAGCAGCAGGCACTCAGCAGTAAACAAGACCCAAGAGTCCCTAATATTAGTGTTGCTGAGAACTGGTCGCAGTCTGGAAGAGGTGAAGGGGATGGAGAGATTCTCTGTTCTTCAGGTTCCTCACTATAACACGTTTTGATTTTTGTAACAGACAGAGGGGCATCTGTTTTCATTCAGTCTTACATATCAACCATTGAGTTTGCAAAACATGTAATTTCTTTAATCAAATGTTAAGCAGAACATTGCCATTTTTATCAGCAAATGGGCTGCAAATCTGAGTAAAAATACACCAAAAATGCCCTCCTAGTATGCCTGCCAATTAATTGTCTATTACATTTTAAAATACCAATATTTTTGTTTAATACGCCCCTAGCACGAGCTGATTTCTAAGGGAGACGAGCTCTTGCCGGGGAGTTGTGTGATCAAGACAGTTTCTGATACAAGCACTGCTGGCCCACAGGAAGCAATTTCACAGCCCTGGAGATCAATTTCACAGGATCACAAAACTGGAAATGACGGCAAATGAGAATGCTCTTCCAGCCACCTGGCTGAGGGGGCTCCTGCTGAAACCCATGTGCAGGCAGCAGAGGAGGAGAAGGCAGAGAGGAGGCAGCGGGGTGGTCAGCCAGCACAGATCCTGCACAGCTCAGGACCATGCTGCCACCTCCTAAATCTGTGCCCCTTCTCATGAGGCCAGTGTCAAGGGGGGGAACAGAGAGCTGACTGCTGCTGGAGTGGCTGCAAGTCCTGGGCAGAAGGGGCTCACCACCCATCCCAGCTCAGGGGGGATCTGAGCTCCCCCGTCTCCACTTGAACATCTACCTGTGGTGACGTTGTCTGTGTCCTGTTCTCTGGCCTTGAGGCCAACAAAACGTCACAACGCACCTTCGTACGACGACGCTATCCTCCTGCCTCAGCCAGGGCAGCCTCATCCAGGCTGCCTGCCGGGGCAGGGCTGTGGGGTGGCATTGCCTGCGACCTGCCCGCTCACATAGGACACGGTCTGGCCAGTTTGCGATGGCAGGGGTAGCTACCTAGACATGAGGGGGGAAAGGACAGTTGCCTCATTCAAAATTACTAATTAAAATTTTGCTCTGCGCAAAACCCTCAGGGCAGGGTTTTACTGCAATGCAATCTGTTCTCATTACACCTTATGGATTTCCTCCTAACCAATGTGGGGCTTTTGCTGTGCCATAAAATGGAGAGATATAACTTTGGGTACTAGAAATTTAAAATTAATGCTCTATACGGAGAGTCTCCAGGACCTTTATTACCATCCAAAGCAACCGTGAGTCCTACACCTGCTGGTTTCTGTTCCAGGAGTGGCTGTGCAGTCTTCTCTGAGACTCCCAAACTCAAGGCAAAAGAGGCGGCACCACTACCACCTATACTTCCAAACAGGCCTGGTCAGTGCAGCTGGTGAGCAGGAACGAGCAGTCTCCTCCCTGCCTTGGCGTGCAAAGCGGAGAGGTAGGAAAGCCATGCAGGTGCAAGCAGAGAGAGCCTGAGCAGCAGGGAAGGGATGGTTTCCATTCCTACCCCAGGAAAAGTCAGCATGTCAGTCACTCATCTGCTGTCCTTTGAAGAATAAATGTCCCAGAGACTCAGGAGCGTCAATGATGTGCATAGCATTTACCCAAAGAAACATTACCACCATGTAGGGAAGCTCTTATTTGATTAATCTACAGTCCTTTGATCTAATTCTAATTATATAATGTTATTGCTAGTGGAAAAGGCAATTATTAACATTTCATAACACTGTTTAAATTTTCATAGGGATTTCTTTTTCTGTTGGAAAATGCATTGACTTTTTCAGCTAATGGGGTTCCGCATTCTTCCTTGCAATAAATATTTCCAAAGACTAGGAGGCAGTTTAACAGAAATGTAATGCTTCAAAAGCCAGCCTAAAGAAACAAAAACCAACGCAAGAGCCTGAGTACGGTATTGACTAGGGAACAAGTCCATTAAGGGCTCAACGAGCCCCATTATATGCTTGGAACAGAGAGCAAAGCACCAGCCCCAGTCCCCCTGTGTCTGCCCATCCTTCCCACGTCCCTGCTAGATGGTAAGCGACAGGACAGAGCTGCCTTCCCAGCTTTCCCAGCTGCACATCTCAGTGGTCACGAAGGGCAGAATGGGGAGCCTGCGTTGTAGGGCGATGACTTTCCCTTCCTCCCAGACATGAGGGTCCAAAGACAACTTCAGAGCCAGAGGGCTGCTCCAGCCTCGGCACTGCTGAGCACTGCCTCTGCCAAGGCTGAATTCTTTGGCTCCGGCTCAGCACTTACACAGTAGTCAAATAAAACAAGAAACAACAAGAGTTAGCCCGTCTTGCAGCGCTCGTTTGAAAGCTCCTGTGCTTGAAGTTGCGCACAGTGGAGGAGAGAAGTAGTCCTTGTTGCATACTTCTAAAATTACTGTCTCCCCATTCAGTGACTGCCTTGACACTCACTGCTTGTTTTCAAAATCCTGTCATTCAAATGAGGAAATCCCTTCAGCTGTCAATCTTTCAGACAAAAAGTACTACAGAAGCCTAAGCTGTTATACAAGAGACTAATGAATATTTCAGTCTCAGTCTACAGACTGCTTCTGGAATAGTTAATAGAGCAACATTGAACTTCATGCTAATGCATCTCATAAAAGCACTTCAAGATGAAAGCTTCCCCGTGCATTTTACAAAGGCCATGGGGGAACTCCAGCACACACCTGAAATCGCTGCCTGTCATGACAGCAGCACAGCCCATGAGATGGAAACTGAACCCCACGTTCCCATGTCATGACTGATCCATGCAGGAATGGAGATTGCTTCATAAGACCACAGCTGGAATTGGTGACTTTTTTATCTGAATCAGAAATATCCGCGCTTCTATCTATAGTGTACTACCTACATGTCACAGCTAGACATCTAACATGACAAACGGTCATTTGATGGATACTGAAATCTCTGCAAGATTAGGAAGTTTCACTTAAAGGTTTATTAATAAAGCAGAGTATAACTGACAAAGTCAACTCAAGGCCGCATACTCTTCTGTATGCATTCATAGGCAGAACTGCAACACTTGATTTTCTGTTCATTGATTTTTATGTGTCTCTTCCACCTTTTCGCCCTGAAATTGCATTTGGTGTGCAAGGGAAAGCGTAAACTATTTGCAGAAAAACCGTGCCCCAGCGTTACTCATGTATACCAAAGTACCATAAACACTGTTTGAGATGAGCTTCCATTTCACTGAGAACAGGGTGGTGTAATCAGCTGGAGAGAACAGCGCAGTATACTCTAGAAATGCTAAAATATATCTGATAATGAACTATCCACTTAGGAACAGCTTTTCTGGGCAAAACAACAGTGTGAGCTTCTATATGCCACCTTGGCCTTAGAGTATTACTCACATAGACATGAGGCAATGCTATAGGCAGCAGGGTAATTGAGGGTAAATTGAGATGAACAGCACTTTCCCACTTGCATTTTTAAATATATATAAATAAATATATATATTTATATCTAAACCAGGACCACTTACTTGTGTCTTACAATTCACCCCTCCTAAATAACTGTGAGGTAAGTCCATGATGTCGTACATGGCGTGGAGTTCTTCAGGCTTGCACTGAACCTGCAGTTCTCACACTGTAATCAGCCACTTGATCTTCCCGCCGTGACCCATTTCCCTTTTATTGTTAGCTGCACTTATCTTGTTATATCGCATCTAAAATTAAATGGCAACTTGAGTGGCTTCTCTTCATTTGAAAGCACTGGTGCTATGAGAACAGCACAGCTTCCTAACCACTGGAGCACAGTTGTTATTAACATTAGTGACAAGTAGTTAGAAGAAGCTGGAAACTCTTGTTTTCAAGTCAGGGAAGAAAAAATATCAGGCGCCTGCTTTTAACTTGTTGATCTCTGGATTCCCTTCTATCATTCTGCAAGTAGAAGAATAGTTCAGTTTGATGGATTACGGCAAAACTCCAGTATTCTATATATGCAATATATCCTACATTGGAGTCCTATCCACATATCCTATAGCTCTATTCTATCCACATATTTTGTATTTCTTACCTGTATCTGCCTTTACAGATGCCTGCACAGCAGCTCATGTGTTAACAGCAGGCAATTCCTCCTCTCTCAAATTTGGGAAGAGAAAAAAGTTATATGCGGGGAACCCATACCTGTGTTTATGATGAGGCTTTCACTAGCTTCATGTGTTTTGAATCCTACCTCTGGGACCAGGACTTTTAAAGGCAGAAGTTCATTACCTGCTGTTTAGGACAAATGTTTTGTGTTTGAACGCAGACATTTGTTTGAGAGCTGTGCTAGGATTACTACAGGCAGCAAACACATTTATACAGGGCATGAAACAGCAGGGTCTCCAGAGCAGCCAGAAATGTTTCCCTCTGGCTCAGCGGCACTTTGACTGCCTTCCTGAGGCCGTGCCGGGGCGTCGAGGCTCTGTGGCTCGTCTGGGGCTGCCAGGAATCAGACTGGGGCAAAAGGAAAACAGTTTATGCGAGATTTCAACATCGCTGGGAAGCGAAATGGAAGCCGCTAATAGCTGCACAGCATTACAACAGAGGATCGTTTCACTGGAAAGCCCAATGCTGATGTATTCTGGAGGCAAGTCAGCTGCGATGTCAACTGAGTTTTAAAAATGAATACTGCTAAGCAAAGCTTCTTCTTATGCATGACAGACAGGCTTAGAGACACCCTTGACAAACTTCAAACCAGAAGAGGCTTCTGACTAGTACATTATACCTTTTTCCTCTGTTCTAGCGTCCCCAGTCCAGCATCAGAGGATTATCTATTTGCATTTTAAGACCGACATTTTAAGACCAACATGGATAGTACCAATATAAAATGTACCTCCTGATTACGAAAGCATTAGTGGCCTGGCCAAACCACAGAAGGCAGCTCTAATACAAGGAGAGGATTAGAAATGATATGCAGGCTCAGTACAACAGTAGTGCGTTTATGGGCACAAAGGATGGCAGAGGGAAAAGGGCAGCGAGTGCCCCACCAACCACCCAGGCAAACTTACAGAAATAAGGACACATGCAAAAAGCCAAAAAGATGAGCGTCGTGGCAAGAAAGCTGAAGTGATTCCTCACATCAGTCCTCCTGTAGAGAAGCTCAGGGATGACAAATCACAGTAACAGACGTGAAAAAGACGCCTCCAAGATCCTCTACCTTAAGATCGTAAAGGAGCTCAGCTATCAAGGATAAAAAGGAAAAGGCCACTTGTGGCTTAACGGCTGCTTAAAGACAGGAAACAAAAGTAGTAATAAATATTCCATGTTCACAATGGGGTGAGGTTCCCAGCAGACTCCCACAGAGATTAGCACGGCAATTTGTTTTGTCCACTATCCATACCTGATTTTTTTAAAGAGACTGAGGACTGAGGAGGCAAAATGTAGTGATGATACCAAATCAGTCTGGAAGTCAAAACAGAAATTAGTTGGAAACACTGAAGGTTCTTACAATATTGATTAAGAAGGCATTAAAACTGTAGCTTTTGAGTGCTGATAAATTCACTGAAGAAACACCCTAAAGTACACAGTGCACAGTGATGGGATTTAATGAAGCTATTATCAGTGAGGAAAGAGATCTTGGACAGGTTTATGAAAATCCGATACAAGTGTTTAGTAGGTATAAAAAAAGCACAGAAGATTTAAAAACTTTTTAGAAAACTGCTTGAGAGCAAACCAACAAACATCATTATGCTATTACAAAGGTCTACCCACCACTTGGCAGCGCTGGGGTCTTTTGGGGCAGTGAATGAAGTTGGGAACAGTAAGTGAAATGATCGTGGGGCAGGTTCAAAATGAACGAATGTAAATATTTCTTCATATTTGCATAGCTGACCCCTGGAAGTCATTATCAGAGGGTACTGTGGCTGCCAGAAGTTAGGAGTGTTAAAAAAAAATTAGGTAAATTCCTGAAAGAAAAATCCCACAAGAGCCATTAAGCGCAAAATTCCAGCATGTGGCTCAGGACCTTGCTGAACAACATGAACCTGGGTAGGATATATAACATATACAGCATCACTACATGCTTATGCCGGTGTTATACTTTTCCCAGAACAATTGCAACTGCCCACTGGCCAATGCGTGATACTGGGTCGAATGGAGCTGTGGTCTGACCTGGAGGGGCCAGTCTGTATTCTTACGTGAGCTAACCAGCCTGCAGCAGCCTTGTGGGCTATATAAAAGTGGGATCCTAACACCATTGCTAGTGCATAAATGCATCAAAATAATCGCTCCTTTTGTTTTGTGCCTGGAACCTGAGGAATAGCCAGTATTTCCCTGGACACAACCCCTCCATGCCCTCTTGGCACATTTGCTGATGCAGTGTACACCAGTGGCCCGCTGGCTGCAGTGACTGGCTCGGAGGATGTGACCTTTCTGTCCCTTCTGCTCTCCCAGGGGGTTAGAAGGGACCAGGCACTCCTGGGCAGTGGGTAAAGCCATTGCAAGGGGTTGGTTGTTTCATCCAGTGCCTGGCTGCTAATTTAGGCGTTATGGTTTCACTCCTGTTCGCTTTTAAACATTACATTTTTTCTCAGTCAAACCACATCAGCATATGAATATAGACTCCACTGGCCTTAGCTGAACTCTTCCCAAGCCAAGAATAGCCAGCATCCTGCAGTGTGAAGTCCCTAAAGACAGTGGTTCTCAATAGTAAATTAAAAAAAAAAAAAGTTGGATTATAAATAGAGGTCAAAATAGAAGTCAAAAGAGAGGAAGACATTTCAGGTGGCAGACCTCCTCTGCCAAAACATTTGGAGAGTATTATGACAAGAATGAGCTAAAAGTAGTTTCCATACCCTTAGCATAACTCCATCTGCTAAATCCATACCCAGATTCTTAAAACTAAACCCACAGGAACTGTGTAGTAGATTTAAGTAGTGGTGGGCTAACACACATCCTAATCTCCCAGTCTCACTAACAAAGTGTTTGGATAACACAGCGATAACATAAGAAAGTGTTTAGATAAACTTATTCTCTTATGTTATCCAAATACATTGTAAATCCCTCCACAGCCCTACTGCTGGTGTCACTCTGAACCACAGGCAAAAATTCCTATGTCAGCTGAAGGTTTATGCTTTCGTAGACTTCATGTGAGGGCTTAGCTATTTATTTTCTTTTCAACAGGACTCCAGTACCATGGTGATGAAATAGGCAAAAAAGGAAATAATCAGGTTTTGATCTGGTTTTGAGAGAGGTTTTTTTTCATCTCTCTGTGCTAGAGAGACAATGCCAATGTTAGATTTTGTAAAAATTATAAAAAACCCCACAAGATGACGGAACAGAATAGCTCTTGGCAACACTACGGCACTGGTGCATGGGAACATGCAATTCTCCAGGCTCCTTGAAATCAATGAGTCTTCATTGCATGATTTCAATCTCCGGTCCAATGAGGCAGACTGACACAAAGGTTAGGGCACAGGACTACCTGGCAGTCACTTGCTGTAAGACTTCAGGGAAGTTGTATAACCTGTACCTGTACCAATTTCCTGACTGCTAACAGTAATCTTTGCCTTGCTTTTAACTACTTTGGTACCCATATGTAAAAATAAGGAAATATACTTTTGTAGGCAGTTTCATTTTCCTTACAAGGAATATCAGTTCACTGGTGGCAGGCTAAAGTCTACTATAACTGCATGAACCAAGGGGAACATAAATACCCTTCAAAACGGTCCTACACCTGTAGTGGGTTCCTTCAGATGGGACACTTACTGCCTAAACTCGCAGAATGCCACAGATTTCCCAATATATTAAATGCACGTTATCGGATCTTACAAATAGTGTGTAACAAGGATGTAGTGTTTGTACATGCAGCTCTATGGAGCCGATGCACTAACTGGTAAGTTGGGTCTTGACTCTAGGGCTGGACTGTAGCCTAGCACACAAGGAAGTACTCTGCAGGATGCATATAAAACATTTTGTTCACTAACAGTTAAAATGTCTCCTTTTTTTTCTACAGTCCCCAAGTCATCACAATCAAGACAGCCACTAGATACAGCAAAGCCACCCCTTTGCTAATTACTCTTCCTGAAGATGCAGGAAAGCTGGTATTTTGGCTGATGAGTAGTGGGAGTTTGGGCTACATGGGGTAGCAAGTGTTCCCAGGAGGGATGTCCTCTGCAGAAGCTGCAGTGACCCTTTCTGCCTCCACCTCTCCCATCTCCCTGACAAAGCAAACTGAATTAAGCCTTGTGGCACTCGGCATCCCTGGTACAGTGCAGGACTATTTGGTCTGACACATGGCAGTCCCGTGCTGTTGCTGCAAGGACGAGTGAGGGCACTGGATCCAGCAGAGCTGAGGTCCACCCCCATAGCATCTGGGTATGTGCTTGCCCAAGCCCTGAAGAACAGAGCGCACGTGATATTTTCTTCCCTCGCCCAGACTACCGTCTTGCGCATCCTAGAACCAGAGAAAAGGTCCTGCATAAAAAGTAATATGGATGAGCAATCATATGGATGAACTTGGTAACTAGCCCAGCTTTAATGCTGACCCACCATGTCACTGCAAGAGCGACCAACACACTTGCATGCTCATCCGGCTGCATAATTTTTTTAGGCATACTGGTGCCTAAATGGCAACCCCACAAATAAAGAAACCAGGGGAAATACAGGACATACATGTATCACTGATCCCTCACTTAAAGCTATAATTTAGCATAATCTACATCAGTTGCTCTGCACAGTACAGTAATTGCCCTGTATGCCTGAAATGAATGTAAAATGCCAATAGCTTATAAACACAAATTATTATTTTTTCATATCAGAAGACAGAAGATTCAGGAGTATCAAACAGTTATAATTTTGTTTTTAAAAAAACTAAAACAACAAACCAAAACAATAATCCTTGGCAGACCTTCTGCAATAAACCAGCAGTGGAACAGTTTACAATATAAATAGGTATTCATGAACTGGACGAGTACCTGACAAGGATTTTCTGTCTCCCAACAATCAACTGCTCTGTGCACAACTTAAGCTTTCCATTTCTAGACTCTGTATTTCTTTCTTGCCCTTTTTTTTTTTTTAAACTCACACTTCACTGTAGAGTTGATGTATCTAACTGGATAAAGTAGTCTTGGCCAACAAGCTGCAGGTGTTTTTTTTTACAGAGTGGAAGCCTGCCAAATAGCAGGAGCCATGCAGAGGAAAGGGCTTCCCATAGCTCCCTTGCCAGCCACCACGCTGCTGCCCCCGAGAAAGTGCAGGCAGCCTACTCCTCCTGCCCCACAGCCTGCCTTTGGAAAATGCTTCCAGTGAGCAGGAAGGACCAGAGAGAGCAGAAAACCTGCAGCAATGCAGGCAGGGTGAATTATTCTCCAGCAGGCATTCCCTCCTTCTCTTCCCCACCTCCGTATCAGCTGCCCTGCCTTGGATCGTAGTCTCTTTCTCCAACTCCCCCCTCTCTACCTCTGTACACCTACATACCCCCTTGTACATCCTCCGCCCTCCTCCAGCAACGACTTACCAAGACTTCCTCTCCTCTGTTGATTCCCCCTCTGTTCAAAACAGGCAGACCAAGAGAGTTGGTTGATAAGGTCCATACCAGCCGTGAATTTCTTTTTTACTCTCTCGATTTCAGCGTGATGAAAATACTGCCTTCTACCTCTATTTATCCTGGCACCCCATCAAGTGCCTCTACCAGGCTTCCTCCCTGTCCCACTTTCTGAATATACAGCTCTCTTTCAAATAAACCCCACAGTGTTCCTCATTTGTTGTTGTCTACTTAAGGTGTTGCTCCATGTTTATGGAATGTAGTTTTACTGGAAAAATTCCTTGGCCAAAACCTTCAAAAGGAACTACTCATCTTGGGTCGATTTTCCATGACACTTGCAAAGCGCTGACTTTCTGGGAGTGTTTGTTTCCTCAGTCAGAACATAAGACGTCTTTGAAGTATCTCAAGTCAAGCAACTAAAAATTGCAGAACAGAAATTGCACCTGACCTGTGACAAAGCTTGGTCCTTGTTTATGTTTGCTGATTTTTTTTCCTCCTCTCTTTCAATTAGATTTTGACAGGTAAGTGCTGTTCTCACCTATAAGGACATGAAATTAAGGCAAAACTGGGTCCTGAGAAAAGGTTTACAGACCATGCTCCTGTGGAGTTCTTTTACTCCAAACCAGAATTCACTGATCACCCTGTAAATGTTCAGGATTTGCACTTGTGTGGTGGAGATCAGAATTGGCTTTAAAGTACTTTGTACATACTCTGCCCTTGGACTGCAAAAGAATGGACCAGATACTAATGTATTTCGGTCTTTATTTTTCCTCCTTTTATGTCCTAAGGAACTTGTGACAAATAATATACTCACTAGTTCCTGATATGTTACCAAACATAATAGGTTGGATGATAAATTAAGCCCAAATGGAGTTCTGAGTGTTTTGCTTTCAAACCACTAGTAAGTCCATACTGCTTTAAACTTTGTTCCCAATTTGCTCAGACTAGTGAAAGTTCATGTGACAGGGAGGCAACTCTGGCCGTGACACCTGTGAATGATCTGAAAATAACTTTTTAAAATAGCAATTGTGATACGAGGGATTACACATCTCCAGAAGATTACAAACGGGAAACAGACTCTGTGTCTCACTAGCTTAGGTGTAGCTCAGCTAGGAAGTGCACGGTCACATCGTAAACCTCCCTCTTACTTTGTTCCTAATTGGCAGCCTTGTTAACAACATCAGCAAAGAACTATTTATTGAGACCTGGAAGCTAAGAGGTCATATCACAAACTTGCCATATCCTTACACTCTAAGTATTCACTAGCAGCTGTTGTGAAAAACAGGATACCTGAGGCTGACAGACTTCTGCTCTGACCAAGGACACTGTACCAAGTACAACAAATTTTCACACATCAGATAACTGACTAGTAGTTTGAAAAGTAAACTTTAAAACACACTTTAAAGCATGCAGTATGAAATCTGCATGGCTGCCACTATTGTTGCTTAGCTAAACCAGTCAGAGATCACAAATAAAATCACGCAGCTTTTATTACGATAAATTCAGTATGTCTTCTAAAGACGTGTAATTCACAGTCTGCCTCCCCAGAATAATCTGGAAATGGAGAAATACATTTATGCAAGGTTCAGGTACACTAGCTGGTTACTGTCAGAACATGTAACTTTAAGTGCATGTTCAAGTGCCACTGAAGTCACAAGCTCCATCTCCTGCTTTGCTTACTTGAGCAGGTACCTAAAATGAAGCTAGAGATGCTATAAGCAGCAACCTCTAAAATTAAGCTCCTTCAATGCTAGTGCCTCACTGATTTCCATATCAAATGCACCCAGGTGGCAGCTGAAGAGATGGCTTTTTCCCCGCCTGTCACTGATGCAGGCAGGTCTTTGGTGCTGTCACTTGGCTAGGATTATGGAGAGAAATAAGCACCGCCGGAGGGCAATTCAGACCCCTTGTCTCACACGCCTATTTCAGGATGACAGGACTTGCTTTCAGAGGCCCCTATTTCTGTCTTGACTGTAAAGGATCTCGTGTGACTAGCTCAATCCTTTCAGAAGGCATCCCCACTACACTCACTGCTTTCAAGTCAGGGCAGATGCTTTTCACTCTGTATGTTATTTATAACATGAATCAAGACTGTCGGTAGAGGACAACACAATGCCTGTACTCCGAGGACTAAACGAAACCTAAGTGGAAAAGGAATGGAGATTTCTTTTCTCAAGTATTTCTGTCAGTCGGTACATCTTAGCTGTCTTGGTTGCTACATTCCCATTTGGGGATCCAGCCTTGATCTGGAGGTGAAGTTGAAACTGGGGCTGACAGGTACGTCAGTGGCTGTGCCGCATACCCCAGGAAAGCCAGGGAAACGCTGGCGTGGATCGCATACACACCTTCATCGGCAAGACAAGTCTTAGGATGCCGTCCTTGGGATAGGTATCTTTGTCTCTACCATTTCACTAGCAGGGTCTGCATAGAGAAAGACTGAAAACTTCTATGTGCTAAAGAACCCAGGGAAGAATTAGATGTTAACTTTACAAGAACTACTGTATTCCACAACTTCCTACTGGTTATTTCCTACTTACCATGTTATTGCTGCCTGTTTTGTCACCTGAAATTGTGCGGACATGTATGTTTTACTCAAGCATCTACTGGCAAAACTAACTGAGAGATGCGACTTCCGGTGCAAAACAATGCCCTCTATTTGAGAAATAAGTAATTAAATAAGAGTATCCACAAATAGAAAGGGTTGTAAAAACAAATAGGGGAAAGCATCTGGTTTGCAACATCTTTGCACAATTTGCAGTAGCTAAATCTGGACCCAATTAATGACCTGTTTATTTTTCAAAATTTCAGTAAAATGCCTTGGCAAAAACTTAATCTGTCTCTAGAGAACGTCTTATTTCCTTCCATATGTTGCCCGATCTGTCACAGCAATAAACTTCTTCCCAGTTTCAAGATCCCTAACAGTTGCACCAACTGATCCTTTCTGTAAAAGCAGAGATAATGATTCCAGCCCTCTAAAAGTCCCAATCCTCCCTTAAGAGAAAGCAACACGAAGGAGTGAAAGAGCGAGCACTCTGCATCATAGCCTCCGCTGTGACCTAGATCCAGAGATTTAGAAAGCAGCTCTGTGAAGTCTGGTGTTCCTACCTATAATTAATCCCAGCTGTTTTATAATCCCTCTGAATTTGATAGTTTCTTTAAAATGCTGCTATGCCACGATTAATGTATATACTTTGGCTTTGTAACACTTCTCCTGCTGTCCTTGTGGTTTAGGGTGCCTTCAAAAGAAACAGCTTAGGCCATTTTGTAATTATGTACGTTTATGGTTTTGTATAAAACAAAACAGACTTTTCAGAGTCGATTTTATTTGGTGGTGTCTTGTCTAACCTAGATTCTGAAATGTATTTGATCTGTATTTGAGTGAGATTAGGTGTAGTATCCCCTATTTTATTATACATCAGAAATACAGATGTTCTGGTCCCTTCCCACTTGTGATGAACTTATGCACCCTACCACACTGATTTAATAGGTATTTTTAAAAATAACATGCTGTCGGTTTAGAGGTGAAATGCAACAAAACTGAGGAGTCCACATGAGTTGAACACTTAATCATTTAAATTCACAAAGTATTTAAGTGCTCTGCTGAATTAAGGCCATAATGAAATTATCAGCTTTGTTCTGAAAGAAAAGCACTTGAAGCTGTTAGAGACGTATAGGGAGAGCAACTGTAGTTATTAAAATACTAATTTGCCAAGCTGATGTAAAACTATATGCTTCTGTCTCTCTAGGAACCAATGCTTCTTTCTTTTCAGGAGTGATGGAGTGAGTCAAGGGCAGGATGATAAAGGCCATCCTCACACCAGAATCCAGAGCGTTTCTGCTGATTTTGGAGAAGTTGGTCTTTATTTTCCTTAATGTAACTGGCAAAAAAAAAAAGTGGTCCAAATCTTTAACTGTTAAGGAAGCTGTAAGAGTTCTTCCCAGGAAAGAAACTGGGCAAAACCCCAAACACCTCACCATTTGGCAGATATTCAGGTAGAGGTTCAGTGTACGTGTGTTTGGTAATTCATTTTAATGGCGATTACTGGCGTTTTGAAAGCTGACTGTGTATTTTTTGCTCTATAATTTCCCAGTCTGTTCAAAGGGGCTCAGCGCTGTCATGGGGCTTTGAAAATCTCAGCTGAGACAAGTAATAGAAGATATGGTAAAGGTGGATGAAGTAATAAACAATACAGAAAAGAGGCACCAGTTGTCATTGTTACCTTCCTATGAGACCAGAAATACAGTCATGTTGAGTAAAATTTAAAGCTACAAATTAAAGTTTAAAAATTAAAGAGAAATAATGTGTGCCACGCATTGGTTTTACTTGGAAGTACATGATCCGAGTCACTAGTTACATGATTACACAGCGGTCCTCCTGCCATCAGTTTCTTATACCTATCAACTCCTCCAGTGCTTGACCATATTGTATTGTTTTCTTCTATTTCTGCTACTTTGAGAGCTATTCTGAAGATGTGAATGTACATTCTCTCAGACAGTGACTTCCACAAAGGGAAAATATTTTTGTTTCCTGAAAAAAGCAGTGCCAGCCTTTGCTGAAAATCCTCACTTTACTACATCTATAAAGACACCCTACCTGCTATGACTTTATTTATATTTCAAAACATTTATTGCATCAAGGCTTAACTATTCTCCATTAAAAGCACTCCTTCCTAAATTTCAAGTGAGTATCATACATGTACTCAAACTGCAGTATTTTAAGTTCACTCATCACTCTCTTGTTTTCTGCCTTGAGACAGACAGAGAGTTCCATATTTGTTTCTGAAGTAGCATTTGCAAGTTGGGATTGCTGCAAAATATTTGCTACAAAAGAGCGTGAATAGTTCACGGACTTGTCAGAATCCATCTGTCTGAGTCTATTAATGGGTGCCTTCCCAGCTGTGGTCTTTTCAATGTCACAAATAAAAACTTTCTTTCTTACTACAAATCCAATGGCTGAAATCTCCCTGTAAAAATGATTTATTTAGATAAAATCTGTGCTTACATTAAAGAGACTTCTTAAAATGAGCAAAACTGTGAGATGCCAATTGCATATTCTTTCAGCAGACAACTGACACACAAACGACTCAAGAGTCTCAAGTAATTTACTGCAGCATGATTCTGGATAAGCTATGAAACAGCACGTCATTCAGATCAGGATGAGTGTGGCTGGGATAGGGAAAGAGAGGAACATTTACCATAGGAATGAGAGGCACATTGAAAATAACCTAAAAGTTGGGACAAATGCTCAGGTCCTCACTCTTCCATGCAGTGAATCCAAAATAAACTTACACATGTATGCAATGCACTTTAGGGAGGTCCCAGGTATGAACCAATGCAGATGGTTCCTAAATCTTTAGGAAGCCTTTTTTCCAATGCTAAGTGTAATTCTTCAGCATTTTTACTGAGAAACATAATTCGTAACATTGGTTTTTACTTAACTCTTTCGACATTCCCTCAAGCTACCCCCTTTCTGGAGCTGGCAGTTACCCTGAATTTCTTCCTAAATTGCAGTAATAGAAGTCCAAATACAAGGATATTTCAAGGAACTCTTAGCTCAGATTCAAACAGGTCTACATATGATGTAAGATATATTTGAACTGTGCTCCTGTGCTGAAGGTAATTTCCCTTTAAATGCTTTCTATAACAAAACCAGTATTTCAATTTGTTGGGATTTTTAAAGTGCTGCTGTATTAAATGACCTGCGAAGGTTCAGTGTCTTTTGCCTCATTGTGGCCTGGGACATGAATCCCTCCTCTGCAGAAAACATGCTGCTTAGTGTCCTGGGGCACCAGTGCCATTCATGTAGCTGTAGCAACAGAAGAAACCAATTATCTCCCTATTATTTTAGATCTGCGACAAATAAAATTTGTGAAGTATTGACAGAATTAAGAAAGCTATTCTGGAGTTAGTGAACTTATCTTGCTGCTAAAGAAATACAGATTAAACAATGTTTAGCTAAGAATAAATTTTAAATGGCAGTGGTTTTGAAATAGATTAAGAATCAATTGTTTCCACTTAAAGAAACACAATGATTGTATGTTTCAGTGCCTCCTCTACCACTGTACTACAGCATGTTGCTGGATCTGTAAAAATGACCTCTGGACACAAAAACTTTTCTATGTACTTACCGCTCAACAGCAACAGGGGAAAAAAATCAGTATCTCAATGCAAACATCTGTTGAAATACAGTTCACTCTGATGACTATACACACCAGAACATTTTTAGTTTTGATTGGTATGCTCGCTGAAAGCATCTCAGGGTTTTGAATGTCATGAATTTTGGTCTACGTCTACATTGTTAGCATAGTAATTGCTGGAAGTAATCTCAGGACACTATGCCAAGGGATGGGGAGTTGGTCTGCACACACTGCTCCAGACTAGCACCCTGCAGGTGAGAGAGGCTGTTTCTGCACTGTATAGTCTTGGACCTCATGTGATTACCTTGGGATCCAAACACATAGTTTTTGGCATGTTTTCTTGCTTTAAGTGACCCAAATAATGCTAGAGCTGTGTCACAGTCTCTCAGTCTGGGGGTTTTATGGCATTAAACTGAAGGCATGAGTTGCACACCTCTGCGTGTAGCATCGGGGCATGTGGAGGGGATTTAGTTTGGTGAGCTGAGTATGACTTGCATAAACTCTACTGTAATTAAACGTGATTAAGTCCTGCTGCAAAAGCACATAAACTAAAACTTCACGGTGGCACTCTATCCTTGAGGGACTTAGCATGCCTTGAATATTGCACAATCTTAGTAAACCAGTTATCCTGTCTAGTATTCTGTGTACACACACTAATTGGTATTACTGTATGTAAATTACTGCCCTCTACTGGAAAGACGTGCAGAGTCTTTCACATGAAATCGTTTATACCTAAATGAATCCAATTGATTTTTTGAGTTTTGGGTTTTTCAGAACTGAGGGCTATGAATTGCAGATGTTCCTGATCCCTACTTGTACCATAGTTACTTGCTGCACTTATATCTGTATACATTCAGTCTTTGTTTATAATCAGTATACGCTGTACCAGCGTATACTGATTGTCAAAATATTTTCATTTTTGAACTGTAAACAGGACATGCAAAGGAGCTACAGAAGTGCAGTCTTCTTGTGGATGCTCTAACATTAGTCAAGAAGCCCATTACACTGTCATACTTTTAAGCCTGTAATAAACAAAAGAAACCATTGCAAGTTCTTTATTAATTGAAAATAATATTCCCAAAACTGAATTATCAACAATCGTAAGACAGGCATCACTTCTTTAAAATCATGAGGCTGGCTTAAGACTGTGACATTTTACAAAATACTTTTTTTTTTGTTGTTTTCTGTCTTTTCAGGCTCTGAAGTTCACATTTTCAAGTTTTCCTTTTCAAACTTGGTATTAAAATAATGCTTCTGTTCAAGTGAAAGCTGCGTTTCTCAATGAACTGTGACTCAAGGAGATTATTTTTAAAAGGAATTATTTTTAAAGGAATTATGATACATAGCAGCACAGGAATTGGTCATGCTGTGACAGAAAAACAAAAGAAATTAAGAAGAGCAAGACAGAATATCTGTCTCACAAGAAATGCAAGAAATAAATACAAAATACAAGAAGACAAAAGGAAGTCCAACCACCGCTGTGAAATAAGGCCATTGCTTGGCAAGTATTGCACAAATCAAGTTGTTAAGTCACCTAAGTTCTCAGAATCCTTAAAAACATTAGAATATGGGACCTTTTTCAAGAGATTTTTTTCATTCAAATGAAAAGCGATGACACAAAATTCAGAACTGAGACGTCACTGATTCCTGAAACTAAACACCATGTCCTACTGCAGCTGGGAAAGCAGAAGAGTGGGAGCCCAGTCTCCAGGGCCTTACCGAGTCCAGAAATTTCCCAGGTTTTGGAATTTGCTGGCCAGCCACCAACAAGGCTGTATCGATGGGAATTATTATGGTGTTCACTTAGCAGCTAAAAGTTTATTGTGAATATAAATATTCTATATAAATGTTACGGCATAGTTGTTATAATTATAATTAAATTCACTTGCGTGGGGATATGAAAAGTTGTAGGTAGGATTACAGGCATACGAATAAATACAAAATGCCTGATAGGAAATAACAGAGAAGATACATAATTTAATATGCCATGACTGGCATGAAGAAGCAATCTTGGGATGGAAAAATGTCATTACAGTTTAATGTCAGACAAATAAGTTAAGTATTTATATCAGTCTATATGAGCCCCTACATAGCATAGAAAAATATGAGTACCAATATCTAAATGTACAGGAACTTAAACAATATTGTTTTATATATACTGCTTCTGGAAAGATAGTACTATGATTGATTTCCAATATTATGGTCTGCAAACATCAGCAATTATTACAATGCTTACAGGAATCCTCCATAAAGGCATAGTGTAGCATACTGACAAGGTACCAGCCTTCTTCTAGTCACACAGGAAACATCTACATGTGGAATGAACTGAGGCCATCTATATGCGCGGAGAAATAAGGAGAAACATTCGTCTACTGAGAACTGAAAGAATCCTGTGGATGCTTAAGGAATCATGCGAAGCCAGTAGCAACAACAAAAAAACCCCCTCTACTATAAAAAAAGGACTGACATCATAACTTTCTAGAAAAAATAATGGGTATTTTCTAAAGATTAATGTGTCATTGAAATCAGTGAACAGCCAAGCTCCAGAAAGAAGGAGACTTAAGAATCTTTTCTAAATAGCTATGAAATAGACACTGACTGATTCAAATGGTATCCTGTCCTGTTACCAGCACTGATTCCCCATTTTATCAGCAGAGTTTTGTATCTCATAATGTTAGGAAATTAAGTAATCAAAAGTGAATTTCTCTTAGGAAAACAACCTCTGATATAGCGCTCTCTGATGGAAGCAGGACTTGTTCAAATACAGAATTTATCTATTAAATGTAACACCAGAGGATGAATGTTGCTGTCACCCCAGGAACTTCTGCTGCTCCTCCACAGTCACTCCAAACCTTACACGGCAAATGGCAGTGAAGCCACGGTAGTGGGTATGAGAAAAATCACATCTTTCTCTCGACTCTGAGACAGTGGGGAGTCCTCCATGACCCCCCTCCACAGTCTCATGCTGATACAGAAATACTTGGCAGGTCAAGCATATTGGTATTTTTGTAATTGTATTTCTGGAATTAACTTCTTGTTGCTGAGGGTCATGAGAACCCAGCAGCAGCAAAACTAACAATGGTGGTATTTTGCCACCATCGTCCCCTTTTCAGATTCAAACTGCTGGTCTTCAGGGAGTGTCTAGGGAAGGAGATGGAAATTACATAATACTGACATAATGTGCATGCAAAGAACATCTATCTATTTTAAAGAAATTCACCTAAAAAAAGTCCTAACATTAATATAGAATATGTAGCATGATTAATACAATTTATGAGATCGATGACTGTTTTTTTGGCTATTATATTTCTTTTAGGATTGATACAAAAGCAGAAAATTTCCTGGCATGCCTGACCAAGCGAATCACTCATAAGTCACTTTCTTTCTTCCCTGAAGCACTCCATCCCACATAAAGAACATCTTTCATAATATTTCTCCTTGACAAAGGACAGTCTTTTCACTGATGAGGTCGGCTGGGGGGAATTTACACATATACATCTTATCAACATACATGAGAACCAGCATCTTGCACTCTCCAGTGCAATCTGGTAGGGACACAGATTGCAACTTCTCTGCTTTCTGAAAACATACATGCATGATTTTAAAGCAGAACATGAAGTTACGCCCACCGAACAGGCCACAACAAATACTAGATTTTTCAAATGCCCATCTCCCATACTCCCTAATGAAAACCGACCTGGCAAAATTATTTTATAAAAAGGATCCACTATTTTCTTGAACGGCTTTCATTAGATTAACCTGCCACATTTGCACTGTACACAAAGGTCTTAATTAAGAAGAAATTTCAGTAATAGAACAATATAAAGATGCAGCAGGATTAAGGTTGGCCCCATATCGGGACTCTCGCCTTTGCTTGGGGGTTCTCTGGGACCTGGGAGCCTGGTACACGTGATTCCTTTGGGCTCTGCTAACACTGACCTCAGGATACATCACACTACAAATAATGAGTTCTGCTTCGCAGGGTACAAACTTGGAAAAGCAATTTCTTAAAAATGTTTCATTTAAACTGAAAACTAAAAAATATGAGGCACCTATAGATTTGATGCTTGTCTAATTAGGCTCCAGAAATACGACTGCTCTTGCCTCCATACAGGCACGATAGAAAACTGTGCTAAAATTCCTGTCGTTCTGGTTGTGCCCACTAGTTTTTTAAGACCCACTTTTCTCTTCCATATTCCGCAGGATCAACAGATCAGCTGGTGCCAGGGAGCACTGTGTCGCCAGAGCTGCAATTACAAACTTAGGCTTGATCATTTTCACCCAATAAAACCACAATAACCCACATACCAACCACAAGTTACTTCTGAGAGGAGAGAGGGCATTGCCTTGATGGCTTTGCCAAATGCTGAATGTGGCAATTACTTTCTGCTGAACAAATTATTCTCTGTTTTCTACCCTACTTCAGCTAATGTTCAGTTTCATCTCTGATATAAATGCATTTCAGACACATTTGAACAGATACTCGTAGCTGCAAATCGGTGTATAAGGTCTTACTGAACAGTTAAGGATATTCGAGTATGTTTTCTAAACCTTTCCATTTAAAGATCTTAATTTTGGCTTCTTTAAACTAAAATTTTCTTTGAATTATGAGCCTGCCTCATGCTCCTGTTCAACTTTTTAGTGCTGCGGGTCATCCATTCCTAAGATAAAACTAGTTCATGGTATGTTGTCCCACTGTACATTTGCATGCTGCTTGATTAAGAAAACAGCGCTTCATTCTTTGAAACAAAAACCCATAACCTCACGGTGAAGGTTCAAGAGTGACTCTAGCATCGATCTCTGAAAAACCTGTCCAAACTCAGCCAAGTTATAAAACTCTGAAATGCCAGTCTGAGTAAACCACCAGAGACTTGGTGGAAGACTTGCCCCCAAATTCTGTTTGCCTGCAGCACGGCCAAGCCCAAAACAGGGTGGGAGCATCCAATATCCTTCCCCAAAATCACCCCAAGCAGCTGCTCCCGGAGAGCTCTGCAGAGAAGTAGGAGCTGGGGCAGTGCTCAGGGGTGTCCGGTCCTGTACTGCTGTCAGTAGTCAAGCAGTAGGGAGGATGTCAGTGAAGAGGTAAGAGCAATTGTACCTGAAGAGCTAGAGGAAATCAAATGGGGATATAATCTTTTCAAGAACACAGAACATACAAAGTATTGTGGGACATGAAGCTCAGGTGAGATTTGGCAAAAAGGCTGAGGGTGTATCTACGCAACAGACACAGCAGGGGCAGCCTTACAGAGCAGAAATCCCAACAGCAATCCGTGGATTGCAAAACCATGGCTAAAAGCTAAACCTAGGAAATCAGAGACAAAACTTTCTATTATTAGAAGAATGTTAGGGTCACAAAGTCAAGTTTTCAAACTTCAGGAAGTCTCAGAATTGAAGTCACCTGTTTAATCCTAACTCAATCCTCCTCCCATTAGGCACTAGGACAAAGTCTTAACCTCATCCGCACATGCTCTTCCCTAGGATCCCATCTGATGATGGACAATGACCTAGTTGTGTATCCGTCACGTACCCAACTAAGCCAGCTGCTGCAGGACTCCTGCTACATCTCTTGCAGATGCTGAAATGCATACAGGAACGGGTAGGAGACAGCACACAGAAAGAAATGTGTTTCTCCAACTATGCCAAGTAAATGGTGCCCCTGTGGGTCCATCCCTCTCTGTCTGGTTTTCAGCAAGTCACTTGAAACAAAACCTAACCAGACTGCCAGGAGTTGCAAGTTACTCATTCCCTGAGTGCAGCATAATTAGATCCTGGAGGCTGATCCGCACGAGTGCTGCGCAATAGGAGCCACCACGAGTTGTAATTTGAATATTAAAGTAGAAAATTCAAGTTCTAACATTCAGAGTTATTGACACTCCTGAGTTCAATCTCACTGTGTCTCTGGTTCCCATTTGTAAAATGGGAACAACATGACCTTACAGCTTCTAGGAACACAATTAAAACATTAATGGCACAAAGTACGCAAGATTCTGCTCCTAAGTACCATGCTCATGAGCACTTGAGGGAATTTGTAAATCTGTGCTCAGTCCAGGATTTCAGAAGGCTGCAGTACAGCAGGCTCTAGGTTAACAGATTCAGCAATGGGGATCATTACTTTGTGCGCTGAATGAGGAAGAAAAGCTCTATGCAAAAAAGGGGGATGTGATCATGTCATTAAAAGACAATCCTGCACTGCAAGGAGGCTGCACAACAAGGCAGCAACAGGCATCCTTACTTCTGGTGTTTCCTGACTTCGAAGTACTGAGCTTCAAAGCTTAAATATATTCTTTGTGATTTTTTTTTTTTTTAGTATATAGTAACTGAACAAATGACAGGTAGAAGGTGGGACTTCTCACCTACAACTCGTTGTGTTTTACTGTAACAGGTGCTGATGATTTGAACAGGATCTCAGAATCACCTTAGGGTCATCACTTTTAACGAGTCTGCTACATACTTAAGTCAAATTCCTAAAGCAATGGCTTTCATTAATGGCACAGTGGTTCAGAATTACATTAAACCAACAGCATTTTATATAACTTCTCAGACAAATAGATCCCCACTCTAACAAGCGAGTTAAAATTCTAGTCAATTTCCTGATTAGTTCGTGAATACCAACTTAAACCATAAGCACAGTGGGAACACAAACAGCATAGACTACCTCTGCAAAAATTATGAAAAGCACAGAAAAACTACGGTGGGCATTTGTGATGCTGTAGTGGGTACGCTCATTGTTTAAAAAACAAATCCCTGTCAGTGAATTAGAAAGAGCGACTGAGAGCTGCTGGGCACCAGTGGCCCACCCTGAATAAGAGACAGTATGGAGCAGTCCAATCCCAGGAGCACACTGGGATCTGGGCTGCTGCTCATCACCTCTGCTGTAAAGGGCGAGGGAGGGAGGGAAGAAGCACACTGTAGCAGTCTTTTTATGCACAGCTTACCTGCCACAGCAACCCAGCCATGCTGTCTGCCTCTCCGAGAATGGTCGAGCCAAGGTTCAGCTCTCTCCTTGCTCCAGCCAAGGTTCAGCTCTTTGCTCCAGCTCACACCCCCACTGCCCAGCCGCGTACTGCTGCCCCCTGCTCCAGCACATGGACACTGGGGCAGTAACTATTCCAAAGAAGCACTGTGGAAAGCCCTGAGCAACCTGCCCTGCTCCCAGTGCTGATCCTGAGCTGGAGGCTGGACTAGAGACCTCCCAGCATCCAACACCAACGATGGTATCATTTTTCTGAATTGAGCTGCCTTGTGCTTACTTTCTTTACAGGTTGAGCAACTGGTGTCTGAAACTTTTAACAAACAGATAAAAAAGTAAAGTAGACGAAAAGAGTAACTAAGTGCCTGCAAAGCCGTCATCACAATGATGATTTAATCACAAGTCTTTATTTGGCTTGATGGTTGGAATATGCAGCAGACTAACGGTTAAAACTGTGGGGGTTTTCGGTCAGTGCTCTTAAATATAAGTTACCAGTTACAGTGCTGCTCTGACTGTGTCAGTCAGGGCTGAACCACAATGACAACTTGCGAGGAAAAAAAAAAGGGAACTTGTACAGCTCTCTACCTGACTGGGACCGGATGCATTACGATGGAGGAGAAGCTAGTCTGGCAATCAGCAAATAATGACACATTTAGATCAGCTTAAATTCCCTGCCTTCTCATTAACAATAGCTGGAAGAAGGGGCATAGGAATATGCACTGCAGCTACGGGGGCCAAGAGGGACAAATAAATAAGAACAAGGGCAAAAATCCCAGAGACATAAAAGCATCTGAACAAGAGAACGTATCTGGAATCAACAGATGTTATTTGTGCACACATTTTGTTACATTGTCAGGCAATTCATTTAATTAAAGGGCATGTGTATCAGTGTCCCACCAGCATATTACCAATAGCACTTAAATTATGGCAGTGCATAAACCTAGGACATTAGTATTCTATCCACCTTAAATAAAAAGTCTGACTCCATCAATTTTAATACCCAGTTGCTTTAAGAAGTTGGCTACAGTTTCATGGCAGCCTGCCCAGGTCCTTTGCTCAATCAAGCAATAGTTGTCTTTGACCAAAAAAGAAAAAAATAGCCAACAGCATCCTTGCTGAATGTCTGCTGGCATCTGCTATTAATATAGGAATAAGGAGATTACACATAAAGACAGATTAATATTTTGGGTAACCATAACACTACAAAATTAGCTGGTTTAGTAATTCATTACTGAAGCTATCCATTTTAGATTCATGTTTTTAAAAATTACCATGCAATTTTTAATTGTGTGTACATAAGAGGTAACGTACTGTAGACACAGCTTAGAGACCTATATAATAAACTATTTACCTCCATAGTATACAATACCAGCATGTCACAGTGACCTAGGCAAGGTCACCAAACTCCTAACAATGCTGTAGGATGTGGCAGAGGAATCCATCTTTACAAATTAGCCTTCGTTACACATGATTCTGCTCATAAATCTTGATGTATTGCTTTCCAGCATACTAACTCCAACTTGCAATTGCATGTACCCTCTAGATCTTTTAATGCTTTAAGTATTTTACAAATACAAATTAGCGGTATTTTTGATGCGTAAAGCCAATGTGCTGCTGTGATAGCAGTGCTCTAAACATGACCGGACCTACTGGAGCACCTGCCCTGCTCTGTGTCCTCTGGTCTCCTCCTGGGGACGGTAAGACTGCGGAAGCCCAGTTTTCCGGAGCAGTTAGGTGACCTAAAGCTATAAAAGCACCTGAAATGAAACAAACCATTTTTCTTTGGGAGTTGCGGTCCTCCTCACACACAAACCCTACGAGGAACCAACCGGGACGGCGACTGACTTAGAAAACTGATCAGACAAGCAGGTGAGCCCACTTCCCGGAGGCGAACTCAACACTCTTGATTTCTGAGATGCTCAGAAGGCGCCTCCGACGTGGGGCTACCTGAGCCCTGAGCCCGACCGCTTCTGGCACCGTCCCCACCGTATCCGCCAGGACCCGGGCTGGTGCCCCCTGCACGGGCTTGGAGGGGTCCGACCTGCCTGCACCCCGAGTCTTGCCCGCAGCCCGACCTGCCCGGCGGCCGCCAACCGCGTCGGTGCCGGCAGCTGAGGCGGGCCGCCCGGGCCGAAGCCCCGAAGCCTCCGCGCTTTGGCGGCAGCGGGGCAGGTGCCCCCCAGGCGCCTCGGCCGTCCCCCGCGGGGCGGCCCCTCGGAGCGGGGAGTCCCCTGCGCTGGCGGGGACGGGACGTCCCCCGGGGTCTCCCCTCAGGACGCCGCGGGTAGGCAGCGGCAGCCGCGGCGCGGCGGGACTGACCTGCGAGCCGCCGCTCCCGGACATTC
>VZSC01015147.1:188083-199285 GCA_013398225.1 Steatornis caripensis | reverse complement strand
TCCCGGCTTGGGGGTCGCCCCTGCTGCTGCCCGTGAGGGGCCGGCGGCGGGAAATGGCCGCCCTCGCCCCGCTGCCCGGCCGGGACCCCGCGCCCCTCGGGCTCAGGCACCAACGACAGCGCGGACCGCCGCAGGCCTCGCGGCCCTGCCCCTAAGTTCCGTCACTCCGCTTGTGCCTGTGCCCCCTCGTTTCGGAACGGCCCGGCCGAGCGCTCCCCGACCGCCCGGCTGTCAGCGCCCGGCCCTGGGCTGCCCGCTCGCCGCCTCCCGCTGCCCGCTTCAGCGCGCTCAGGGCCACCGGCGCCGGCAGGGTTCCTGCTCCCTGGACAGCGACCGGGAGCCGCCAGCCGCCACCCCAGCCCCGCCGCCCAGCTCTGCGGGAGCCCCGCGGCAAGGAGCCCGGCATCCGCGGCCGCTCCAGGGTGAGGGCACCCGCCACGAGGTGACAGAACACCTGGCTCGCCGCGGGCCGCCTTTTTCTCGGGAAGCCGTAACAGTGCTTCACCCACGCCGCAAACTTTGCCAAAACAAAACTGTTTTTTCCGAGGTCTCTTATCAACTCTCCACCCGAACTCAAGCCACAGTCCTCGCGACACAGCCTCTCCCACTTCTTTCCCACTTTCTCCGCATTCCACCCACTCACCTCCCACATCCCTCCCCTTGCTTCATCCCTTCCACCCCCCTGCATCATCTCCCCTTCTCTAACAAGCTCTTATACCCCTAAAAGGTTTCCGAACTCAACCCCAGCAGCCACTTTTTGCACACATTTACAGACTAAAATGAATCCAGATTCCTCCACCCCTAGACAAGCCAGAGAGCAACATCAGGGCCCTTACCCCATTTAAGAAACCAGTTTGGGGTCTCTGCTTCCCCTGGGATCTGGGAAAGACTGTTCTAACAGTGGCCCCTTCCCTATCCTGGCCATTCACAGAGTGGATAGTTCCCAGCATGACTGGCAGCAGAAGAGTCTAATAGCTGAGAAGGACAACAGGGGCTTCATTTAATTTAGTCACAAACCACTACATACTGCTTACTCTTTCTGCAGAGTACTCCTGCAATGAAGACATGGATATTCCTGAAAAGTGTCTGCCATGCAGTGAAACCGCTGAATGCCTTGGTAAAGCAGTGATGTTAAACATCATCAATATCCCTGTCTTGTTTAAATTAAAACCATAACTGCAATGTCAGCAATACCCATAGAAGCTAAAAGCAAACAAACAGATATATTCCACATTACCACTTGGTTTTAATAACGTCACCTGCTTACTCTCTGATGTGAATTTGTTGTCCATTGTCCCTGTTCTTAAAAGGTTCGTCTTAAACTACTCTATTTTATCTGATATAGTGGAGACGATGCGCTTGCCAAGAACTTGTGAAGAACTTGTACGTCACTCCTCCTCCTGCAATTCCAGCTACAGTGTCCTCCAAGTAACTGGACAAACACTATGGAGAAAAGGAAGCCTTCCCGGGACAGATGCATCCAAGATCTGGAAGGGGGACAGCCTAATTATGTAAATACTCCCACATCCCATGATCCAGAGCAAACACCTGCTGATGTTAATGGGAGAAGAGAGGATTACAGTCCCTACAATCAACATCTCTGCCCCATAGATCTGCCTCTGACCTCTGCCCCACTTTATTTAATTCCCTACCAACACAGCCATTACCAGTAAATAAGACCTAAGATGCCTGCGTTCCTATCCGCTAGGAACCAGGTAGAGACGAGAAATTCATTTGTGACATTGTACTCAGCTGCCCTATAAAGATCAGCAGTGATACACAGTCTAAAGGTGAAATAATAAAATCAGTTTTGAAGGTTTCGTATCATACTGCTGTGTCGCTACCGACAAACACCAGCCTGCGTCAGCCAGTACCGTAACCTTCAACAGTGCTCTTCTGGAAGCCACACTTGAATGCACCCTCTTACCACGTCCAGCCTGTCTGGAAGACAGATCTCCCTTTCTTCAGTTGCTTTCTGTGATGGCCAGAATGTAGCGATGCAACAAAAGATATTCTCTTCCCTTCTATACCATTTTCGAAGAGGTTATTTTATCAAAAATGTCCCTAGATTTCCAGGTTTACTGAAAGCAGCTAATTAGCAATGAACTACGAGCAATTGCCAACACCGTGTTATCTCACCACAGGTTACTAAGATAAACTCCAGTGATACGGCTGTATTTCATAATCAGCAGCAGAACTGAACTGGCAAGCCTAGACCAAACTCTGTGGCAGGCACTGACAAAAATCTTACTAATTTCAGGTACTTTATTGTGGAAAACTAAATCCAGCAGCAAGATCAGATACTGTACTTTTCTCCCCAAAGAAAACAGTGCTGTCGAGTAATGAGAAAATATCTCATGCAGCGACTGGCCCATTTCTATTTAATGCCTTTAATCACAGTCAGCTATTTAGAAGTTGAGTTACCAACACAGGTATTTTTGATGTATTACACCTAGTAGTAGCAGTTACAATAAGAGCTGTTCTACTCAACCTGCTTGAAAAAAGGCATTTGTTAGGGATCATTCATAGGTCAAAGATGTTTCACTTCATGTTAGAAAGCATGATTAAATGGTAAAGTTCTGGCCTCCCTCCACGCATTTTCATCTGTTGGTTAAATGCGTAAGTAGCCAACTGATCAGTGCTCTTCTCTACAGTTTGAAACATTGAATACAGTTTGACGAAAAGCACATTTCCCACAGAAACAGCAGTTTTCCTGCTTGATACTAGTCATGCCAAAACGCTTCTGTTCAGAGTAATTGCAATAAAAACACTGTATATGATGAACAGAAAGGAGGAAATTCCCAGTTGCCTTAAAAGAAGCTGAACTATGATATTTGTTTTTTCTCGTTGATAACGGACTATTGGCAGGAATGAAAGTGGTATTTGTCTGTCATAAAATCTTGCAAGCATGTAAAATGTTGGGGAAAATCTAAGCTAATTACACCCATGCTCTGAAGCCATTGTGGCACAGAAGTCTGATGTTCTAATTATATATTTAGCAATTTATAGTCCTTCCCAATCACCATGGTAATTAAACATCAAGTTAATTGATACTACATAATAATCTGGCCTCTAATTAGCAGTGTGTTTTTAATTTGTTACAGATTCCATTATGCAGCTTGATCTAGTCCTAATAAAGCCACTGTGAAAACCCTCCATGCATCTGGTCAGAAGAGAATCAGGCCTAAGGAAAGAGAAAAATGGCAACATCTTGGTTTGCCATGTGTAAACTACTCAAAAACTATGATAAAAGGACAACTTCTTTTCTGTTTTCCACCTCTAGTCCTCAATTACAGTGTCTCAGGATTTTTTGTTAGTTTAACCACTTCACAATATTTGTCTGCTTGTAGCAGAACAAAACAGGATTCATCTTGCAGAGGAAAATGTGACAAGAGTACATCCTTGGTTACTACATGCTGTTTAGTGGACACAAGCTCCTTACACTTGCATCTCTTAGAAAGCAATAATAAAGCACAAGAGGAAATCAATTAGTGCTACGTGATCACTGACGCAGTCTGAAGCTAATGAGTGCGATACCAAATTTTAAAGTACATCTAATTCTTCAGGAACTGACTGTAAATTAATGAAGCTTCTTGAAGTCTATTATACTCAAAATGGTGTTGCTGTGCTTTTGTAGCTTCAACCAGCAGCTCAGACAGCCTAGGCATAAAGACATCAAGTAATATTTATAACTTTGGCAATGATCTTTATCTCTTTGGGGTCCTAGAGCTCTGGAATTTGTTTTCTATCCTATGCTAAACGTCCTGCGTGTGATGTTGTAAGTCTGGGTTACCACTGGAAGGGAGGAAAAGATTTGAGGTTTTCCGTTGCTTGTTTTCCTAATAGCAGACTGCAGTGAATTGCATACTAATTCTATGGTTAAAGTTATGCAAAAAGTACCGAGGGCATATGAGTAGGTGTCCTCTTTGACATCTAAGTAAGCAAACAAACATTTTGGATAGAGAAAAATAAGAATCATTGTGAACGAGGACAAACTGTTCCAGCTTGTTCCCTGGCACTTTCTCCTTGTTATTTACATATGCAAATTACCATCATTTTAAGGTAGCTTTAATGAGGGTCGATCATAAAGCAGTTTCACTCTTTCCCAGTTTATCGAGGTTGGTACCTATCTGCTTATCCTTCTCCATTTCGGCTTTCTGACGCTCTGGGAAAGGATCGCTCCGCACTTTGCCAACGGAAGAGCGCTGCTGGCTTTCATTAGTTGGGGCCAAATGCTTTCGCTTTTGTTCACAGTGATTAATGCTGAAATAAACGGGACTTCTTGCAGTACTCGCTGTGAAAAGGCTCTGTGTATGCTCAGATCCAGACTACAGTAACAAAGTATCTGCTGTTTGACTGTGCTCCCTCTCCATTGCTAAAACCAGCATGGAGGGGACAGGGGTGTGCGTGGTGTGGAATTAAGCTTTTCTTCTCTTCATACAGAGGATGGTACTTTATTATCATTATTATTATCAATAAACAGTATTATCGAAGCACTTAGAACCAGAAACTGGATGGAGCAAAAGCACAATCTTTGCCCCCAGGAGATTACAAACTAAACATAAAGCAAGACACTGGTGGAGAGAAGAGCTAATTGGGGTAGGAAGGGTGGAGTACAAGAGAACAACAAAACAATACCAGCCAGCATAGTAACTACTGGTGCTAGCACACCAGAATTCGTTTTTGGAGGCACTGATGGAAAGCGAGTGAGCAAGAGGGTCTCCAAGGAGGTTAATGTGGTATCTTTATATATTCACAGGACCAACTCCACAGCAAGAGGGGCACTTTTGGAGAAAGCATGCAAATGTGATTTGCAAATGTAATGAGTAGACAACGAAAGCCAGCATCCTCTATAGATAGACTGTGAGAATCAAGCTTTTAATACTGAATAAATGATAGATAGGGAAGGGCCTTCAGCCTTAAGCCAAGTAGCCTCCACTTGCTGCAACATAAAGGCAGGATCAACTGCAATGAACAGTGACAGCAGAGAACTGCCAGAATATTTTAATTTGGGCTGCACTGAAGTAGACCAGATTGCGTCTATCAAGGCAGAGGGATAAAAGTTTTTCTAGAGCAACCATAAATTTTCACCTGCATAACTCCTTCTAACAAAAAAAAAATTTCTTGCAGAATAAAAATGAGAAAAATTCAGGTTTTCTGGAAAATAACTACAATTGTCCTGATTTTACCATGGAGCGGCATTTTCACATTCTGGCCAACCTTAACTTGGACTTTTCTCTCCATCTCACATCCTAGTTGTATCTGGCTCTTGCAGACTATTTTTTAATTACCCCTCTACTTCTCCCATCTCGTCTCCTTAACTCAGCCTAAGTTGTCGGAGGAGAATGATGAACTCCTCTAGGCAAAGGCCCTGTGTGACAGGTAGGAGGATGCTCTGTTCTGTGAGAATGGTAAAAAAGGGGACAGGGAGGCAACTGTAGCAGAAACGATCATCGATCATCGGGTGGATTACCGCCTGAGTAAACAGAGCGCTTCTACTGAACAGTAGACAACAAAGCTGCTACTTAAGCTGAAGTTCTGGAGAACTGCAGCCACAAAAGCCCTCACACATTTCTCAGATGGCAGAAGAGAAGAATGGACAAAACAAACCAAGCGCCAATAAACTTTCACTTCCTTTCGTAAGATGCTCTGTGGACATCTTTAAAATACAGTATGTTGCAGATGTGAAATCTTGGGCTGGGCAAAGCCGGTCACTGTAGAAATAGCTAATCCTTCAATGATTAAGCAACTGGGAAAGTGGAATACATTTTATGTGTGTAGATATAGTGGTTTTTTTACTGGAGCAGAGCTTGAAATTTTTAGGTGATTAATGCCCTTGAAAAAGTGAGCAGCTATGTTGAAACAAGAAATGTCTCAGCACAAAATATTGCCCCTGTTCTTCTCATTCCAGCTTCTGGTGTCTGATTTTTCCCCTCCTTTTTAGTTGCTTGACAAAAATATATTATTCTAAACTACACCTTTCTTTGCTCTCAAAGTGCTCATTTCCTTAATATTGCATTGGGACCTTGTCCAAACCAAGATTTTTATTTTTTTTTCCCCAAACTTCCAACTGTTATTACCATCACAGTAAAAATAATTGGATACATTTGTATAAAAAAGTCTTCCAGCAGTCAGTGACAATTTAGCACACACCATATCTGGATATCGGTTCAGAGACCTGGGAGCTTGTTCTTTTTTTTTATATAACCCTCCTTGATTACACAGGAAAACACAATCAGTCTTGACAACAGGTTCTAACAACAATGCAATGGAATTGTTCCCCAAACCAATTTACTTATAAGAGTAGGAACTTTCTTCAGATACACAAATATTCACGCGCACACACTTTCACAGTAATCAGCCCACTGACTGATGGGAGCATATTGCCAAGTAACAATATATTGCAAGCTATGGATTTTTACAGAGCTTCCTTCATTACTGGTCACACAGCTACTATTTAACTTCTATAACAGATATAAGAACTATCCATTTAATATAATCAAAATGCAATGCTACTAGTGTTTTTGGACAGGAAATAAAATATGATGTCATGGCCAGTTGTAACAGGGGATAGAATTTCAGGTGGGCAGATTATAATAGCTACAATCAAAATTTGGCTGAGGCCCAAATCAACCCTTATTAACCTAAACAGTTCTACGTGATCTTGAACCGTTAAGGCTGATTTTAAATTTCTTCTTCCTTCCACAGTAAAGAAGGGGCAATCAGCTGCTCTCAGTATTGTCTGAGGCTCATTTGAAGTGAAGGCTGGTGGCAATTCGATTGTAAGCATCATTTCCCACAGCCCCGTTGGGAAGGTTTCCCAGCCGGCTCAGAGCCTGCCTAAGCCCACTCCATCACCCGGCTCTGGCACTACAGAACTCTCTGTTCCAGCGGGCTAAGTGGTACGGCCGTTCCTGCATGTATAAGGGAGCTTAAGCTTAGGAAGAATGCTTGTTTCATGACATTTAACATATCTGGGTATTCCCACTGAGAAGCAGGATATTCACGCTGTGAAGAAGGGGCTGGACTAGGTGGATCTGCAGCTCTTTCTATCCAAAAATGTCTCTGTTTCTGTGAGAACATTTTGGTAGCATCAGGCAGCACCTGTATTCCATTAACTCCAAAAGCATTTCAGTGTTTACAGTAACCAGGAAATGTCGATGTCTGTGTTGTATTAACAAGTCAGCAGTAACAACTGCAGTTTCAGTTTTTAGGGCTGCGCAGAGAACCGTTTACTGTGAATCGCTGAGGGTTTTACTTTTTTTGGTTGAAACACGAGCAGGCCTGTAGTGCTGCTCTTGAAACCATTACAGAAAGCTTTGGAGAAAAAAGTTATCAAAAGAAGTCCAATATTGCTTCAGTAATGGCTTCATACAATCAGGGAGGCAGAAGCACTGCTGTGAACTGCAATACTTGTGACAGCAAATTTGTAGCTTCTTCACTTTAGTTTTGCTTACGCTTTTCCTGCCTTGTGCATGTAGGTTGAGGGGTTTTGCATAATGGTGTAATTTAATTCACGATTCAGTATCTTGGAAACAAAGCTATGTCATGTTTTTGTGTGCACTATACTACATATATGCACAGAGAGGTAAGCTGTAAGGTGTCCCTGCATAGCGGGCAGCAGACTTTATGAGAGCACTGATGCTGTATAATTATAGTCTATGTAAAAGAACTCGACCGTGAGAAATGAAATAGTCCACCACGCAAAGCATAATTTATTCTGATCTTCCAAATAGACTCCAACTTCTGCATGCAAGAGGCAAAAAAAAAAAATATCTATGCTATGAACCCGTTTGCTTTTCACAGAGCTGAACTTTAATAGTGAGATTAAATTACTATTATATACACAGTAACTTCAAACACCATGGGAGAAAGCTAGAAAATATTAAGGTATTTTTCTTTTCTCTTTTGGGATTGAAAACAGTACTTGGTAAAGCAACTTAATCCCCAAGAAAGGGGACAGCAGGGACCGCTCTGTAGCTGGCCCAGCATACCAAAGGCTGAGAGCTTGCGGAGGTGTTTCGCCATCACCCGCTGCTGCGTACAGCGATGTGACCAGAATGAGGACAGAGGTCACAGCCACTGCTCTCTACTGATAAAGCCACCACTCGCTTTCCAGAAAGGGCCATCTTTTTTATTCAGTATTACTTGAAAAGCTGATTCCAGAAAGAACAGAGCAGGCTTCACCTCCCCCTTGTACTCCTTTGGAGCATGTATTCTAGTTGGCACAGCTCCCTCTCTTATTACTAATGGACACTTTTTTGAGACTCCACATACACAATCCCTCTTGACTTCAATGAAGTGCCATGCAAGCAAAGGAGATACGCACTCAGGACTGTTCGGCAAGGCAAGAAAAAGTTGTTATTTCACTTGTATGCATTGCTGGTTCCAAAGTTCGTTTTCAGTGTTGCAATGGTTTCTCGTGAAATTAGTTCTTATGGATGATGTTGGAACACTTTTACGGTGCTGCAAGTACAATGTTGCTCCTATTGTTTACTTACACTACTTACACTACTGCCATGCATACTCACTACAACAGTTTTTCATCATTTCATGCTGACATAAATCTGCTCAGTAGTAATTACCTGGGATTGTTCTACATTTCAGGGAAACTGTTTTGAATCATTTGCATTACAAAAACCCAAGTAAGTTGCTCGGACAGTAGGTGCTAAAGGGATTATAGCTCAGCAGGATCTTAGGCAGTGTCAGTTTTTGAGAGAGAAGATCAGTTAATTAACCTGACAGAGAATATTTATACCAATAATCCCTGACATTAATTTGATCAAAATTATCAGATACATAGTTTCAGAGTTCAGGCCTTAAAAACATTTCAGTGAATGTCATTGCTAAAGGGAAAAAAGTATAAGCAGTAAATATGAAAACTAAAACCTAGTCTTATGCCTCAAGTTGGAGGCTATTCCCAATTTCTGTTCTGAAATGTTGCTAAGTGGTTTTGCAGTGATCTAGCGTAGTTCATTGCTGTCAGTCAAGTCATAAGGAATACTATTTCATCTGGAAAACATTATCTTCCTTTAGGACTTAAAGAGATTTGGATTTATCCTTTTCCCTCCTGTCCTATAGCTCATCTTTTATAGATGGGCAAGGTAAGAGCAAAGGGGGTTGTATGTACTACTAAAAAGTAACAGTAGGATCTTACTCTACTTTGTACAGGTAGAAATTACTCTTTTAGTGCAGAACTGATTAAACTCATGGTCTTCCTCATAAACACCAGGGACAGCCTCCCTTCCTACAAGAGAACTGCTCTAATTATTCTTAAAAACCCCTCACAATTTATACCAAACACTAGTGACAATCTCACATTAATGGTGAAATTCCCGAGTCGCTAAAGTAATAGTAAAAATTCCCCTGTGCTTCGCTGAAAGGTTTCATCCACTGTGGGTACTTCCCTTTCCTTGTTCACTCGCATAGTGCTTAAGAATATGTGAGCATAAAGCCTTCAGTTTCTTGCTGATTTGATGATCCTCATTAATTTGGGAAACAGGTTCCAGCACGTGAGGGTGCTACTTGTTCTGTATCGTACGTTCACTGGGTATCCCTATGACTTAAACATGAGAAGGAATTTAGTGCCGCGACATTTTTTATTCTTTAAGTAAAACGATTCTATCTTCCCTGCATATCATCCTTCACTGACTTCTCCGAATGTTTCTTTTTGTAGACAGTGTTGTAATGTTGACAATGCTGGATGTCACTGTGATATAGTTCCCTGGATTTATATGATGACATTGTAATAATATCAATGCTGTTCTTTATGGTTCATATAAATTAGCATTTTATTTGCTTTCACGACTAGCGCTGCAAATTGAGCAGCTGTTTTCACTGAGCTGTTTTAATTAAGCTGTCCATAATGTTGCCTAAGTATTTTTCTGAACTGGTAACACTTCATTAAGTATGCAGTATCAGTGAATGCTTCAGATCATTCCTGAGCATTACCTCACACTTAGGTAAATTGAAATCCCATCTGCTTTGAGGTTGTCAAATCACCTCGCTTTGGTGATTTGAATTTGGTTCTCAGAAATCTTGCTAATCTCTAGTATCCTAGGAAATCTTGAGTTTGCTACAGGCTTTGCCATCTGTTCATTCACTTGTCAAGATAACGTCAAGATAAATGATACTTGTCCTAGTAAAAATCTTTTAGGCAAGCTATTATTAGCCTCTCTTCATTCCGAAAACTGACAAGTTTAATTTGGGTGTCTTTGGATCTTTTATAAAGACTATGTTCTATGACCAAGATTTCCTTCCCACACTGATTTCTCATGTTATTTCCTCTCTGTTTTGAAGATCTCTGGAATACTAGTTTGGAAAGCGTATATAAGTTTTATCTCTTCCTGTTTTCCTGTATGAAAGCTTTTTCTCTTTTCTTTTACAGAGCTGCACTGGATCCTACATCTGTATTCTGATCTGGGCATATTATAGCTTGCCTTGTTTTTTTCAGAAACATATATGTGAATTAATATGGGGAGCTGCAATTAGTTTTGCTACCCACAATGACTTCTTCTCATCTTTAAATGTGGTTATCATTCTAGCTGCCTTGGACAGCTGAACCTGATGAGTGTATTCCAACACTTCCACTTTCAGCCCCATTTCTGACAGTGCTTCATCTGTTATTTGCAAAGAGGACTCCAGAATGCACTTGCATCTGGGCACTAAGTCTGGAAATACTCTGCCAAGGCACAAAAAAATCATGATTTAAAAAACTATGTACCTAAGTCTTACACCCTAAGTCACTGTCCAATTCTCAGAAGTGGTTACCACTCATCAGCCGCTTCTGAAACCCTTTCTGAAAATCAGGTGATGTATTTAAAAGCATCAACAGGAATCTAGAAGTTCAGCTTTTGGTCCTCAGTTTTCAAACCTTGCTTCTTACTACCCAGAATGTTGGCTAATCCTCAGCCAGTCAAGGAGACATAACCCACGGGTGATTTTATGGTAGACCATGATAGGTCCATTAACCAGCAGAAGGAAAAAACAAGAAGTTGTTTTGATTGCAAGGGTAGAGAGGGAGTATTATGCATGGCTTTAGAGGGCTTGCAGAGCCGTTTGCCCATTTCAATGAGAACTAAAGAGGACTAAGAAACTCTGGAGAACATAGAGGTATGGGGTGGAGGCAACAGGAGAGGCAGAAGGAAGGAAGAGAAGGGAGGAAGGAAGAGGAGGGAGGGAGGGAGGGAGTGAGGGAGGGAG
>VZSC01015147.1:169033-187664 GCA_013398225.1 Steatornis caripensis | reverse complement strand
GAAGGAAGGAAGGAAGGAAGGAAGGAAGGAAGGAAGGAAGGAAGGAAGGAAGGAAGGAAGGAAGGAAGGAAGGGAGGGAAGGAGGGAGGGAGGGAGGAAGGAATCACAAGCAGGAGAGTAACCAGACCGCAAAGTGGCAGTGCCTTTACGAGGAAACTGAATAGTGAATGGTAATGGTAAGGAGGAAAACTAAACCTGGATTTTGCAAAGAAGAAAAAGGAGAGAAAATAGAGACAGGGGAGTCCAGAAGACTATGAGAGACAAAAACAGTAGGTGGGGTATGTGCATGGTGTAGAGAAGTGTGCAGAGCATTTAACAAAGTGCTCTGGATACACTGTTGGATGTTTGCACTGCAAGTCCAGGTTAACAGAATTCACTGAGACAAACATGACTTCAAAATGCTTGAGTCATTTTAACTTTGTGAATCAGAAATGCTAATAAAATTTCAAAAGTTATAGGTGTAAGATTCCCATTCCTTGAATTTTAGGCACCCATTGTTAAAAGAGAACTGAAGGAAGTGGGAAGCTGGGATGGAGAGGGATAACCCTCAGCGGGTAACTCATTCCACCCCAAACCAGCTGCCTGGAAGAGGTGGTACAGCAGACCTGTGGAGGGGGACTTGCTCCAGCTGAAGAAGATGCTATACTCTGAAAATGCCTCTCCCCACCATTGACAGAAGAAGTGCTTAGAAAGCTATCTTTGACTGTAGGTAAAGCTGGAAGTATCAATTCCATCTCATGTTTCCTGTTTCTGTGGAATTTTAATAGGATTTCAGTATTTAAACATTGTAGGCTCATTTGAAAATCTCAGGTTGAGTATGTTTCAGTTTCACTCTGGTCTTTTTTAAAGCCTCTCATAGATTTAAAAGCACAGTCCTCATGATTCTCAATAGCATTCGTGTTCTGAAATCCTATGACTTAGTTCTCGTTTTGTTCTTTTTTAACACAGGCTACGTTTTGATAGGGAGACACTGGAATTGTTTTGCTGTTGAATAACAACTTCTCTCTTGCAGCACCAGCTGTAAAACATGAACACCTTGTTGGATCACACTCCAGAAATGTGAAATGGGAACCCTGCCAAAGCTCAGGGCTTCCTTTTGTTTTGACTGTCGCACTGCTCTTGCTTCTGTTCATATCACATTCCTACCACTTGTGCTTTTCAGACACCTACCGCCAAGCTCCTTCCCAGTGTAGCTTCACTGAAATACATGGAGCTGGAACAGAAGTGAATTTGTCTCAGTATGTCTGTAAATTAACCGGTCATTTAAGCTGGAGAGTGACACTGATAAGCAATAACAGCACAGCGGTGGTGAAAGGAAGATATCTCCTAGTTAGTTTTGGACAGTTGACACTAACTCTGTTGTCAGATAACTCTTACTGACTGTGGGAAACGCTGAGTGGGAAAAGTCACACTCGCCGCCTGCTAACCGTAGGAGGAAAACAGATCTGGAATGCAGAGGAAATCTTGACATTATCTGTTCCCCCAACCCCTACCAGCCAGGCAATCAAAATAACTTGCTCAGTATCAGCTGCCTCTGTTCCTGGTCCAAACAAACGCGCTTTCTTGACAAAGTTTTTGCTCACAGGAGAGGAGGCAAAGAGGAGGAAAGAGTCTAAAGTGGGTGTGGGGGAGTGCTTCCTGCCAAAGAACAGGAGCTGCTTTTCTGTAACATCTAAAAGGATAATGATGAAATAAGCCTAGGCTGTAGACAGAGGTGGCCCTGCGGTTTCCAAAGGACAGTGATGCGTAATTGACAGCCCGGCAGCCCTACACAACAGGACTCCCGTACTTCATCACTCCACTTGGCCTCTGTTGACATTGTCAAGGACAGTGTGCCACAGACTTCGGTAAAAGAAGAATCAAACCCAAGGGAACGAAACCACTGGAAAGGACTTGTCTGTGCCCATCCAAATTGTGTTGTGTAACAATAAAGTGCAGCTATTACAAATGAACACTTGAAGATTAAAGGTCTTCCCTCCTCAGTGCTCATATGACACAGGGTCTATCAAGACCTAAGGAAGCACAATAAACTACACTTACATCAGTGTAAGTATACATTATTGTATACTTCACAGTCAGTTAGAGGCACTCTCACATATTTCTGTATGCACTCAGTTACTTACCTATGTGTAGTTCAATACTCGGTGTCATCTTTATATGGTTGTTGTTATGCTTTAAAAATTCCAAGACTATGGGGCCATAGAAGAGAGCACAGCAAAAAAAGCAACAAATAAAAAGATGTACTTTAAGTTACTGAATATTTTGAGTTCTCCAATACATCATCCAGCCATTGAGTGTACTGCATCACTTCTGTCTATCTTATAAATAGGTGAAAATATATAGCAGGAGAAGTTCAGTTCAACTTTGGAAACTCCTCTTACATTTTTGTTACCAAATGAGAGTCCAGAGAGCCATAAACTAAAGATTTCGACAACATGTTGGTAAGTACACAAGAAATTAAAAAGTGTGAAAAGCAGGACTAACTTTATGTACTATATGTTTATAAAACAATCAGATGCCTACATCAGCAGTTTGCTAATGATGCCAGAGTACTTATGGCCTTGTGCCTGCTTTGCCTACTAAAAGACCCTGGAAAGCCAAACTAGCAGATTTCTTGACAGGGGTCTAGTATGGATAGTGAGGCAACTACTGCTGGGAAAGGCTGTAAGAAAGACCATTGAGTGGTGGGATGTTGCAGTTACTCCTTTTCATATTTCCTCTCCGATGCTTTGGGAAGCAGGCACAGAAGAAATAGTTCTTTGAGTCTCCCCCTCCTATTTTTGCACAGCAGATCTTTCTGTCTTTGGCAGGAGTGGACCACCAACACTTAGCCACTTGATCTCTGATTCTTCTATACTAGGAAGCCTTGACCGTCTGCTGCCTGAGACAATGCTAACAGCTCAGATGAGTGCCCTGGCACACGCGTGAGCAGATACAGAGGCTCTCCATACAGCCGCAGCGCTGATCTGAGCTTCTCCTGGTGCTGAGCTTGGCATGGACAAAACTACATATATTTTATGAAATATAATGCTCCCAAGCTTCCCATTTCCTCAGCTACTTAGAGGAGTTGATTTTGAAATAATGTGAAGAGTATTTTTTCTTTACAGATCTAAATAATTTTCTATACAGCTATGAATGCACCTCTAAGAGACTAATCCTACCCTCACCAAGTTGCCGGTGACTGCAACTGGTGCAGAATTAGGTTCTGCAAAGGAGGAATCCTTAATATTTTACAGGATAAACCTGCAAGATTCTTTGCTACAATCAGTTTACTTCTCAGAATTAAGGCAATTTTAAAAGAAATTCATAATTATGACTTGAAAAACATTCAACCAATCTAATAACTTAAGTGATACTTACAGGTGGGCATTTTTCTGACTTTTAAAACCAAGCTTTTCTCACTAGCAAGTGTTATCTTAGTGTTAATTACATATCATATATAATAACATATTGCAATAAGGATTGAATTTGAAGTCAGGAGAAATACTTACACCCCTGTTAAGCTAAGAATTCCAGAAAACGGCAGTTACTACTAAGCAATATAAATTGACAACTCTAACTGCTCAAGTAATTAAAATAATATTATCAGTTGTAGTTCATGGAACAAATGAATTTTTAATCGATGTTGCTTGAAAGTAAATTCAGCATTTCCTTTCACATTTCCACACAGAAGTAATCCAAACCAAATTTCAAACATTGCACACTTCGCAGTCTGTCCTTTCTATTAATAAATTTGCAGCTAATACTAAAAACCTGCATGACAATCAGAGAGACCGATGCCTTGCACAGAGTGTGCTGAGCAACCCCATTACTATTTAATCATATTGCTTAATTTTAAATGATGGTTGAATTGGTGCTTAACTCAACTCTGACGTAAAACCATTAGTTTTCACAAGAATTACACCAGGGAAAAATTTGTCCTTTTGCTTTAAAACAAATTGCCCTGACAAACATACTAGCCTTATATAACAGAGTCTTTGGGAACCAAGAATAATTCCAGGGTAGGTATGTACCTAATATAAGCAAATTTCAAATAAGAGCCTAAAGCCATTACCTTCTCAGACCCCATGTCAAAAGCCAACACTTCACCAAGGCTGGAATAGCAATTTCAGGTCCACTTAATAATACCTATACATAAGCAATGTTTTGGTCATCTGTTTTCTTGAACTTGCCTTAGTTATTGCTCTGCCTTCATAAAGACACAGAGCCAAAATCACACCTGACAAATGCCATTATATGCAGTGGTATTATACATGGGTCAGCTTCGGCATGTCTTTTGTGTTCGTATGCAGCTCCGGCCTCCTCCTATTGCTGCATTTCAGCTGTGCCTTGACAGCATGGTGGAAATTACTAATTTGTTTTTGCCTTGTGCTGAGCGTTCAATAAATACCAGCATCTCTATGTGCATTTCTGTCATAGCAACTTGCTGGCCTGGATGGAATCTAATACAGAGAACAGGAAGGGCAGAGACGGGATGGTTTTCAGTTGAAAAGCTTGCTAAAGCAACTCTCCTGTTTCTCAGGAAGGTGTCCCGTAGTTGACATTAACACTACACAGCTCTTTGTCCTCCTCTAGTGGTCCCATTATACTGAGGGAGAGGCTTAATGCAGCAATTACTTCCTTCAAGTTAATGTGGTTATTAACTCAAGTGCAAGGTGTTGAGGCTCATACCTAGAGATCCTGCGTTCAATTCTAACATGAGCAACAGTAAAGGGTTTCATCTCTCTGGCGCTCATGGAAGTGGAAACTGGTATCTGACCATAGCCAGTCACAGCTACATAGACTGTCTTTCTGTGCGCGGTCATCTACTCTGAGCAGAGGTTGCACCGTGGCAGGCTGTTCAATAGCATGAAAAGGTGGCATGGTCTGACTACGGTCCCACAAAAGGTCCTATGTTGCAAAAGGTCTGAAGCTGGCTGCTTTGTTCGATAGCTTTATTGCCCCAAATAACTTACATTAAGCATATGTTCCAGCCAGAAACATTCCTTTGTGTTTGCCTGCCTGACTTGCAAACAAAGAAACAGCGCAGAATCTATCTTGTGCCCTGAGCCTTTCAGAGAGGAGCTACGTGTACTCTAATACAGCACAAAAACTCACAAGTTACTCCTTAGGAACTGATCCTAAATAGTTAAATAGCAAAAACTGAACCTAGAGAATTGTTACACGAGGGAAATGTTTTCTAATGGGGAACACTGAAATTGGTGGAGCTGCTACCTGTTAGAAATGCTTTCCGTGGAAACAATAGGTTCCTACTATATAGCTCATCCTTCCATGTGTGTGTTTATCTCTCAGAGCGGTAATGCTTAGTTAGCCTTATAAAACACTAAAGATTTATTTTGCTGCTTGCATACTTTAAAATGTCTAATCTTAAAACGTTTGACGTTATACCTTGCCCAGGAAATAAAATACAAGGACATAGCTTGCATTGTGGCTATCAGAGAGGTCTCGGGGAAAGGTCTAATTGAAACAGAAAACAGGTATACTAGATTTTTTATTATTCCATGAAAATTTTCCAGGCATTTGTTACTTTTCGAATAAATGTGAAATGCCAAAATGTGCTCTCTGCCGTGACTCTTGGAAAATTCCAGTTGAAAGCTGGTTGCTCAGATGCAATGGAGGTGAATATGGCTGTTTGTCCACAAGCTTTGTCAGATATTTGTTCAGTCATAGAACAAAAGGACTTAAGAATCCTATGGTTCTGTGCAGGACCTTAGTTGCTGGAAACCAACACCCCCTAATTCCAACAGAGGCAAAACTTCAGAGCAATTTATCAATTTGCATTAGATCACCATTTACAGCAAGGTCCCTGTCATGTCTCAAGAGTAGTTACAAACCCAAGTTCATCTATCAGCTGTTTAGTGTTCAGCTCTCCTTAGGAGTCCAAGCTGTAAACAAAAATGAGTTAGGAAAAATGTTTATAATACTCTCATTCTGAAACCACCTATATTTTGTACAATTATTGACTACATAGTAAACATTTACCAGCTCTAGTCTTTCCAATATTTTTCTTTCTTATTAAAAATGTTGACTGAAAATCAAAGTTACAGAAAGAACTATGGAGCAGGGAAATGGAGGAAGATACTTAGAATGACAATGAGTATTAGTATGTGTATAGTGTCTTTATACATTACTGCTTCATTGTTTCAGAAGTTTCTTATATAAAATTCAGAGTATTCCTTAATAGAACAAGCTTTTGTCTATAATTCATATACTAAAACAGTAAACATATATGTTTTTGATCTACACTTGGTTGGTTTTTTTTTAGAAACAGCAATATCCTGAGATATATATAGTAAGGGTTCTCATTTTCATCTTGCTTTTGAGAGCTGAGGATCACAGTTTGCCCTCAGCTGCTCCAATACATCAGTAGGAGCTGAGTAACAAAGATTTGCCCTTTCAGAAGAACAAGAAGGGGTTTGTTCTGTCATGTCTCATTATGAAAGGAACATATAGGCAGGAAGAGGCAATCTCACTGCCTGATTTTGGGAGTCAAACTGGCACCGCACAGAAGTTAGAACAGGAGCCAAATGAAAGGACCCTCTGATGCACTGACTGCAGGACAAGCACCAAGTCTACCTACTTCTAATCTGCGCAATACAGAAGTTAACGGGCCAACGCCACCAAACAGCTGGGTTTATTCACTAATTTACTATTTCACTATACCACTACTGAGGAAAACAGCCTGTTCATTTTTCAGTCCAAAGTAAGCATCTCCACTTCGTGTTGGAAACATGTCAAAGTGACCTCACTCTGCTTTCTAGTAAATGCATGGGATCCTTGGATGAGGATGTTTTATTCTCCCCAGTTATTTAAGGTTAGCTTCTCATCTTGGGTAAACTCTTGTAGCTGGAGTAACGACAACATGAGAGATGAGTACTGCCTAGGTCTTGGGAGGGACTGCAGGACGTCTAGCTGCTGCTCTCCCCTGCAGAGGATGGGACAAGTGGGCTCACGGCCACAGCCTCAGCTCCAGCTCCAGCACACTTGCCAGGCATCCATGTCAAGTGAAAGGCTGAAAGAGATCATCTCCATGTCCCCGTGAGCAAGAGGAAAATCCCAGAACAGGTTATGGTTCTGTGAGCCATATCCATTTCCATGCTCACGGTGTGATCAGCCCGTAACTCCTGCCCAGGGACTGCAGAAAGGTAAAATATAAACACTAGCACAAAACGTTACATCACCAAGGAAACACAAAAATATATAGTCAGTGGGAAATACTGTACAAGGAGGGTCTGATCTTGCAATGAATCAAGTGCCTGCAGTTTCTAACAAGGGCCAGATGGAGTTCTCAATTCCCAGAATCAGGCCTTTGTTTGCAGTTGTTCATATACAGCTGCTATATAACACACTTCTGTCTTTTTAAGGTACGGAGACCTCTCCTTGAAGTCAATTAGCATTACGCCTGGACAAATATTGCAGGATCAGGCTATTCATTAAAGCCCTGGGACCACAACTGCCTCTATTTGAATTTTGTAATATATCAGTCAAGAATACACAATTATCCACAGAGTACTCCTGAAATGGCCAAGGTCACATGAGGATTTTATTGTATTGCTGCAGTGCACCATCTTCCTTGCCAGCCCATTGCTGTTCTGCTACAGACTACATTACCATGCATCAGCAAATACATGAGCACGCTGCTATATTTAGTGTTTCATACATACCACTAAAATAGAGGATGTGTCAGCTTTTAATCTGACTCAAAATTTTTGTCAGCAAAGTAAAAGCTCATTTTCCCTGCCAGTGATGAAGAATGTTCTGTGTTAGTCATCTTGAGCTATGTGGTGATAACTTTAAAACACATTAGGCAGCTAGAACACTCCAGCTGAATAGAATGATTTTTGCTAGATCTACCTAGGAGATAGTAAGGATGCATAGCACCAGTCAGCCAGCTTTTAATACTGACTACCACAGGCTACCTGAAAATCCAGCAGCAATCTGATGGCAAGATGAGCAGCTAACCAAGGTGTTCTCTGTGGTACTACAGCAGACAATTAGGACCTCCTGGGTTACAAGTCCAGAACAGAGATAGGTGGTGCAGACTGGGTTTGGTGTTATGTACCTGGCAATATGAGGTCATCATCATTGATGATGATTACTTGAACAAAGTGGTCTATTGCACAGCGAGGGGACTGGGGCAGTTCTATTCATGACATCATCTATTAATGACAGCAGGAATGTGATTTAATGGTTGGTACCACGGTTACTACCAGGATAGCCATGTTCTGAAAGAAAGTAGGGCTCAGTGGTTGAAGCCGGTATTTTCACAGATTTTGGCAAAGCCACAGAGTAGGATGGTTTTTACATATTCATAAAACGTATTCATGCTGTCACATACAAGAAGTGCAAGGGTGAATCTTGTCTACTGCTTCTACATCAAGCCATTGGACAACTTGCTAACCCTACAGAACAAGCGTAAGCCTGTCTACCCGAAAAGTAACTTTTCTCCTCCAAACGGCTTATTCTCTCTTGCAGCTGTCCCTTACACTTTGCTAACTACATCTTGAAGGGTGTGGGTGACACCATGTTTGCAACTTAGATCTATCTCCTAGTAACAATGTATTTACTTAGTAGTGTGCAATTATATAAATACATACATTTCCAAGTCTTTGTGGAGCCCCATTTCAGCCCAGCCCAGGGTCGCCCATCCCAGCTCACAGCACTGCAGCACAGCTGTTCTCCAGGTCTGTCACAGCCCTGCCCAGCCATGGGACCTGACCATCAGACTGACATCCCATCCCAACCTCGGCCCATCCCTGTCCCCAGAGCCCTGCTTGGCCATCCTGGAGCCATGTTTGATCCTGTTCCCATGTCTGTCCCTCATCCCCAGGGAGCCACCGGCTGATGCTGTACCCTGCCACTATTAAAGAAAACAGAAAGAAGAATAAATTCATGTGTCTATAGTCACATCTTACCATTATTTAATAATTTTTCCTAATGCACAATTTTTTTAATGGTCATAAAAGCATAGAATAATCTGGGTTGGAAGGGATCTTTAAAGGTCATCTTAGTCCAACTGCCTGCGGTGAGCAGGGACATCTTCAACGAGATCCCGTTGCTCAGAGCCCTGCCCAACCTGACCTTGAGTGTTTCCAGGGAGGGGGCATCTACCACCTCTCTGAGCAGCCTGTTCCAGTGTTTCACCACCCTCATTGTAAAAAATTTCTTCCTTATATCTAGTCTGAATCTACCCTCTTTTAGTTTAAAACCATTACACCTTGCCCCATCGCAACAGGCCCTGCTAAAAAGTCTGTCCCCACTGTTGTTATCAGCCCCCTTCAGGTACTGGAAGGCAAGGTCTCCCTGGAGTCTTCTCCAGGCTGAACAACCCCAACTCTCTCAGCCTGTCCTCATAGGAGAGGTGCTCCATCCCTCTGATCATTTTTGTGGCCAGAACACCGTTATCTACAGTGCACGCACTGTTAAAAGTACCACTGTTATTACATCTGGAAATAACGGTGCTAGGCCTGGCTAGCACGCAGCAACACCAACAGCAATACTGGTACCTCAAACGAGGTTCCCTCGGGTGGCTGAGCGGCCTGTGCACCTGCAGCTTTTCTTAGGACACATTTCAGGCATCCTGCTTAAAATATTGTGAGGCACCCACTGCAAACCCAGGGAACGGAAGCCCCAAAATATTGCATTTATTTGTTTTTTGTTTTGTTTTGTTTTTAAAAAAAAAGTAAAATAAAATGCAAACAAGAGCGAGGCAACAGTCCAAAGGGCAGGGTTTTCTTCCCCTCTCACACACAAATACGGTTTACATGGAGAATGACTAGAAGCAAAGGACAGCCCAGCCCTGGGGCAAGCGCTGCAGGACGCCCTGCCCTTGTGCATCCCCAGCTCCTGCTGGGATGGGTTTAGAGGGGCCGTCTCCATCCGAAACGTTTGACACTGTATGGTGGGGAGAGCAGGGTGTTGCCCCACTATGACCCACTGGCACTCTGAGAAATGACTCTTTTGAGCTTTGAGAGCTCTAGTTTGAGAGAGCTCTTCCCAAGAAAGAGGTCAGAAGAAGAAATGACAAAAGGGAATGAGAAAGAATAAGAAGCGATAACGTAAGAGGAAAGTGATGCAGAAAATTAACTTGAGCAGAAGAGCGTTGTGTTCTGTACGTTGCCGATACAGGCAGGCAGGGTTTTCTTCTCATGCGAAAAATTTCAAAACAGAAAAAAACTTCCTATCCAGAAAGCAGACAACATATCAGAAATGTTTAGGAACTGCAAATCTGGGAGGAACCCTGTCCCTCAGTCCAAGACATTGGACTTATTAATTTAAATAATTTTTTAATTTAAATCTTGTCTTCGCTTGAACCACTTTTTTTTTTTATTAACACAACTTAAATTTCAAAGCCAGAAGTTTCAAAGCCAAACAAAAATGCTAACATCTCACTTTGAAAAATGTTAGAACATCTCATGTCGAGATGTAACACTTATTTTACAGAAATAATTTGAAATAGAAATTAACGGATGCTAACCTTTTCCTGTAAAATGCTTCAGCTTGAAGAAACAGTCGTTTTCTGGAACAAGCGTTTTAATGATAAATTTATTACCAGCTCTATCATATGCTAGATTTCCATCATTAAAGTTCCACCTCAGTGACCGAACCGTGTCAGAAAATGACCTGTCATTCTTCTTTCATGCCTGCAGTTACCAAATTTTCAACTGTCATGTTCTACTGTAAAGATTGGTGCTAAACTTTATCTCCTTTGGTGACAAAATTAATGTTGTTATAAAAGTAAAGCAATTCAAAAATTAATCATAGTAAAAATGGGAACACTGCTAAAATAATGCTTCATTTAAAATTTATGTGCCACTGATGTGTTTTCCTTTTCTTTATAAAGCAGGCCTTCAGTGTCACAGAGCGGTTTTGATCCAAGCAATGAATACAATAAAAATAATTGCTACATCAGTCTCAAAATTGATGGGATTTGTTTCGCTTTAGAAAAGCAAAGGCATATGCTTCGTTGGCAAATACCATCATGGAATAAATACACATACAACTCATAAAGCAGAAAAAGTTAATGAGCACAGAACTTGAATGAAAATACTCATATTTACACTATGCTCAACCGCCTTCATGTTTTGTTGACCTGATGTTAAGTAGACGAGGGTGAAATTACCTACAGAGACCTGAGTTTTCTAGGCCAGGGTTGCTGACATTTTGTTAAGTTAGCACGTTTGCCAGCAGAGCCATTGAATCAGTGACATCGGCTGCAAAAGGCTTCGTTCATTTGTTTCTAACCAAAGTAAGGCGGCCCTTGGAAAGAACAGAGGATGTAATTTAGAGAAGAGACAGATGCTACTTTGAGCAAGAAGAAATCACTGAGTTAGCAAACCGGCTTAAACTAGTCCTTCAGGCCAAAAAAAGATGCTAAGTCATCTAGGGACAGAGGGATAATTACAACAACCATGTCCAATTGCTTTCATTTTAATTGACACACACTGCATACATATTGACTAACGAAACAGAAAAAGCAGTCGGAAATGGGTGATGCCAGAGGTCAGTTCTTACGACTGAAATATTTCTAGCTGGCAAAGGCTTTTGTGGGAATGAGCATTTACTTAGACTTTGGGGACATTTCTTTTTGCAAAACTGTGAGGCAGTTATTAAATTTCAGTAACTCACATTCTGGGAAGCAGTTTCTTTTCTCTGTATTTGTTAATTGTGCTTCATCACAATTTAATAAGGACATTTACTGTCAATTAAGCAAATCATCCAAGCAGTTGTTTACTCCCTGTTGCAACGAATAGGTTTTGTCAAATATGGGTTTAATTGCATGTTAAGTATGTTGCTGAATCAGGATCTCTGTGTGTATACCTGTCTATCCAAACCTTTTCTTAGCTCCTGGCACACTAACATATGTGGGGTTCCGGTTATCCATGTCTTTAACTCCCTTTACTGCTCTGATCTTGGTGCCTCGCAGAATGACGGCTGTAACTAAATAAATTCCCCATAATGGTCAAACTCACAAATGCTGTTAATATTGACAACTGCATTAACTGGCTAGTGAGCTCATGCTAAGGAGTGATTCGGGCACTGTGACTCTGCCACTGGGGAGAAGGCCTGGGAGGGGTGTTACACTTTTTGATGAATGTGCCTCTATAACGAGCCTCTTCGCCAGACTCAGCAGCAGTACAAACACAGAGCCAGAAAAAGCATCCAGGTACACCTCGCCCTATGCCTGCCAGGCCACAGCAAGCCCTTTAATCCCACTCTGACACCAATAACGAATACTTGGTTTTATCCCTGTTATTTCAGAACTCACCTTGCAAGCTGTAAGTCGAAAGTTGCTGAATTATCAGGTTCCCTAAGAACCACGTAAGTCCTACACCACTATGCCATGGACAACAGCACAGAAATTATCATAGCAACTGCACTAAATAACTAAAACTCAGAACAGCAGAGATTCCTTTGGGTCCTCCATCAATGCATGCATGTCTACACAAGCCACCAAGAACCTTTGAAAAAGTAATGCAGTGTCTTACCTGCTTTTTCCTTGCACAGCTTCTGAAACAGCATCTGTAAGAAACAAATTTATTTTTGCTTAATAATTATACATTTTTTTCCTTCAGATAATTCCACAATTCAGGATGACAATATATGTAATTCTTAAACATCATCACCACCTTACACAGGGCATGAAATTCAGGGCTCATCAATAAAAATTGTGGGGAATATCTAGTTTTGCTTGCTAAAGACAGCCTGGTGCCCATCCCCAAACCACGTTCACCTGCCTTGCAGGGAGTGAGCTTAGGAGCAGTCTCTGGCACAAGCAGGGTACATGCTGCAAGGATACATGAGGTCCAGCACACTGGAACATGCTTGAAAGTGTCTCACAATGCTGGCAGGGCTCCAGGAGCACGCAGGATGCTGGCGAGATGTGTGGGCGGCTGTACTAACAGCTGGGAAACAGAGGGCACTGGGGCTATAGCAGCTCGGAGCTGTAGAGCGATGGTTCTTGTTCATCTGTGACCAGGAGAGGGTCTCTGTCTGATGCACATGGGCGAACTGACTTGCCATGTTGTTTTCTTCATATTTTTCATCTCCCTGCCTTGGGTCTGCCGTGCTAACTGAAAGTGGTACCATTAAAACCATACTTGGATGCACCTCTTGCTCTATTACTTTTCTCTTTAATACCTTCCAGTGCCCAAATGAGGAGGCTGTTGGCAGTGATTAAATGTGTATCACCCATTCTCCTTTCACGTGATAGATGCACCAACTCTCCCGGCAATGCAGCCTGTAAATAAAACTAGCATAACGGGTGAAACTGCATCTAATTAATTTTTTTTAATTAAACAGAAGGCCGAACTGATTCTTCCAGATACCAGTGAACTCACAGGTGTGATGTGCCCAGTCTGCAGCCAGCTGAAAAGGCAGCCACTCCTGTACCTTGGAGTGACACACTCCCTGTTCTTGTTGTCTGCTTTTCCCCATACGGACAACCATCTGCACCTTTCCATCAGATGCACCAAGTGCTCCGTTATCTCTTCAGTCAATATTGCCTCTGCAGCCTTGATAGGGATCTGTCTAGAAAAACATGTTTTTCATTTGCCTTTTATTTAACTGAGATATTGGAAAATTTCTCTTCTAAGTACAGAACCGGATTGGTTAAGCATCTCTCAATAATAGGAAAAGCACAGCCAGGCTACAGCTGTTTTCCCTTCTGCAAGGCAATTTCGTTGTAAAGAAAGCCTCTTGCTCCATTTGAAGGTCTGCCTGAGCAGCAGCTGAGGTTAGCATGCCTTTAGCCAGCAGGGAAGAGTGAGGTGGTCACTTCTAGATGTGAAAATAACAAGTGGCTGAGTCCAAATCAGGTTTTGTTAATGGCAATTTGTAGCTTGACTGTAGTTCCAAGTCGAGGCCAGATCTGGCTCCCGCACACTGCTGTACGCCTCCCTGGGCTGAAATGATTTGTACAGATTTCATCTTGGCTCCCTTTGGATTTTTAGCTCAGTGATGGTGAAATGCCCACAGAGGCTGGAGCTGAGGCCCCTTCCCCTATAACGGCCCACCAGTATCAGGCTCTGTGGTACCTGCACAGACCCTCGTGCCAGACCTCTTCTGCTCTTGCTCTTACGAGAGGCTGGGGGATTTGCCTGCCCTGAGGTCTTCTACAGCCTAGAAAGGGAGAATGTACTTCTGATTCCCATCTGGCTGAAGAGAAAATACAACTTATTTCCCAAGTCTTTATACACTGGCCTGTTCTGCAAAGAACAAGGAGCAGAACTACAGCACTACAAGCCAAAATTTCTCTAGCAGCATCACTTCAAGAGTCAGTGCTGAGCCCTCAGGAGAGGGCTCTAGCAGAAACATCTCACTTCCATAGAGGAGTGGGAAATTCAGACACATGCTGTGTCGATTGGCAAGGGACAGGCAGGTCCCACATCAGCGTGTGGGTTTTTGGGCCACCTTTCTGGGTGAGGAACATTACTCTGTCCCTCCACCGTGCAGCGAGTCGTGTTGTTCTCAATCACCCTGCTGGGGACAGGCACCTGATTTTTAGTATCAATCACAACTCTGGCATAAGCACACTGGAGGCGGGTGCCTAAATTGCCATACTGAATCTTGGGATAAGTACTTCTTGAAGAATACATAAACGACATGTGAATCAAAATAAATATGTCAGTCCTGCTTGGGTAGCTGGTTTCCATGTTCTAGCACAGCCAGAAGGGCACCAGCAATTATAAAATCAAACTCAGGCTATGTTAACTTCCAAAATCTTTCTAGGTTACCATACAAAAAGCATGCAAATTGTTGCTGGAACAATCCCAAGTGGCAACAGAAAGCTGGCAACTAAAAGTCATTTATGGAAATAATAACGATAATGCAGTACATAACTGATTGTATAACAAAATACATTTATTGGAGGACTAGCATCCCATCTGAGCGGCATGGCACCATCTAATCATATATATAGAAACCACGGACCAAGACAGTACAACTCTAGCCAAAAGGCTGTTGCAGCACCTGCTGCTATGAATAATAAAGAAATAATTTGCTTACAACTCCAGCTGTAGCAATTTTGCAAGTGGAAGTGTCAAGCAGAAGCCAAAGACAAATACAGTCTGATGATATAACCACATTTTACTTGCCGAAGCATATAAAGTAGCACACGGAAACCAGAAATTTATTAGATACTGGGTCTATTACCCACCCCCTCAGCAGTCCTGTGTCTCAATGGGGCCATCCCATGTTCACCTACACGAGCACAGGTTCCCAAGCAGCCTGTCCATGCGGCACCACCCTTTGCTGTATGATCAGAGCAGGGTGAGCCAGTCTTGTGAATCAGGCAAGCCTACCCTCAGCAGCGGTGTGGCCAGTTCAAGGGATGAGTTGCAGTGGAGTGAAGCTCAGAGGGCTCATCTACATTGCTAAATAAAAGATGGACATTGATGAGGCCTAAGCACTGCAGCCGGCTTTGTCCACCTGACTCAGCAGCTTTGGCTTCGTTACGAACTCCTCAGAAGAGTTCTGCTCAGAGCAAGTCAGCTACTGGAAAGCGTGCCCTCAGCAGTGAGGACGAGGGGACAGCTGGCGCCACTTGCCCTTGGGTGAGGGACTGGTCCCTGGACCACACTTATATTGCCTTATAAACACAGCCTCCGAGTCCACAGCATTAAATTTATGAGCCCTGTACAGATGAAAAAGATTCCCAGAGAATTTGTTAGAAATCAATACCTGAATCTGAATCCAGTAGAGGAACATTAAATAACGTTTCTGTTCAACAGATATCTAGAACCAGGGACACCCTTAAGCATGTGAGTGACCCCATTCAGGCCACCTCTTACTTACAGAGCCACGCATGTGAAAAAGTGTATTTGGGGCACGGCACAAAGGAGGGAAGAAAGGCTGTGGATCTGTCGGGAAGAGGAAAGCGAATATAATGCGTTTATAAAGAACCTGAAAGATTTTTCCGAAAGGCATTTTGTGTGGAAACAAATTACTCAAATGAACTCCTTGGATTAAATGGAAGTGAAGGCAGAAGGAAAACACCAGCATTACAAACTCAACAAGCAAAATAAATACACTAATAAAAAAAAATAGTTTCTCTGATGTATACATAATCTTTCATGATTCTAAGACATCAGGGCATGGAATTCATCAAACAACTGGATTAAATGATTTAACAATCTCCCAGTAAGCTTATTGTCACATAAAAGCTTTTTTCTGACACAAGATGAATACGAAATGGTGGACTTGAGCAACTTCAAAACCATTTTAATTTGCAACAGCACTGGGATTCTGCAATGCCAGCCAATCCCGTAATATCATACACAATTTAAAAGGAAAAAAAGAAAGGCTGTTTGTTATTCAAGTCTTTTGCTTCCCTCTTCCCCATCAACTCCCATTAGTTATTAGCTATTTTATGCTCTAATTTCAAGTATGTCCAAATTTGCCACTGATATTTCAGATAACCTGTCAAACTGCAATCGTTCACTCCCAGGAAATCACACTCTCAAAAAAACCAAAAAAAAGGTAATTAGTATATTTGTCCAGCATGCAAAGAACCCTTCTGGATGTTTAATAAAAAGCCAGATAATTTATTCAACATAGCTATGGTATCAAAAATATCACTGCTATCAAATAAACCCTGGCATTTTAACAGGACTACTTGACATCTGCTGTTAATAAAAAAGGCTTTGGATTCTTCAAGTGTATGGTCTGTGGTGAGCAACCAGCAGCGCCACTCTGAAACACAACGCTTCCTTCATAGGCAAAAAGGATAAATCTCTACACTTATTGGTTAACTCGTACACAAGGAAAGCACTCTGAGGTGGAAAAGGTCCTGTAAAGTATAAAGACTGAAAATCCTGCTGGTTCTTCATTCTGCCGATGTAATAATTTGCTAGGCTTTATTTAAAGTGACATATAGACAGTTCTAAAGGAGGAAACCAGCAATCCACACGCAAAACTCTATCATCTGATTAGCAGGTTTATTATATCCTTTCAGAAATATGTTGACAGAAGGAAAGAAAATCCTAGTTACTACTTCAAAATAAAATTCTACGGCTCAAAAGGAGAGGCAATATTATGACACTCAGCAATGTCAGCCTTAACTTGAAGTTGCCCGGCCCCAGCAATAAGATCTTCAGTCTGGATTACACTTGCAAGTTCCCTAGAGAGCGTTAGTCAGCTGGGAATAATGGCAATACTGAAGTTATCCCGTAGAAAACGCTGCTGAGATTGCTGTGTCAGAAATCTGGTTTCTCTCAGCGACTTGGCACCGATCTTTGGCACAGGCTTGAAACCTCCGCTGGATTTAGGTGCTTATGTTGTATGTTCAAAGGCTGACAACAGGGCTCATAATCTTCCTTTAAAATACAGCCACTGCAAAGGTGTTCTTGGAGACCATGTTTAATATACCTGAGCGTTACTGGAGAAATCACTTGGGGCACGGAACACAGATCTTGGCTGAACGAGATTCAGCCTCATACCTGCTACATCACAATGTGCTGGCCTCCTCGCCAGGTTAGAAAGTAGTGGGAAGGGGAAACTCTCAATTTCTTCCATTGAAGCTGAGCTACTGCACTGCAAATTATTCATGACTGATGGGCTCAATGAAAGAAAGAAGGGTAAGCAGCTCCCTACTCTGCAGTTGAGCAAGTCCACTTCTCATTCACAAGTCGAGAAACTTGGGTCCAGGTCCCCTTTTCTAGACTCTAATATTTGGAATAGGAAAACATTGTAAGAAATCAATGTTCTCATGCTGTTTTCAACACAGTATTTTAAAACAGTGTAAGACATTAAGAATACACACAGCACTGATCAAGGCAAACCTGTTGTTCGTGCAAAGGTTAGCTTCAGCGGGACTATTTGTTACTGGACTGGACAGAGTACGCTTGCTGGACCCAAAGCCTAGGGTGCATTTATGAGCTCTTGACCATCCACGCTACACAGCTGCTGGGTCATCCTTAGCTCTGTTTTCAGCTGCTCCAATTAACTGTCTACAAATTAAATCTTAGCATAGCTCAAGAGATTGGAGACCACTCCCAAACAGCAGAATGGAGGTAGACTGTGCTCCAGATCTGCTTCTCACCACCCTGCAGAGTCCTCCAGCACTATCTCTGCATCCTTAATCACCAACTCATGCCACACTCCATGGCATGCAGCACGTGTCCATTTCCTAAAACCCTTACCTCGTGGCTTGCAGCACAGCTTTCACTTCACTGTGAGTAGAAAAGATCTCATATGCAAAACAGTAATTGAGTCACAGGACCCCAGGAGTCCACAAAGAGCACAGTGGAGAGCCAGGGCCAAGCGCTACAGAGGACTGACGTGCTCGCTCTGCTCTGTGAGGTCCCTCAGCACTCTCTCTTGTACACACCCATCCTAAACAATCTAACATTAAAAGTATTTTCCTTATGTTAGCTTATGGCACAGTTGTCAGTGACAAATGGCTACTTCAGGTATCCTCAAATATAGTAATGTTCTGTATTTGTGAAGCTGTACAAATATGTAAAAAATAAATAATATTGTTCCAGTGACTAAAAAAAGACACGTAGTCCAAATATAGAATCATAGAATCATAGAATGGTAGGGGTTGGAAGAGACCTCTAGAGATCATCTAGTCCAACCCCACTGCTAAAGCAGGTTAGCCTAGAGCAGGTTGCACAGGAATGCATCCAGG
>VZSC01015147.1:146355-158772 GCA_013398225.1 Steatornis caripensis | reverse complement strand
ACTCCCAGGTCCTTCTCCGCAGAGCTGCTCTCCAGCAAGTCAACCCCCAGCCTGTACTGGCACATGGGGTTGTTCCTCCCCAGGTGCAAGACCCTACACTTGCCCTTGTTGAACTTCATGAGATTCCTCTCCGCCCAACTCTCCAGCCTGTCCAGGTCACGCTGAATGGCAGCACAGCCTTCCGGTGAGTCAGCCGCTCCCCCCAGCTTTGTATTGTCAGCAAACTTGCTGAGGGTACTCTCTGTCCCTTCATCCAAGTCGTTGATGAGTATGTTGAACAGAAAACAGTCTTATTTCTTGCTGCACTTTCTCTACCACATATTGCAATATTCACCTTCACTCTAAGCTAAATCTAATATAATTCACATCTAATCTTATGCAAACCTAAGCTTATCCTTGAATAAAATGCATTTAGCAAGAACACTTTGATTTTTGATAAATGATCAGTCAGACAAAAGACAATTCTAGGATGACTTTTATCTTAAACGGTTCTGGAGAAAAGAAAGAGACTCAAATTACCTTCTGTACAAGGGTTGTTCCATATTTGCTAGCAGAACGTACCCACCTCTCTTATCTCCAAAAGTCTTGGAGTTCTTGATCCTGTGTTGGGATTTTAGAGTACACTACTTGCTAGCTTTTTGATAGTCACAGTGGTTTTGAGTACCTACTGAGAGCTTTTCCGTGTGAGCTTAAAGCAGCAATTCAAGACAGCAATGCGCAAAAGGAGCAATTTACCACTAACATAGTGTTATTTTTTATTACTTATGTTACAAAACACCACATGTTCAGGATGGAAGCAGAAATGAGATCACTTTTGTATGGGAACATAGAATATATGAAAAACTTGGTGAAAAGCTATGCATACGTGTAGGATGAAAAGATGATTCCTGCCTCAAAGACCTTAAAGCCTAGTCAAGGCTTTCATTCTAGATGCTGCAGTGAAGATGACATCTGACATCTGCAACTGTGAGGGGAACAGCATTGCTCAGCTCTGTGCCTGTTCTCAAAAGTGTAATCCAAGCTTGGATCTCAAGTGGATGGAGGATAAAACGTGTAGGCAGGCACCTGAGCTCCAGAGAGGATGAGGAGCTCAGAAACCTCCAGAGCTCGGCATTTCACCCCAACCAGTTGTAGATTTCTGTGCCAGGAGAGAGGCTGTAGGGACGTCTCTCAAAACTGCAGCTGCCACCAGTACAGGATGCTCGGGAGCCTGCTACAGGTGCTCACCATTTCTCAACCAGTGCCAGCGGGTAACGGATGCAAAGAAGAGATGGTCTTTTTCCTGCCATTAGTTCTGCCTCTGACAAAGTTTGTAATTAAAAACTGAAAGTTGCCATTTTGCATACATAAGGAAATACGTATTTACAAGTGACTTCAACTGCATGCTAATTTTCCAAGATACTCTGTTTCAGCAGCCATTCTAGATCATAAAGCAAAAGATTTTAAAGAAAAAAAAATAAGTAATGAATTCCTGGCAAGTTTTACATTCCCCTTTAAAAAAAAAATTACATACGCCCTCTCTTCCTCCCTTCCCTCCAGCAAATACCATTCATGTTTAAGATTAGATTATTTTTCTCCTGATTCCTCTTTAGCTGCCAGAGCGTGACTCATTGTCAGATTGATTTAATTACAATTACAGACCTTGTTCTTCTGGTACTACAAGTCAAAACTAGGAAAGATAAAAGAAAAGGTCAATACAGCAAGACTCTACAAGCCAGGAGATGTTAAACAAACAGTGCCACCAGTGATTACTAGTGATTTCAATTGGGTAGCAGTTGCCTAATCTAAGATTTTTTACAGTAATGCAATAGAAATCAGCTACAATTTGGAGGTACCTACCTGAAAGGTTAGTTTTGTTTCTGTGCCACACAATACAGTTTTTAGATCTTGGGCATAAGAGTGAAACAAACATATAATAGTTTCATAAAAGGGACATTGCGTAGTTACAGTTAGCAGAATAATAAAGATCCATTATCCATGTAACACAAGCATGTGTTGTCTTGAAAGATTTATAAATTTGGTAATAGAGATATTTTAACATCAACTGTTCTTCTAAGACATTACCAAAGTGGGGATGTTTTTTCAAAAGATGTTTGCAAAGTTCATTTTAAAAATATTATTACCCTGGAGATATTATAAGGTAAGTAATGGTAACTTACAGAACAAAGCACATTGAACATACTGTGCAGTGTCTAAGCAATAAATACAGTTTATTATTATAATTTACACACTTTGAAGTAAAAGCATACTTAGAGCGAAACTCTTGTCCTGAGAAGATCTACCTGGTTTTTGTCTTTAAATTGCTTCTAGGAAGCCAAAGAGAAAGGTTGAGTCTAAGGATCTTGCTTTGTCATAAAACTTATTTAGTATTAGTAACCAAGAGCATTAAACTTCTACCTTACTGCAATAACTGTAATCATTTCCGTATTTTCATGTACTTATTTTCAGAGAGAAGCTAATTAGAGAGTAGGTATTTAACTGCACTATCCTCATCACTGCCTTTATCTAACATCCTGCATTACGCAGCTAAATATTTTACCTCTGAGAGTCTCCTCAATTTGTTCTAGATGCTGACATGGTTGTAATAAAAAAGCCAGCTACCTTAGCGGTTTTGCAGGAGAAACAATTAGTAACCAGTAACATCTGGCATTTCAGAATCAGTTAGCTCTGCTGGACAAGTTCTACAAACACAATACTGATGCAGTAACACTCTGGAAGACATTGCTAATGCAGGAGGAGAAATAAACATAATTGGAATCGACAGAACGGGCTAAGTTGTTAGGGCTATTTGCTGCTTAAATTTATTTACTATGTTTCATTCTGGGGAAAAAAATGTAAAGCTCATAATTGCAGATAACAAGATTTTACCTTTTTTATTTTGGAGAAGAGATATTAGGTGTAACAAGAAACATTGTGACTGGTTAATTAAACAGATTTTAATTTTAAAGGGGGCTAGGAACATAAAGTGCAGGCTACCTGAAAATCTCTACTGAGAAAGGACATCTCCTGGTATCCTGAACTCTTTTATCCGCAAGGACACGCCTGTTACAGAACGTGAGTGTCCTCAGCAGCGGCTAAGGCAGCTAGCTCCACACAAGAGACTCAGTTCAAGAACAGAACAGGATAAATGCAAAAGAGGAGTCAAGAGAAAATCAGAATTTCTAGTACAATATTTTTGTCATAAATAATGAAAAATCAAAATAATGTAAGGTATGAAAAAAAGAACAAATCAATGTTGGAAATGCGTGATTAATTTTTATATTTAACTGAAAATAAATGATTTGATATTCCAGTCATCAAGATGCTAGACTTTGGCACGTGGGAAAAAACAAACTTCAAGTTAGTCTAACAGCACGTTGCACAAGCGGATTTCGTCTAGTAATAGGTATCTACAACACAAACATTTACAGCTGAGCCAGTCTTTCTACATGGGGTATCGGTCACCTCACAAAATAAACTTCTGAATAAAGTGCTCTCTAAACGTGCCTGTTTTGGCCTTTGACTGGGAAGACCGTCCTCCCTCACATGTAAAAAGTCAAAAAAATCAACACATGCATTTACTAGAAACAGCATTTTCCACAGTACTGTAGTGGTACAGCATTTGCCTTGTCTCACCGAATAGTCCCTTGAACGTCTGCTGTGGTACTATGTGACCTCTCTTGCAGTACCGAGGTTTAGGGAAGGTACCTCATGTGAAAAATTTAAACCAAACGAAAAATGTAGCTGCCTCATTTGAGGTGTGAATACTCTAAAAGACTATTTCAAAGTAAATGCTAATAGACAAAGCTGCTGACGCCAAGTTGCTTCCTTCAGTGTAAATGCATCTCAGTGAAAAATACACGTTTGGTATCAAAGCTGCCTCCAAGGAGATGGTAGGTGTTTGCATAAACTTTTCAAAACACTTACGTTTCCAACAGGTCGAAACTTAGGATTTGATTTATGTAGCAGAGCAAACCCTTCTAAACATATTTACTGAATGCTCAACAGGTGAATTACAAAGAAACTAACAGAAAAGATGCTGAGAAATAAGACGTGATGCCTTGTAATGCAAAATAATATGATTCAGGCTGGTTAATGACCTATATATGTTGACACGCACTCTCTGTTGGTTGCGATGTACCACCTGCAGGTCACTGGCCCCTGCTGCTCAAATACTGTCCCCTCGGGACCCTGCCCTCCTCTCACATACCACTACTTCTCCCCTCCACCGCCAAAGATTTACTTTCAGAAAGGTTCTCGTGGGCACCTCCACTGCCTCTTCCAGTGGAAAGGCAGCGAGTTACACAAGACCTACTGTTAAAACCATGTCAGCTAACCCCACTGAAACAGGCTACAGCATCTTAAATGAGCAGCTCGAAAGCAACACCCGGGGAAGTAGTAACTGGCTAGGTGGTGAAGTGCAGGAGGATATGGAAACATTTGCAGCTGGAATAGCTATAGCAAGAAGAGGATGTGCTTACTTCCTAAAGAAATGGAGCAGTGTGCCATTATGATAGCTCAATGATACTCGGCTCTCNTAGGTGGTGAAGTGCAGGAGGATATGGAAACATTTGCAGCTGGAATAGCTATAGCAAGAAGAGGATGTGCTTACTTCCTAAAGAAATGGAGCAGTGTGCCATTATGATAGCTCAACGATACTCGGCTCTCTGGCTTGCACTAGCCAAGAGAAGCCAATGAGATGTTAAGAGTACGCACAGAGTGGAAAGCAGAATTCACACTGATAACACGGTGATATCTTTCTGTGAATTAGCTTGCGGTGTCACATAGGACACCGCGGAAGCATTTTTGGTCATCTTCTCCCAAATGCAGAATCACAAACTTGGAGAGGGTTCACAGAGGGACCACTGAGAGTTGTCAAAAAATATGGAGAGAGCATGAAAAGAAGGAAGGAAATTACAGCATGGGAGATGTTAAAAAATACATGAACAATAAAAGGTATATCAAGGACTCTGTCTTAACTTAATTTGTAACTCCAGAACAAGGACATCCAAAACCATGAATTTAAAAACTGATAATAGGAAACAGCGTTTTCACAAAGCAGGAAGTTATACTATGGCATGCATTTCCACAGGAGGGTTTGAGAGCAACAGCTTAGGAATAGGCAAAACAACTCAGACATCTTTTTGGATATCAGAAATACCCAGATGTAGTATTTTTTCAAGCCACTGCATTTTGGAAATGAAATGACTTGAATAAACCTATTTCCACACAGGAGCCAAGTTCTCAGCGTGGAGGATGAGACCCATACTGTTAGCAGCTTATTCCTTGTAAGCCTACTCTCCAGGCTATCTGAATATTGATGCTCTTTGAAATTTCTGTTTCTGGCCACTCTGAAGAAAGACACTGTGGATGTCATCCAAATGACAAGTCTTATGCCCCCCAAAATGTCTAGCAAACATTCAAAGAGGAGAAAAATGCACCACTAGAAGACACTTTACAGCTATCATTAATTATAATTATGTTCTAAAGTAATACATAACAGCCATGAGTGAAGTGCCTTAATTTTCTTTGCCTTCATTTTTGATTTCTTTACTTAGTAGAAAACTCTAGATAATCTGGGCTGTGCAACACAATCTACTCATCAAACTAATTACAGTATAAATTTCTACTCAATTTGTTTAACTAAGCATTAGTTGGAAACTTCTTGGGAAACCCTTACCAACACAGTGAAAACCTTCCTTTATATAAATCATTTGAAAGAATATAAGAAAGGGAAGAAATCCATTGAAATTTAGCTCTTAGAAAGCTGATGAATAAGCTAATCTGTTACTGAGTGGCTCAGTGTTCAATTGTTTAAAAATGGCATAGGAACAAAATCCCAGGAGAATGCCATTGTTTTGAGCTATTTTCTTTTCTTAATTAGTCCTAATGCTATTTCATAAAACCGCTATTTTCTTTTCCGTGTATTTTTGATCTGAACACATAAATATGCAGAATATAGAAAATAAGTACCACAGATAAGTTTTAAAGTCAAAACTTACACCTTAAATTGGAACTGCAGTACTGAGTAAATTACTGAATTTAGGCTTCTTTTAGGATATAAATTGAATATGCTAATTTTATTCATCAAAAACAATGGCACAGTGCACATACATACAAAATCCACCAGAAATAAGGGAAGGTCACTGGGCTAATCACTTTGGCTTATTTCCCTTTTCTGTACTCCCATCTGCCTATTTTCTCTGCTCTTTGTATTTAAAAGGAACAACTTGAACGTAGGCAGGCCAAAATTTGACCTACTTTTTTTTGTTCATTTTAATTAATTTCTTTTTTTGGCAACGTCTCTGTAATTTCTATACCTTTTACTTCACACGCGGTTTCTCTTTAAAGTGAACTAAATAACGCCATGATTCTGCCACCGATGAGAAAACCTGTAACAGTACACTACTGAATCATCACCACCAGGGATGGATCTTTGCATTCAGATGGTGTCGTACGCGGGACGGGTGTCTGTACATTGAGAAACAGGTCACCTTAAACCTACATGAAATCAGAATTAGCAAGGCTGCAGATCAAACTAAGAGAAGCAGAAGAGCATATTTCAAGAACAGGGTTCCTCGGAAGCGTATTCTTTTCACATAATTTTGTGCAAATAGATTCACTTCACTTCATATTAAAATGCAGTACTTTGCTCTGAATCACCTCCTCCCAGGCTAGCATAGCCCGTGTTACTTATTAATCAAAGACTGCGGAAAAGGAATTTTATCAGTAGTTGAGTACAATCATTTGAGAGGAAAGAAAACAACTTTTGAGTACAGAAATCAAATCAAGTGCTACAAAAAGTACTCTGTTCTGGTATCAGTGATGCCAGCTTTTGAAAAGGAATATTTAAAATTGCTCCAGGATGGAAAAAGAGGCAAAACTGACTGCAGAAACAGACAAACCTGCCAACTCCTTATAACAGATCTCAAGACCTAATAACGTGCCAATCTGCAAGTAAATTCCCACAATTGCTCTCAGATTGGTTCAGGAGTGACTGGGACTCATGGACTGCAACAGCAAACAACTCACGAGGGCTCCGTGCGCTGGGACGAGCAATGCGAAACCCAAGTTCGAGGCTGAAATTGCAAGAGATCTTGAATTACTGCTTTCTTCCCCAAACTCATCTCCCCACCTCCTGTTTTATTTTTTGGGATGGGTAAAGTATAAATAAAAATCTACCAGAGCTTTAACAAGGATTGAATACAGAACAAAGAAGAGATTACATAGGCAGGCTTAACTGGAAAGTGAAAATAAAAAAAATACAAAGCAAAGATTCTTTAGAAGAACTGCTTTTAGATTTATGGACGCAACTCAGAAATCACATCCCAGCCCCAACAGAATTGTCTTTCCAGCCACTTCCCAGGCTTGGCAGATAAGATGCAGAGGGAAACAGTTTGAGTGCAGCTGTCAACCTGAATTTTATGGGACCGTGCCAGGCCACCCTAATCACATTCATACCATCTTGCTTTTGCTTTCTGAAGTCTCTAAGAAGCAGCAGGTTTGCAACGCACGGTGGCCTGATTAAAACTGAAGGAACAGAGAGCCTGGAAACAGACTGGCTCTGGAGCACAAGAGTTGGTATCTTCTGTTATTTCTCACGGATCCAAAGCAAACTCAGGATGTCATCGTAGATTTTCCACCAGTCTCCAGCTAGTTTGAGACAGTTTAGCTCACCTGCTTTCAGAGCTCTAGTGAGATAAGCTGATGGTGGCAAACTAAGTAGCTGGTGCTGGATACGACTTTCAAACGCATGCACACTAGCATCATTTCTACTATTACTGGGGTAAAGAAGAGTCCAGCAGGTACTTCGAAGGGCATTTCACTGCACAGATATTTTCACATTTCCTCCAAGTGGACAACAACCACCTTGCCTGAAAGCTGTTGTGGTGGGTTCTGAAACCCTCCAGAGAAGAACTGCATGAGGCTCTGGATGAAAGGCAAGGACCGCACAGCACCTCCATCTCTCTTCTTCACTGGTGACTGAAACAGAGACTTAGACTTCCCCCTTTTATAAATCTGAAATTACATGAGATCTATCCCATTTGGACAGTACGATACCAGACGAGGCAGAAGAAAACAGCCTGGCTCCTCCAGAAGAAGGGGGGAGGGAAGAAAGATGCTGCAAAGAAATGGATTCTTCATCTTTGCAGTGCGTCTTCAAAGCTGGAGTCCATAAATGTGGCAAAGAAATGTGGATAAAGTTTGTGGCAATGGTAGCTCTTTTAGCTTCTCAGACAGTCTTGTCCTGAAGACAAGAGTGTACATCCCATACTAGGGAAAATTCATATGATAAACTCAATCCCATAGAGCAGTCCTATCACTGTAGTCTTTCTTTAGAAAAAAGGAAAGTATTAAACTATTGTGTTATAGTGTGTCATGCATCCAGGACAGCTGGCAAGGCAAATGTGGAAGAGAAGCTTTTTATTCTTGGAGAGGTAATCTCTTCCATCCTCTCCAGAGCCATACAGTTTCATAGGGTATGAATCCTGTCCCAGACAGCATGGTTTGGGAATTTGCTATTCTCTACTGGAAAAATGCTAATGAGTACAGCCTTTTATCCAAAACATCTAGATGTCTGGAGTTCTTGTCAAGTTGTTTGCTTGTTTATTAAGAAATAAGATTGTTCCTCACGCTGAGAAGTTGCAGCAGCAGTTGGAGAGGCTGCTGTAGAGGGGAACGAAGAGAAAATGTGAGTCACGTTTGGCAGCATCTGTCATTACACATAGCAGAATCTGCACTTAAGCCAGTGCTTGCTAAAGCAAATGAACTAACAGAAATACAGTCTTATCCATCAGCTTCACTCTATAGGTCAGAGCAGGCAGATGCAGCATATCAATTTGACCTGGGATGCTGTCCCAAAAGACCTCAGGAGGACTTTCACAGAATGATTCCAGTAACTCTAGAAAGGCCCCAGGCTATTTGAACTGAACAGCAGATGTAGGGATACATTATATTCCTCTCAGGTACAAAATGTATTGCCTTTACTGGAAATACCACTAGACATTAAAGGAGCGAAAGAGAGAAATCAAGGCGGTCCTTTCCCTTCTTGCTGAGGCTGCAGCGTGGGAGCTGGGGTGCAGGTCTGCAATCAGAAGCATCTTTGCCTTTGATCATGAAGGATTCAGTCACAATCTGGATCACAATTCAGCCTGTATCTAGAGTCACAGCCTGAGATCTGGGGCAGAAAAAAAAAGGATCTACTTCAGAGAAAACTGTAGTGCTCCCTCTGGTGCTCCTTTCCTTTCCCATGTACAAAGCCTGAACATTCAGAGAGGTTGTTAATCTCACTCAAAAAAAAAAAAGGTGCTTTTTTAGAAAAAGGGATCAAACACACAAAAACATTGCAGAACTTAACTGCACAAAACTCAGCATAGAAAGACAAAACAGTGATCAAAATCATGGCTTTCTCATAATAAAAATAAGAAAAAATAAATCTAAGATCAGCAAACCACGATTGACAGAAAAAGATAGCATAAATGAAGACTAGACCTGAAGACAGGTGAGACAGGAAATACAGAGCAGAAAACTCTTCGATTTTGGTAGCGCTATACAAAAATAAGAGTTATAGCACTGGGTCCTAATTTGATGCTGAAACTAGGTTTCCTAACCTGAAGAGATGGGATCACCACCAGAAGACAGGTGGTGGTCTCTGTGGGGAAAAGCATCAACACTAGGAAGAAGCAATGCAGGGAATACAGAGATGGCTATTAATTTGGAAGAGATTCACTAATACATAGAGCTACCTTATTTCTGTTTGGGAGTATCTGGATAGAAATATGTATACAGGTGTTGTGCATCATGCATCAATAAAATAGGTAGCATCAATCCTACCACAAACACATAGCAAATTTGACAGCGTCAGGATGCATTATCATACAATGGGGTGGGTTGGAAGGGACCTTTAAACTCATCCAGTCCAACCCCCCTGCAGTGAGCAGGGACATCTTCAATGAGATCAGGTTGCTCAGAGCCCCATCCAACCTGACCTTGAGTGTTTCCAAGGATGGGGCATGTCCCACCTCTCTGAGCAACCTGTGCCAGTGTTTCACCACCCTCATTGTAAAAATTTCTTCCATATGCCTAGTCTGAATCTATGCTCTTTTAGTTTAAAACTATTACCCCTTGTCCTATTGCTATAGCCCCTAGACTCGTGACTAGTGTCACAAGACACTAGCGACAGACTTGTGACTGAGTCAAAGCAGGCTGCAAAGCTGATTCACACAGTCACAGCAAGGCGTCCTGCAGAAGAAGAGAGTGCTTGCGCCCAGCATCAGGTCACATGTGCCCTGCAGCCGGTGCTGCTGTGTGACAGCAAGATGGCACAGGCTGCCACGAACCCTGGACAACTTCAACTGATCTCAGACTGCCCAGACTGCAGTCACGTCCAGAAAAAATGTTCGACTTACGGCTGCCCTGTGGCTTGGGTAGCCTGGAGGAGCATTGCTGCTGCCGCTGATAGCATCTGTCACTGCTGATCGTCACAGAGAAAGCTAGTTCGGGACTTTCAGCTCAATGCATTCAAGTTCTGATTATGTTTACTTCATACTAGCTACCTCCAACAAATCTACATTTAATTTAACTACATAAAACAAGTTTAGTTTTCTTGATGTCTGATTATCCAATCTATTTATCCACACACATATTTATGTCATCAATGGCATGTTTAGCAACCATACTTTCTTTACATCTATATGCATGCAGAAACGAGAAACATTTATGTCTCTTGGCCTTACTTGCAGTTATGTAACTGTTAAGCTATGTATTTGGTTATTACTTTGCTAAAACTGTTCTTCTGATCCTAGTTCAGTTACAATTTGCTGCATCCTGTTTTCATTATGCCGTAAAACTGAGGCAGTGGAGGAGGAGGGCTGTGGGAAAACCATTTGTTCAATGAAGAACCTCACAAAATTGCAAAAATGTTTTATTGAGCTCTCATGGCAGGAGCTGTGTTCTTCTGGTAAGATAACAAAGGAAGTTTTCTCTCTTTCCCGATGGAACGCTATTGCATTTCTACACACAGAAAAAGATATCAGAAATATAGGCTGGATTTCATATTAATATAAATATATCCCAAACTAATTAACCGTTGTACTATGTCATAAATATAGTTCTGCTTTTATGAGCATCATATCTTTGGCTGATTGAGTGCCAAAATCTCTTCTCAACCATTTCACTTCCAAGACAAATTGTCAGTATCCCCAGTGGTGTGTATTAATTTATAGATGAGCAGGATCTTCATGGGATTACCAGCTGCTCTTCACATTTACATCTTTCGCCAACATAATCTTTCATAATGTTTTCTTGAACCACTCAATTACACGGAAAAACCTCTGTAATGACCAGGCTTTGGCTCACCTTGCTCTCCTGTGGAAATACTATTAAAGAATAATTCCATAGGCTGGAAAAAATACAGGAGGATATAAGAGTCGCCTCTGAAATACTTGGCTCCTTGCACAAGGAACAGCAGGCTCTGCATAGGGCCGTATCTCTCTAGCACATTTACCAGCATTGTTATTAGTATTATCCTATTAAGTATAGGCAAAACTATTGTGTGAAGTACTTCTCATTTGACACATTAAAGATGCCCTACATTCCAAAAAGCTTTCTTTGTTAAGTGTAAAAGAGACATGAGACAACAGCATGTAAACAGGAGAGAACAAAGAATCAACACAACTGTGCTGTTGCATGCGGCGCACAAGTGGCCCGACTCCCACCAAGTTTTTCAGAAACAGAGTTTTAAGAAGGTTTTAAAAGGAAGACTGCCACTGAGCCCTGGCCGTTTACAAAGAATTTTCATAAAGCGTGAGGCGCCATGTAAGACAAATCACAAAGCAAGTTCCTTAAATCTAGGAATTAGGGATTTGAGAATGGTCAGCTGGGAAGTGTGCGAGTGTGCTAAGAAGACAATACAGTATGAAAGCAGTAGACTGTTAAGCAAGTTCTAAGTGAAAATAAAGACCTTGTATTTGATACACCAAAAAACGGGGGCATGGCTTGAAGAATCCAAAAAGAATATGGCTGAAGTGATGGATGAGGAAAATGATCTCTGCAGTAACATTTGGTAGATCTGAGCAGCAAGACTGCACTCTTTTGTCACACTGAGAAGCATTTAGCTCAGTGGCTCTGCTAAATCCGGAGGGATTACTTTTGTGAGTTATCAGTCTCCAGTGTCAGAGAGAGCTCCATGAACTTCAGCGTAATTCCTGTTGAACTGCATTCACCTGAAGCATTCAGTATTGGGTAACGCATGTCATAAAGAGCATTGACCAGAGGAGAGAAACAAAAAATGATCATGGATCTAGAAAATGTGAATTGCAAGGAAAATTTGATGGAAGTAGGATTGTTAATTTAGAGAACAGTGGGATGAAACATGAGAGCAGTTTTCAAACATATGCCATAAAGAGAAAGAAAATAATCTTTTTTCCACATCTGAGG
>VZSC01015147.1:133225-146208 GCA_013398225.1 Steatornis caripensis | reverse complement strand
CAAGAGGAAATTAATTTCACATGCATCAAAACTTCAGACTACACTTTAAAGAATCAACTTTCTAATGTTAAAACTAGAAATTAGAAATGTTAAAATGGTTGCACAGTGAGATTGTGGCGTCCTCATCAGAGGTCTTCAAGAATACAGTACACAAACATGTCCCAGAAGTGACATAGATCTACCTGATCCTACACTACAGTGAAGAAAATGAAGTATATAGTTTACAGGAATCCCTTAAAGCCTTTTTTCTCTTTTATTCTATTAACCTTCAAATAATCAGTTTTAAATAAACCTGCAATATAAGGTATTCTTCNTGTGGCGTCCTCATCAGAGGTCTTCAAGAATACAGTACACAAACATGTCCCAGAAGTGACATAGATCTACCTGATCCTACACTACAGTGAAGAAAATGAAGTATATAGTTTACAGGAATCCCTTAAAGCCTTTTTTCTCTTTTATTCTATTAACCTTCAAATAATCAGTTTTAAATAAACCTGCAATATAAGGTTTTCTTCATGACTTGATCAACACACTGAGATATATATATATATACACACCATCCTTGAATTTTATATCTGTAACATCACTCAAAATGCATTTTCACTAGTCCAAATACTGTGCTGTGGTTTTTCAAGTGTCTTTTGGCAATTGGGACAGCAGTCAGTTAGAGACCTGAGCCCTGAAATGGATCATTACACTTCAGGTGTTGTTTCACAACCACTTCACACACGGACAATGAGAGATGTGGTACAGAAGTTTTCCTTGCAATCAGGAAGGCAGTAAAGGTATGGTGCCGGGAACTGTCACAGAAAGGGATAGGTAAGTAAAAGATTGTTACCTGGGAGCTGTTTTGTCCCACAGAGTAAAATGAAAAAAGCACCAGGATAACTCTCCACCAACACGAACCACCCTCATAGTAACACCTGCTGGTACAGAACTACCGTGTTTCCCATAAATTAAGAAAACACACATATACAATCACATTTTAATTTAAAAATAATGTTTAAAAAGACTGTTTCCCAGTATGTTATGTTCCTATATAAGTATGGCTACACTTAACACAGAAATTAGATATTTCTTATAATCTTCAAATGCAGCTCTGCATTCAAATTCTGTGAGCAATATAATATTTCCAAGCCTTATAATAAAGTTTCCTGGACAGTTGGAAGTGATTAACCTTCATGATACTTTGAGATTTTAGTGGGGTTGAGGGACTGCAAAAAGCAAATACCAAAGGACTCAAATTTGGAAAACACTATTCTCATTCATGTCACCAAACTCACTACATACACTTGAAAAGCAGTGATTAAAAATAACTAGGCTAGATGCATGTGTGTCAAGCTGCAAGTGTTCCCAGAGGATAATCGCACAGATGTCCAAGCTCACACAACGGAAATTACAAGGCGGGGTGCCTGCCACTAAAAAGACATTTTTCCTTCACACAGAAAATGGGAGACAGTCTTCAGAAAAATGCTGATGCCTTGTTCACACAGATTAGATGTCCAAGTCCCTAAGGGTCCTTATTCTAGCAAGAGCTGTGAGATAAATAAAGACAGAGTATCTGAAAAGAAACGTTTCTTCCAAAAAACCAAACCAGCATTATTGGAAATCTAAATACAAACAAATAGCAACTGAGGTCAGGATGTTGCTTTTAGTTCCCATGCCAAATCTTCCAAAATCAACATTGTGGTTTGGCTGTATGTTATCAATAACTCCTTGCCATGCATTCATATGACATGACTCACTGACGCTCAGCTTCCTTCCTGCACTTCCTTTGGCTCTCAAACATAGCTCTGTATTCAAACTTAATTAGTAATGATGTCACACGCTGGCCTCACAAAGCAGCACCAAGTCAAGCCCTACGCTAACGCAGGCAGAAGCCGACAGGTAGGTATGGTGACTGAAGCTGGTAATGTGGTTGGCTTTTGAGAGTCTGCCAGAGAAACACAGAAGAGCATTAAGTTATTGAAATCTGAATTCTAAAATAAATATTAATGCCGGCTAAATTTTTTAAAATTGTCCGAATGACCAAGTCTCTCTGCTATGTTTCCAAATGCACGGACGCAGCTGAGAAGTCTGTGTTAGCAGGCAATGTGGCTCAGGCACCTCAAGATTTATACTGGTTATCTGCACAGTAAAAGTATTTAGCTCTCAAACTTTCTCATTTTAATCAAGAGCACATGACACATTTTATTTATGGCTTTAAGAACCTCAGATTATGTCCCAAATAGAAGTTTTATGTCACTTCTTTGAAAAAACCAGCAGATATCCAGGAAAGCTTGTTGGGACACCAGACAATAAAGGACGTACATTAGTAGTGAGCTCTTTGTCAGTCTACAAATCTCATTATTTTGGCAGGAGGGCAATACTAAGCTGTAGCTGCTTTAAAAAAAAAAATAACAATAGCAAGTTACTGCTGAATATGTCAATGCAAGGCAGTTGCTTTAAGAGGAACTGCAGGCTACGCTTTCTGAATACTGACTTCCAAGGTACTTTCCTGAAAAGATGCTGTTGTTTGGAACAACTATTTATTACAGACATGATTACCAGGGAAGTATATCAAACATTAAATATAATATAAAAACAAACAAAAAAGATGCATCGGAATTTCTGTTTCCGGAGACAGCTTTGAACTGACTTTACTACTGGTAAATGTTTTATACCAAAACCTTTTCAGGTTCATAGTTCTTCACAAACACTAAGTAAAAATAGACATCTGCCCTTGAGTCTTAAGCCAACATAAAATATTTACAAGGATGGCATGACAACCAGTATGCTTCAGTCTCTGTAAGAAGTTGGAATTCCCCTGATAAGTGGAGCTTCTGTGAAGTGTTATCACACTATTTATATCAAGTGTTATAAATGAAATTCTTACGCTGAGGTACAAGTAGCCAAAGAAAATGCAGCCTACTTAATATTTTTACTGTCTATTTTCACACAAATTAACTTTTTATTCCACCTACCAGAAAATTCTTTCTAATTGTTCTGCAATTGTTTCTTATTTCTCTGTAACAGCACATTAACTACACAGAAATTAATTATCTTCCACTGTGAATAAACTGACGCATGTCTATAAAATCATTTGCAATTGAGTTAAAATGGTAAGGACTCTTGTTCAGAGTTTTCTGATGGATGAGGTGGATTTCAGTGATGACCCACGAGCAGGTCACAGATGAAGCGTGCAGAGGAAGTGAACAAGCTTTGTGAGATCTGTACAGATCCATGCAAAGCCAACTTGGATGTCTGTGCTATGTACTCCTACATCAGAATCACACAAGAACATGGTGCACAGACACCCCAATGGCTCTGGGTGATGGTGGCCAGTTTAAAGTCAGGGTTGTAACCTCACTTTCAGCCCTGGATCTGTCAGCAAAGCTGGCAATGGAGAAGTAAGGATGCAGGATGGATGGGATAGAGATCACAGAGCAGTAAAGATGATAAAGAAGAGACGTAGTAGGTCTGAGAGAGATTTTTGTGAGAAGCTGGACCGACAAGATGCAAAACATTATCCATATTCTCCAGTGAGGGGTCAACTATCTAAAAGTTGAGAACAAATAGTCTAGGTGTTTCTAGTGCTGCTGAACTTTCCCCCAGGCACCGTGCTCTGAAGTCTTGAAGAAATGCCTGTGGAAGGACTCCTGCTGATCTCTGTGGGGACAAATGCATCCCCAGACCTGGAGCACCAGAACTACAGCTTCCCTGTTCACATGCTCACAACACCGTTCTCCAATATTCAAGTAGCCACAATTTTGCCTCCTTTCCCATTATGAACAAAGCAATTTTGAGTTGTAAGCATATGTCTTAAATTACTGGTCCCAACAGTGAGCCTATAATGTAACAGTGATTTGCAAAACACTTGCAGAGAGCCTTCAGAGAAACAGTTAATGATAGGACATTATATAATGTCAAGATACTCACTCAGAAGCCATGAATCAAACAGAACAAGCCACAACTCTAGTCAACATCTTCTTGGGAGTGAAAAAAAAAAAAAGGAAGACAGTCTTCAACAACGAAAGCCATTATGCTGGAAATTCCCTGGTCAATCTTTTGGTTTTCAATAGTTGAAGCTCATCAAGAGTTCCTTGCGTAAGGTGGGCTAAACAGAGAAAATAGATGCCTTCACCACAGGCATTAGTAGAGTTGCTGCATTCTTCAAACCTCTTGCAATTTTGTCCTAAACTCTGCTGGAGCTCATCATGCTTCTGCAAGGACTGAACTGCCTCCAGTAAGCCACCATGCCTTATGCTTTCTCTATCCGTTCCCCAAGAGACCATGTGCCTACTGCCAGCTATCTCTATTCCCTTAACTGAGATTTTGGTCTACTATATACCTTGCTGAAGAGTGAGTTTTGATCTTCACAACATGAGATTCAGGGCATTATTTTTCAACATAAAAAGCAGCATAATAGCACATTGGCAAAATGTCAGGTAAATACATAGGAATAAAAGGCAGCCTGGGCTCATTCCCACACTGTGCAGCATTATCATCACAAGAAGTCTGGGGAGAGGAAACGCTGAGAAAGGAAACTCAGAACCAGAAGTCATTAGAGTCATAACTCATATGCAAGACAAAGCAAAGTGTTTACTTCGAAAATTATTTAAAGCGAGATACGCCTGAACACATAATTGCCTCAGGGATAGCTGACAGTCTCTGGCAAGCACTTAAACATTCATGCTCCTGGGATAAAGCTTTTTGTAGACAAAATGCTACCAATATTGATTAGCATGAGAAGGAGAATCTAATTAATTTTCAAAAGCATATGATTTCTGAGAGTTCAAGCTAGTCAATAAAAGTAGTACCATGTGCCAAACGCTCCAATAGACACTGTTAGGGGATCGGGCCCTGCTTTTTACAATTTGGTTAGAATTTCACAAGAGTGGAATTATTGAGGAAATACATTATTCTGAGTCATTTTCTGCAGGGAAAACAAAATAAAACCAGAAGATAGCACACAAACAAACCTCTAAATCCCAAGACATCTTTTCTTTTTTCACTCTTTCTTCTTTTCTATTCATTACGCACAAATTGCACAACTCCAAAAAGTTTAAATAATTCAGAAATCAGAACCTGTCCTGCCCACCATCAACTGCAACTCTGTCTCGTTCTGGCTTGTCCCAGAAGGAAGGCCCAGGAGGGGTCTTCTCACACAGCTCCCCTCAAAGCCCAGAGGGAGTTTCCAGGAAAGCAAATCTGCCAGGTACGTGGCACACACCATGCGACAGGGCCACTTCATCATTCCTAGCAATCCACTGCCCTTACTTATACCTAGAGGTGTCTATGGCTCCTCCCCAGTTATTTCCACCATATTGTTACCTCTAAGACCTCCAAAATTCCTACATAGATTCCAGCTCTTCAGGCTGTGACTCTAAAACTCTTTTTCACACCTGAAGAGTTTTGTAATTTGCTTTTCCCAGCCCATCTTCCACATGCACATCCTGCAGCAGATGTGGGAGCTGAACATCCTGATCACGATACAGTAAATCTAATTGCACAGTTATAGCCACCTTAAAGGGAAAGATGAACCTTCATATGCCTAAGGAGAGTGGTTTAACAAATTTATATGTAGATGGAAGCATATTAAGAGTAAACAGCTAGTCATTGACAGAATAAATACTCCCACAGTAAATGTATAACAAGGAGCGAAGGTATAGCATGTGAAGCAGATGGCTGATCCGTGCAACTAAATGTGAGGGTCCTAGCAGCCTCATTTAGGTTTGCCACTTTTCCTTTTTTAGACTCTGGGTTCGCTAGAGACTGAGAATAACAAAAAGTAAGAAAAAAGAAAGAGAAAGAACGGGCAATTCTTGCAGATTAACTGCTGAGCCAACTGGATGAGAACAGCCTGACGATACATACTGGAAACGGGATGCCCCAGGATCTGCTGTGTTGAAATGCCTGCCACAAATGTGTAGCTTTCACAGAATTACAGAACGGCAGGGGCTGCAAGGGCCCTCTGGAGACCATCCAGTCCAACCCCCCTGCTAAAGCAGGTGCCCTCAGAGCAGGGTGCACAGGAACATGTCAAGGCAGGTTTTGAGTATCTCCAGGGAAGGAGATTCCACAGCCTCTCTGGGCAGCCTGTGCCAGGGCTCTGGCACCCTCACAGTAAAGAAGTTTTTCCTCATTAAAAAGAAGTTTTTCATTTCAGTCAAACCAGGGGAACTGTTACCCTTAAGAGCCTCAGCAGTGTGCTCCAGCTGAGTGAGGTATCTTCTTACTTGCCAGAGTCCTTGCTTTGCAAATGCAGCCGTTGAAGACAGAGCATGGTGTAAACTGGGAGGCTACTGGATGTCAACCATGTTACTGGGATGCTGAGTCACTAAAAAGTGCAACTACACCGATTTTACCGGGACATCTGCCAACAGTACTCTGAATGCCTCAGGCCGCAGGGTTCAGGACTTGCCTTACTGTAGTAACTGGTATTACAAATGTATTACAAAGAACGTTCATTTCTATATTCTGTGCTAGATAGGTAGGAGCAAAGCAAGTGTTGATAGCAGTAGACAAGAGTGCACTGCGCAGCAAGGAAGATAATCTCGTGACTGATGGTGCAGGAATGAAGATCAAAAGTTGCAGTTGATCCTTTCAGTACTGCGAGAGACCTCATGTGGGATGTGGGGCAACCATTTGCATTCTGCCCTTCTGCATTCCAGCTGCAAAATGAAGATAGTGAAGAACATGAAGCATCCTTCTTGGGTCTGAAAACCTAAATATTGCCATTCACCTCTTTGCATGTGGCCATTTTTCTCCCGACAGAGAAAGCAGGGGATGCAAAAATTCCAGAGGCAGATTAAACGTATTAATACAGAAATGCCTGTCAGGAAACACTGGATGTGATCTCAGCCATGTTTACAGAATGTTTTCGGGTCCCCACACTAAAATGCTAATCACCATTAGAGTTTATAGTTGAAAAGGTCTGATGAATGTTTTTGTACAATGAAAAGAATAAAACCATTCACTGATAAACGTAGATTCAAGAAGCAGAGCAGGGTATACGTTTCAGTGTTTTGTCCTCTTATTTCTTTCATGGTCATTTTTCAAAGCTATAGAAAATTTACAGTCTGGTTTGCTGTAAAATCTGTTTTCAGCAAACACTCTCTTCAAATCACTTAGTATTTTAGACAAGCCATATGGTACATAATTTTTGCTCCCACGAAACGACCCTGAGGTCTTCAGAGCTGGAGAATGTCTGATAACATTAATTCATTCCAGAGCTAGGGGGATCTTTTTAATGTAATTTTAAATATCTTCAGATTAATACATAACTTAGGAGAAAAAAGCTAAATGTCCTAAGGAGCACTCTCAGGAGAGGTGTATAAAAAACTAGTGGTCAACAGAAAAGTTAGCACTTCTGATAGACCTTAATAAAAATACACCCTGTGGAGAGAAATGTCAATAAATTGACTCAGAGCTACCTACCATCCAAAACTCCCAAAGAGGTTATGACAAAAGGAAATTTCTCAATTAAGCAAAGCCAGCAACTGTGCAAGCTTCTGTCAACCCAGAACCAGACAGTCCTGACCTTGGGTGTTGAATCCCTGCTGTGAAACAAGAATTCAAAGACAAGTACTTGGTGAAGCTCCAGATATGCCTTCAGAAAACAACGCCCAAATAAAGCAGGCAAGAAGTCCTTGAGGTCTGCTACGGGTACAGTTTGGGGATTAAAACTCCTTATAACCATTTATTGCCAAATATTCTTTCTTTTCTTTATATTGCCACAAGGGCTAGGACTGGGGACAAGGTATCCTTCATCACCCAAACCAGGTTCCCTGTTAAAAAGTGTTCATTAAAAAGACGGAGTATATTCACACAGTGTTATACTTCAAGTTTAAGTCAGTCATCCAAGCTCTCACTAAATTCACCCTGTGAACAGACTAAATGACTGGCTGAAAACCCGGTGCAACAAATCAGTAAACAGTCTGTAAGAATACAAGGATTTGCATCTCAAAATGCTCCGACTGCACAGACCAGAATCCCCACCCGTCCAGAATGACAGTTCTGTCTGACATCAAAGCACAGTTGTGTTAAGATTGCACTGCATGAACAAGGAATGAAGAATAATTTACAGAGCCGAAGCTATAGATAGACATCTCATTAGGCAGATTATCTGAGCTGAAATTTCAAGAACCTTTGGTAAACTATTTTTATACGTGAATCAAGGCCGACTCCATAAAAAGCCCTGCGATCAAAAGAGGTCGAGGCCTTGGCTTTCACGCTGCATCTCGAACTGGTGTGTCAGCAGAGCGGTGCTGAGCGCTAACGTGAGCAGGTCCCTCACCTCGCTGCTGATGCAGAGGGAAGAGTGCCACCTATTGAGTCACTCGTTATTCCTGCAGCTTCTGCCTGTCCTTGCGTGCCTCTGCTGACCACGTCTGATCCTCCTCTGGCCGTGGGGTATTCCAGATTGCTCCCAGATACCATGTGCCTGCCATCGACAAAGCTTCCTGCTGCGCTGTAATTACTGAAGGGAGCGAGGAGGCATTCAGCCTGGGAAATTAAAAGAGAATAGGATTCCCGTTTCACTTACACTGGTATAAAGCTGGCAGGAAATCTGAATCAGGCTGCAGATCTCCTGGGAATCACTGCCTGGCAGTAACTGTGATCTGATGAATTTTGTATTTATCTACAAGATCCCTTGTATAGTAGGTACAACCATGGATCAAGTTTTGTAAGTTAACACAAACTACGACACTTTCTTCAGACATTCTAGGACTAAGGACATGCAGGCTACAGGAATTAATACCATTAATAGGAAACATGTAACTTTTGCAGTCATGATTGTGGAGAAGATGAAAGTGAACACAAAGGAAAACAACAGAGGTTCTCTGACTTTGTCTGCCTGGTTATCTTCTTTGTTCTTCTTTTATTCTTTCATTTCATCACTTTCATGAAGCCTTTGCCTTTGTGCTGAGAAACAAGTGGCCTCCTTTCAACAGAAAATGTTAACAATTTACTCGGTTCTTGGATTTCTGTACAGAGTACTGCACATTTCTTCAATACGGACTGCCAAATTTGCATGTCTACCTCCATTTGAAGTCCTTTTCAGTTATTCCTAGATGGGCCATCATCATCAATGTACAATCCTCCTCTGTGCTCCAAATCATTTTCTTTTTCTCTTTTCTTACTCCTGGTGAAGGCTGGCTTATGGATGATGGCGTATCACTATCCACTTCCGTGTCTATGCAACTCACCAGTAATGTGCATTATAAAGAGCCCAGATGCTGCCAGGGCCTCAACTGCTAGAAATCTTTTTTTTTTTTTTTTTTTTTTTAAAGATGAAGCTGTGAGACAAGTAACTAGCTCTGGACATACCCAAATTAACATTTAGTGTGCAGATCAAGACAGTAGATGGAACAAGGAGTCAGAAACCAGGACCTACAAGAAAAAGCTAGAAGAACTAGANCGTCTGATCCTCCTCTGGCCGTGGGGTATTCCAGATTGCTCCCAGATACCATGTGCCTGCCATCGACAAAGCTTCCTGCTGCGCTGTAATTACTGAAGGGAGCGAGGAGGCATTCAGCCTGGGAAATTAAAAGAGAATAGGATTCCCGTTTCACTTACACTGGTATAAAGCTGGCAGGAAATCTGAATCAGGCTGCAGATCTCCTGGGAATCACTGCCTGGCAGTAACTGTGATCTGATGAATTTTGTATTTATCTACAAGATCCCTTGTATAGTAGGTACAACCATGGATCAAGTTTTGTAAGTTAACACAAACTACGACACTTTCTTCAGACATTCTAGGACTAAGGACATGCAGGCTACAGGAATTAATACCATTAATAGGAAACATGTAACTTTTGCAGTCATGATTGTGGAGAAGATGAAAGTGAACACAAAGGAAAACAACAGAGGTTCTCTGACTTTGTCTGCCTGGTTATCTTCTTTGTTCTTCTTTTATTCTTTCATTTCATCACTTTCATGAAGCCTTTGCCTTTGTGCTGAGAAACAAGTGGCCTCCTTTCAACAGAAAACGTTAACAATTTACTCGGTTCTTGGATTTCTGTACAGAGTACTGCACATTTCTTCAATACGGACTGCCAAATTTGCATGTCTACCTCCATTTGAAGTCCTTTTCAGTTATTCCTAGATGGGCCATCATCATCAATGTACAATCCTCCTCTGTGCTCCAAACCATTTTCTTTTTCTCTTTTCTTACTCCTGGTGAAGGCTGGCTTATGGATGATGGCGTATCACTATCCACTTCCGTGTCTATGCAACTCACCAGTAATGTGCATTATAAAGAGCCCAGATGCTGCCAGGGCCTCAACTGCTAGAAATCTTTTTTTCTTTTTTTTTTTTTTTAAAGATGAAGCTGTGAGACAAGTAACTAGCTCTGGACATACCCAAATTAACATTTAGTGTGCAGATCAAGACAGTAGATGGAACAAGGAGTCAGAAACCAGGACCTACAAGAAAAAGCTAGAAGAACTAGATTGACCTGAGGAAGGAATGCAGAAGGGAAAGCATGGGAATGTAACTTGTTCTGCATATTGATGATGAACACAAGATGACATTTTACAGCAAGAAAACATAGTAAAACTTTCTAATGGCAAGTGGGGTATGGACACATATCATCTGAACGGGCTCTGTAGTCTGTCAATGGAAGTCTTAAGGAAGCTAAACAAACTTTTGTCAGGGTGACATAGGTATAAGTAATTCTGATCTGGTGCAGCAGAATAGCCTAGAAGTCCTCCTGAGGTCTCTCAGACCATAGGTTGCTCCAGTTCCTCTCTGAGCTGTGCTAACTTTGTTTCCATCCAGATTCACAGTCCCAGGTGCAAAGTCCAATTTGTTAGTTCAAGTTTTAAGACACGCAAGTACCTCTGGAAATTTTCGGTTCAATTTGCAGCGTGTTGGCTAACCCACAACATCCTCAAGCTCTACTTTAATGGCTCACCTGATAATTTGCATTAGGACATTTTGCAATACAGAAGCTTCAGGCACTTTTCTAAGCACTTTGGCTTTGTATCAAGTGATCAGTCATTGCAATATTTAAACCATGTAATGCCAATTTAAAGAAGGTCATAATTATGTCACTTGGCTCCTTCAAATAATGTGAGACCTTTCTGCAGCTGTGGGTTATCAGCAGACCCCATCTAATGACTAGCGGTTCATCTCAAGATCACTACTTTATCACTCTGTGTTCAGTTCTGGGAATTTACCAAAATGCCATCTGAATGGTAGCTGCACAGAAACCTTCTGCAAATATTTTTTCTGAAGTTGTACTTCCCTCTATACACCAAGAAATGATAGGAGAGAATTTATTTTCTGAAGCTGCTATTTTCCCACACATACACTAGGTGATTACAGCAGCAAGGCTTCCAGGTCTGAACTTTCTCCTGCTCAGAAGAGGAAAAACCGGCTTCTGTAAAAATGAATGGGAAAATGGAAACACTGGAGAATCAAAACCTACTTCCTCTTGCTATGTGTTTTGTTGGAAAGAGCTTTTTGGTTTGCTTTTTTTTTTCTTTCAGAAAAATGATTCTGAAAAAAAAAAAAACCCCAAACCAATGCACAACATACCTTATACTCTCAGACCCATAAACATCAGGCTTGGATTTGCTATGCTTCCCCTTTGGGAGCCTCACCAGCCGTGCATTTATGTGACCCAGGAGTTATCTCTCTATTCTGCAAGTAAGCCTCCAGACCTTAGGGAAAACAAAGGGCAGCTCTCATCTGAGACTAGCTGGAAGCGTCTAGAGCTCCATGACAGCAGTGATGAAGGCTGCCGAGAAGTTGAGCTCTCACACTATATCTAAGGTACAGGGTGTAGAAACCCTGCCCCTTATCTGGTTCTGGATGTGTTTCATGACTGTGGGTCAACAGGAGACTCAGGCACATACCACTGCCCCATACTCCTTGATTCCCATGAAACACATGCATGGGCTCTGCTCTGGAAAAAGAATTAAGCCCTGTGTAGCACTGACCCCTCTCTAAAATAGCTGAAGCACTGTAGAGGCTTCTGGAGAAGCTGTTTAAAACACAGTTCAGTGAAGCAACGCGCTCAGGGGACTGGCTGCTAGAACCATACAGCAAGCTACCTGTGTACAGAGAGATACTGTTAAAAAAACTGAAGTCCATCAAAAACATACATCCAATGGATATATATACATATACACATGTGTGTATATATATAATATCCATATATATCTACCTTTTTTTTTTCCTTATTTAAGAAAAAGGAGTTACAGAAACTTGTACAAAAGGTCCTGGGTATACCTGAGAGAAAAAAAAAACAACCATAGAGCTGTCTGAAAAAGCTGCTCCAGTCAAGCAGAATCCTGAGCCTTCCTACATCTACCAGCTTGAATGCATATCATTTATACAAATGGTTCCATAATCCCATTTCAGTACTGTGAGATACAGGACGAGGCGGTGGCAGTTGGACAAAGATGCCTCCTCCCAGCAGAAGCACAAGAGAAAGTTGTACCTTGAGAAGGATTATCTCTGTTAAAGAGACAGGATGCACAATCTGCTGTATTCATTTGCATTAAAAATGCCCCCCTTTGCATTGTGCCAGCCTCTGTCTCTGGTGTGTTATAGATGGAAGTTCCTTCTTCCCTAGCGTGGGAAATGGGAGAGAGCAGTCTACAAGCTCTCCAGAGTACAAAGAGCCTGGAGGTTTGTATTATGAGAGACCTTTGCACCACTGCTTAAGTGGAGCTAGGGGTCTGACTCTACCCGAGCTCCGAAGCACCACACAAGCACTTTGGCACTCCAAGCAGGACACATTTTTAACTATATATCTCTGGTAATGTTTGAATCTTTCCACTTTTCTCTTGCTGTGAACAACTATTGTAAAAGTCAAAGGCTCCAGCTCGATTGTGTGCGCCGTCCGATCAACATGCAGAGTAGCTGAGGGAACCCTGCCTGAATAAGAATGACACAAGGGGCCAAGACGGTGAAAATGACTAACAGCTACACTGGAAGAGAAATGACTTTGATAAAAGTATACACATAGAACATATTCTCTCTCTCTT
>VZSC01015147.1:117281-132873 GCA_013398225.1 Steatornis caripensis | reverse complement strand
CCCAAACCAATGCACAACATACCTTATACTCTCAGACCCATAAACATCAGGCTTGGATTTGCTATGCTTCCCCTTTGGGAGCCTCACCAGCCGTGCATTTATGTGACCCAGGAGTTATCTCTCTATTCTGCAAGTAAGCCTCCAGACCTTAGGGAAAACAAAGGGCAGCTCTCATCTGAGACTAGCTGGAAGCGTCTAGAGCTCCATGACAGCAGTGATGAAGGCTGCCGAGAAGTTGAGCTCTCACACTATATCTAAGGTACAGGGTGTAGAAACCCTGCCCCTTACCTGGTTCTGGATGTGTTTCATGACTGTGGGTCAACAGGAGACTCAGGCACATACCACTGCCCCATACTCCTTGATTCCCATGAAACACATGCATGGGCTCTGCTCTGGAAAAAGAATTAAGCCCTGTGTAGCACTGACCCCTCTCTAAAATAGCTGAAGCACTGTAGAGGCTTCTGGAGAAGCTATTTAAAACACAGTTCAGTGAAGCAACGCGCTCAGGGGACTGGCTGCTAGAACCATACAGCAAGCTACCTGTGTACAGAGAGATACTGTTAAAAAAACTGAAGTCCATCAAAAACATACATCCAATGGATATATATACATATACACATGTGTGTATATATATAATATCCATATATATCTACCTTTTTTTTTTCCTTATTTAAGAAAAAGGAGTTACAGAAACTTGTACAAAAGGTCCTGGGTATACCTGAGAGAAAAAAAAAAACCAACCATAGAGCTGTCTGAAAAAGCTGCTCAAGTCAAGCAGAATCCTGAGCCTTCCTACATCCACCAGCTTGAATGCATATCATTTATACAAGNCCATACAGCAAGCTACCTGTGTACAGAGAGATACTGTTAAAAAAACTGAAGTCCATCAAAAACATACATCCAATGGATATATATACATATACACATGTGTGTATATATATAATATCCATATATATCTACCTTTTTTTTTTCCTTATTTAAGAAAAAGGAGTTACAGAAACTTGTACAAAAGGTCCTGGGTATACCTGAGAGAAAAAAAAAACAACCATAGAGCTGTCTGAAAAAGCTGCTCCAGTCAAGCAGAATCCTGAGCCTTCCTACATCTACCAGCTTGAATGCATATCATTTATACAAGTGGTTCCATAATCCCATTTCAGTACTGTGAGATACAGGACGAGGCGGTGGCAGTTGGACAAAGATGCCTCCTCCCAGCAGAAGCACAAGAGAAAGTTGTACCTTGAGAAGGATTATCTCTGTTAAAGAGACAGGATGCACAATCTGCTGTATTCATTTGCATTAAAAATGCCCCCCTTTGCATTGTGCCAGCCTCTGTCTCTGGTGTGTTATAGATGGAAGTTCCTTCTTCCCTAGCGTGGGAAATGGGAGAGAGCAGTCTACAAGCTCTCCAGAGTACAAAGAGCCTGGAGGTTTGTATTATGAGAGACCTTTGCACCACTGCTTAAGTGGAGCTAGGGGTCTGACTCTACCCGAGCTCCGAAGCACCACACAAGCACTTTGGCACTCCAAGCAGGACACATTTTTAACTATATATCTCTGGTAATGTTTGAATCTTTCCACTTTTCTCTTGCTGTGAACAACTATTGTAAAAGTCAAAGGCTCCAGCTCGATTGTGTGCGCCGTCCGATCAACATGCAGAGTAGCTGAGGGAACCCTGCCTGAATAAGAATGACACAAGGGGCCAAGACGGTGAAAATGACTAACAGCTACACTGGAAGAGAAATGACTTTGATAAAAGTATACACATAGAACATATTCTCTCTCTCTTTTTTTTTTCTCCACGCTGCTGTAACAAACATACCACAGGGCCAGAGAAAGAGTAAGCAAAAACCTGACAGAAAGGTAGACAGATAAGGTATGATTGCACATCCCTCCCTGAAGAAAACTCGTCTCAACAAATCCCACAAACAAAAACACAACAGAAAGACTGCTAGGGTCCAATGCAGCACATGCCTGCCAGTCTCGCCCATGGGAGCCAGCGTACTCTATTGCCTGTTCTTTTCTGCGGCTGCTACAAAACATAGCAGAAAATTGTACTGTCACCCAATTACTTAACAGTGTGTTGCATCTAAAAGCATGAGTCCAGCTGCTGGCATAAAATGTACAAACAGAAGAAAAGAGGTAAATTGTTTGCTTTTTGCACTTTATACTTGATGAAGTTAACCATATCGAAGTAAGGTTCTCCCTCTTTATATTTGCATATGCATGGTATGATTTCCTGATCACCTCTTGTTACGCGTTTATAGAGATTCTTATTTTAACAGTTTGCATTCCACATCTACTGACAAAGAGTCAGGACGTTTCAGTCCGTCCTTGAAAAGCAATGCATTTCTGAGTCTCTGTAGTAACGCTGAAATATAAGTCAGCAATTTTAGTGTCTATGAGTAATAAGATTGCGCTATTATGAAATGTGATTGTGTTCCTGCAAACAATCAGTGTTATCAGAAGTACAATAAAAAACAGCATTGAAGAGTACTGGTACCTTGCATTATAGTTTTTGCAAAATAATTCAGTTAGACGATCTGGAAATTAACATAACAACAAATGTCATTCTGGAATACCGAATATTTCATTTTACATATGATAAATATTTCTATAAAAGCCAAGCAGCATATGTAGGCTTAATGTGAGACACATACATTAACAAATCCATGCTCATCTGCAGCTCTCATTTTGTCACTAAGGCTAGACCTAGGTGGCAAATCTTGCTGAGTGAGCTTGGGGCAGTTATTTTGAGACAGGGATTGGGCTGGCTCAGAAAAGTGCTCACTCAGTATATTTCACTGGCAGTCTCTGCTCACCAGGTTTTAGCAAAATCACCACCAAGACCAGTTGCTCTGCTGCTATTGCTGTCCCTGGTGGAACTGCTGGCTGCCCTTGCAGAGATGTATCACCTCTAGTTCTCAACCGCTCCTGCAGTCTCTCACTCCTTCAAACCTCTTCTTACAACATAAACAGATGTTATCAGTTTGAACTACATAAATAGTCATGTAATGCCGAGCAATAAAAAGAACCAATTCTAGTCTCCTCCCAATACGGATTGGGACCTCATACACCTTTTGAAATACATCAAATGAACTTTACTCCAAAATGAGTTGGAAACTTCAATTTTACTTTATACTGTATGCAAAAAAAGCACATAAATTACCTTGTCCGCATCCATCCAAGAATATANTTCTTCCAGTGCGTGGAGAGGCAGGCACTGCCCATCAAATGCCAGATCGTAACTCACGTGCTATCGGAGGGATTCAGCTCACCCAGCTCCAAGCACCTAAGCCTCAGCCAGTCACTTCTTCAAATGCCCAACCAACCAACATCAGCATTTTGGGGGCACAAAGCACTTCAACCAGGTGACCCACATTCAGATGACTACTTCAGGGTGTGATGGATCTTGCTATAATACAATATATAGTAACTACTCTATATATAACTAATTATTGATAAATTCTTAAATTGTTGAATTATTTCTCAAAACCATTTTATGATTAAGGATGAAGCTTCTTACACAGATAACTCAATGGGTTTTTTACAAAAAATTACACCAAGCATGTTCCTTGCCTCCAAATAATCCATATGAAAACTAAATTAAAATAATGAATCTGATGCAAAATACTGTGTAAAATGGATACTGTTAATGTAATTTAAAATTAAATAAATATTTTCATAGATCGAGTGATTTAACCATAACAGTTCAAGGTAATATTAATTGATGTATAGCTACATTAGCATTATCATCTTCAGCTGATTTCAACATTTTTGTCAGGAAAAAATGGAAGAGAGCTAATAATTCAGAAAAAAATAAGTATGCTAAATATATTATTTAAAGAATGTTGTGAAATTTGCCAAACAAACCATTTGATAAATACTTTTCATTCAGTTCTGAAACATACCACAATTTGCTCCTAAATGAATCAGAATTATCTAAAAGATTTCACTCCCTTGGAACTGACACTAACATCTCAAGAGTCTCATCAATCAAGAAGACAGGGTCTTTTCAGTCCATTTGGAGTTCAGGATTACTCCCGCCAAGAAATAAAACAACTCCTTTGCTATCCAGCCATCTGCATGCAGAGCAGTTACGGTGCACGATGTTGGAGTCTCCTCGCTAAAATACTCTGAGCAAAATTTAAAAGGTATGTGGTAAATCAGAATAAATGAGGTCATATATAAGTGTGTGTTTGGAAAAACTTTCTAGGCTCTGTGTGTCTGAGATTACTTCTGTTTCTCCGGTCTGTTCTTGTACTAGTGAAGACAGGGTGGCTAAAACACAAAAGAAAGAAAGTAAAATCCAGACAAAACAACCCCTTTTTAATTCTAAACAGATAAATGCAAAAACAAAATTCCAAGGAGAAGCTGCAATAAAATTAACAGGTAACAATCTCCTCCTCCCTCAAAAAAAAAACCATTTCATAATAATATGATAGTATTTCTTACTGTTATACATAAACACTGCAACGCCAAGTTTCAGTTTAAAATTTCTAAGCATTGTTAAAAGGGGCTCACAGCTCAAGATGCCATTTCTAAAATGAAAAGGCGGTGGCCTACTGACTGGCCCCGTGACCTCTTTATGGTAATTTTAGGTATAAAAATCAGTAAGAACATTTAATGAATCAGTTTGTTGTTAGCCATTGCTGATAAACACAATAATTGTACACTATTCCCCTGCCTTTTCTAATTCAGGGCCTCATTCTGCCACCATCAGAACTCAACCCCTGAGACAGTCAATCCTGCAAATGCTACTCAGATACTCAATCCTCTCAGTGAGATGGATTTAGTGTTTGCTGTTTTGGTATACTCACATGTTCTTTGTGTTCTTGATTCACAAAGCCTGATCCTATTTCCACTGAGGTTTCACTGATCTGCAGAGATGGGCAGACTGAGAATTTAGACCCAGAATTTAGGACTGTTTAGAAGATGCATTAGATGAGATTTTAATCTGCTAGTTTTCTTTTCAAAAGTTTTTTAAAGTCTACCATTCACGCACAAAATATTTATACTGAGCAAAACCAAAACTTATACCAAGCTTCCACGTTCCCTGTTCTCTAAACTCGCCGTGGCATCACAATTTCAGTATAATGTGTAAGCAGAGTCTTGCCTGGTTCACAGACTGCTTTGTGTGAAGGAGCTGACTGATGGGAGGAGGGAAGAAAGACAAAAGGGAAAAGAGAAGGGGCTATGCTGGGCTCTTGTGTTTGCAACCACTCCTCGCTGGGAACAGACTTTGGCCAGAGTGCTGTCAGGTGTACTGGAAACAAAGTGGATGAGAAAGCCTAGAGTCTTAGTTTTATATATATATATATCAGAATATATAGCTCTTGCTGTTAAAAATGGGAAGGAAGGAAGGAAGCCATTTGCCCTTCACTCCCTATTAGCCTGTTCTTTGCTAGAACTAGTACAGGCTTTTCCTGGAACAATGAACTCCTCTACTACCAAGAAACTAGTTCATCTTAGAGCAGGGAAGATTCTGTCTTTCAGGAGCACTTGATCATCTCAGAAACACCTGCAAGTTTAGAGTGCTCCTGAGCAAGAAGGGTAATCTCCTCATCACATGTGCAGAGCAGGGGAGGAATGGAAAGGCAGCCATCCTGTTCAGAGGTGAGAAAGACCACCATAACAGAGTACAGCTGGAAGCAGAATGAATCACTTTACTTGACTATTTCACCATGCATCTGTCCCAGCAGGATACTAGCCATATTAAGTACTGAAAACAAGAAAAGAAATTCTGCAAAGATGATCTTTGAGGCTAGCTGTGTCTATACTGGAGAGCTAATTTGCTGACATCATTAATATAAACATTATGGATACATGGGAATGCAATTCACATGACTAGAAGACACAGTTTGAAATCTGTTCTTGCAAGAATGGGAACAATTGGAGTTGGCACTCATATGAGGAAGGGTGGTCTGGTAGCAAAAACACAGATCATGTATAGATTCTGCCCTTGACCATGCTGCAACCAACCAGTACAACTTTGAGAAAGTCAGTGAGGACCTGATTTCTACAAAGACTTCTGCATCTCTTATCTGCAAGAGCTATGCTACTTTTACTTTTATGCTTTGGTTGAAGTATAGACAGAAATTTTCAGCTCCAACCAAGCCAAACAACTTTTCAAGCTCACCACCTCTTTGAGAAAATGAAGCATAAAACGCTATGTCTCCATCACTCAAGTTTAGCCTCCTTATCTCATCTTCTTGCACTTTATGGGTCGTACGAAGTGGCCTGACAACAGCATGGGCAGAGAACATTCTGAAGCAAGAAGTCTTTGCCCAGAGGCTGCACAAGTCTTCTCGGGGCTTTACTATCAACTTTGTCAGTGGGGAGCAAGGTCAGAGTAAAGCATGATCTGCCTAATCTTCACCTAGGGAAACACGCCCTACTAGATAATGGACATAACTGCTGCTGTAAATTGTACCGTGAACCGATAAATTTATGACCGCATCCAGCAGTGATAGTGTGTGAACCTTATTTCAGAGCCAGGTTACATACACATACTTATCTTCTCATCTTGGACGTAAAATGAAGACTCTGCTTACATATTTCATGGAGAAATGAAGGCTCAGCCTAAGGTTTGTAAATACTTCAAGATCCTCAAATTCCAAAAGAGTGCTTAGTAAAAATACAAACTGTTATGAGTTGCCACATTATAACTTCCTTCTGCACTGGACCTTGCCAGCTATTTGATAAAAAGCTTGTCACACACGCTCACTAATGAAATAATCTCTGATCCCTGCTGGCCCAGGGGCAGCAATATTGAACAAGTAGTGCATGAGAAGCACAATGATTCTGATTTTCCTTCAGCTGTTTTTACTTTTCAATTTGTCTGGCCTCAAACAATGTCAGAGGGTCAGGCAAGCATCACACTGCCTACAGAGAGAAAATGACTACCACAGTCATAGATTACAGTATTATTAGTTTTACATTTCTAAACAATGTCAGAAGATATCAGACATTTCTGGAACCTGTGACCTAAACGTCGGAACCTGTGTGAAATGCTGTTTATAGGGCCAACTAGCATTTCTCAGCGGGGAAAATAATCACAAACATATTTCAGTCATGTGGGTTACAAGGCAGTGTTTTGCTTCCCATTTTCTGAATTAAGTGGCTTAGCACAGATAAACTACAGTTCCACAAACAGTTTAAAATATCAGAAGCTGGCACTGATGCTGAAAGAAACAATTCACCTTGTCTCATCTCCAGCCATTCTGACCCTCTCTTGCACCAGCCCACATATTCATGTGCCTGAGCAATGAATCAGACTGATAATCCAGGTTGCAAACAAGCTCAAAATCTACAAAATTGTTAATTTTAGCCCTGTCGGTTTAATGTACTCCAGCTATTTGTGGAACTAGAGCATGAGAAATCAAAACTGTGCTCACCAGCTGTACTTAAAAAGAAAACATTAAAGTAGACTTAGCACAGATAAACGAAAAAGCCCACCTTGTTACCAATATATGAAGTTTTGTTTCCTTACTAATTCACAGAGTGCATACTGCAGATAATATTGCGTTATCTGCAAGAGCTAGAGGGTGTTTACTGATGGGGTTCTTGCACCACCTGGTATTAGACTCATAAGAGAGACCATCAGGGTCTCGAGGTTTCTTCCAGTGCGTGGAGAGGCAGGCACTGCCCATCAAATGCCAGATCGTAACTCACGTGCTATCGGAGGGATTCAGCTCACCCAGCTCCAAGCACCTAAGCCTCAGCCAGTCACTTCTTCAAATGCCCAACCAACCAACATCAGCATTTTGGGGGCACAAAGCACTTCAACCAGGTGACCCACATTCAGATGACTACTTCAGGGTGTGATGGATCTTGCTATAGAAGCGTTTTTTTCTCACCATTAATGCAATCTCTATGATGCAGACACAGACTTACAAATGCCAGCATTTGTCAGGTGAAACTTTCCAATTTTTTCTCAGGCACCTGATTTCCCTACCACTGGTACATATTTCAGTACCTCGCAAATAATGTTTCAGTGAAGCAACTTTTTTTTGGGAAACGAGGGCGGACGTGACATGACGCGACACATCATTGCCCTAAACCCATGATGAGTCATCTTTTAAAGGCATATAAACAGGATACCTGCTGTGACACAAGTTTGCCAAAGTAACCTTCACCGTAGCTTTTAAGCTGTCAGTCAGTTGGTATCCATGAAAGCGTGCAGCTAACATCACTGCCTTGTACTGAGAACTGAACAACTGTATCCTGCATAATTCTCTGCATATTACTCCTGAATTACAGCATCCCTGCTATTTCTAACATTGGTCTTCCCTGCTGTTCTTGCTAATCTCAGAAAGTTACAGAGTATTTGGTTCTCTAAATGCCTGCGCATATGAGTTCCTGGGTAGTGGAGATAGATAAGCTCTTTTTAACCTCCTGACTCCTAAAAAATTGAAAGAGAAGAAAAACTAGCTCATCAAAATACAACAGATCTGATTTATCTCTATGTTACTCCCAAGTTATGTATTATACCTCTTGGATCATGGGAGTTAAATGGATGCAACCTAGGTGTGACACAGAAGGAATTAGGCCTTTTGTCATTTGGATCCATCCCCTTTTCTGTAATAAAAGTAACTTTGGCACACCCTTCTTAAAAAAATATGGAAAAGCGTGTATCTTAAGGAATAAGTGGTGGAAATTTGAGTACTGGAGAGAGATGTCAGACTCACGCAGACTAAATGCCTGGAGCTAGGCATGGCATTATTTGTATTTGCCTAAAATATAGCACAAACACCAAAAGCAGCACTTCAAAGGAAGTAAAATGATCTACTCTCCTGAATGAAATTTGCAAACACCCAGTTTCAACATTTCTCCCTATTTAATCCACTGACCCATTCAAAAACCAGCCCATTAATTTCTGAAGAAATTCTGTGCCTCTGGTAGGTTTCTAGACTAGACGGTGCCCTAAGCAACAGTAGTACTTTCTGCATTGCGCTGCTGTTCTACAGTCTTACAAAAATGTTTGATACAATACATGGACTGTACTGATGAAGATTCGCAGAACTGCTATTTATTGTACTAATACTTCCTGAATTTTAACGAAAAGAGAAATGTAGACTTCAGAAAAGAAAAAATTCCAAAAGTTACTTTCTCTGCCTTCTCTCTCACACACTTCTAGCCAAACAACAGTATTACTGCAACATCACTCAAAAAATATTTACATAGTACTAGTGGGAAGGCAGTTAAGCAACTATACTTGTACATGCCTGAACATTTGGCTGAGGTGAAAAACAAATAAAGTTAGCAAATATCTTTTTACTGAATTCTACTATCTATTCCAACTAGAACAAGCAACAATTCAGAACAAATGTTTGTGTTTTTGCAGAAATGGAAAATAGCTAACTTATTTTCTAAGGAAAGGAAATAGCTTGTGGGAAGACAATACCGTTTTCAATTAGTAAGCAAGGGGAGCCGACCTTCAAATTTCCATTTCAGTGAACAGAAGTAGGCTCATTTAATGAACTACAGAATTCGTATGGTGGCATACATATCATTCTTTGGTAGATGAACAGTATGACAGTTTTAAAGACACCTTTAATACAATATATTTTGCTTCAACTGAAACTGCGCAGATAACTTGAAACAAGCACCTCATCAGAAGAAAGAGAACTGCTGAGCTATTGACTTAATGTGTAATTATTGCCAAGATCTACCGGCTTTGAGATCCGAGGAATGGAGGGTGGCATATTCGATGCCAACATCTGAAAATGCCTCTGAAGCTATTTGTGGAAGAGATGCTAGTAGGACTCATACATGTGGCAAAAAATTACCAGAAAGTATGTTTGAGAAGAGAATAAACACATGGATAGTAATATGGGCTAGCATGTAGCATAAGCGTGGCTTTTGAAGGCCAAGTTTTTTGAATGATCATGCAGATATGGGTGATTTGGCTGATACAACGTATTCTATTTCAAAAAGCTTCTAATGAAGTTACCCATCAGACTTAAACTATGCTGCCAAGGAGGAAAAACAAAAAAAGAGGTCAAGAAATAAAAATGTGTTTTTATTGCTAAATGAAAGTGGAAAAAGCAGTTAGGAATAATTGGTTTCTTTCTTTTACAGTGGATGGATATTACCCGACAGTCTCACAGATGTATGTTCAATATACTCACAAATTATCTGGAAAATGGAAGAATAAAAAGAGACAGAGTTTTCTGATGATATTAAATTACAGAAGTTAATAAAAGCAAAAACTGACTGTCAATTGCTGCAAAAGGGCCTCATGATGCTGAACGAGCATAAGATAAACAAATTTGAATACCAATTCAAAATTGAATACCAATAAAAATTCAAAAATTCAAAATTGAATACCAATATTCAAAAAATTCAAAAATTCAAAAATTCAAAATTGAATACCAATAAATACAGTTAGACACACTGCAAAAACCCCCTCATTCTCAGGTATTCACTACATTCTACAAGATTCCTAAGATTCAGTTTTTCACAGTACAAGAATTATAGCCAAATTAATAATCCAGAGTGAAATTTACAACAAGGAATAGGTGTTTTTTCACCCACTGCACAGCTAAACTTTGCAACTCATTGCTACAAGATGCTTTTAATATCAAAAGAACAAACGAAGACAAAAGACACGACTAGTGGCAAAAAAATATCCTTGGAGGCTATTAATTATAAAACTGCAATACAGTGTCTGGCTTCAACGTGTCTGCATGATAAATACCTCAAAGGAAGTTGAAAAGACATACCATCCATTTACCCCGTTCTTACATTTCTTTCCCAAACATCCAACGTTGGCCACTGCCAAAGAAAGCATACCGGACTGGAAGTACCTTCGATTCAATCCAGTGCAGCCATTTTTATGTGTGATGATTACGGACACTGCTGGCACCCACGCAATTTACAAGTGAGAAGCAAAACCATCTGTGTTTTGGAACAAAGACACTGATCCTAAAATACCTTACTTTTACATGCATAAATATAACAACATTTGGCTACTGAGGAAGTGAATCAAAGCCTTTTGGAGAAACCTTCTGATAGATTTTAACAGACTTTGACTGCAGACTACAGCACCACCTTGTAAAAAAGAAACAAAATAAACATTGCTCTAATTGACTAGAAATAGAGCTTAACTAAACCTCCACAGCTGAACACGTCTGCTTACAGAGAATGCAGGGTGGAAACCACCCTGAATTGGGTCTAACCAACACTCAATTTAAAAATCCTAAGAGACTAATTCTAAAATAAGCAACAAAGAAAAATACGCAGTAGTTGATACGATGCCTGGAATCCATCACATCTAACCTCCAGATGAGATCAATTACTCTTTAGAAATGCCAGTTTCTTTCCATTGACTATACAGGCAGTCCAAGTGACTTGTGCAGATGTAGAAGTGTTCACTAGAGTTGGCTAGAATCGGATCAGATTAAGCCCACAGCCCTGGAGTCTCATTGAAGACTGACTTAACTTTTATCTGTACCTCCTTTGCAACCCAGACTCCTCCGTGTAGTGCAATATTTGCAGAACAAATTACTTTAAAGAAATGCAAGGACAATTTTAATGATAAATAGTAAATTTAGAGGTTACTGAACCTCAGAGTCAGAGAATGTTGTAAATATGCTGTAGCTACTTACATTGGTTTTAGGTCGTGCTCCAGTTGACCCTGAATAAGGTAAACAGTCTAGCTCCTGGTAGTCTGCTCTTCTGGTTTTCCAAGATCCCTTTCCTTGATGATCTCCATAAAAGCCTGTCTCCACTCGAACAGGGTACTGTAAGAGAATTTTAAAAATCCTGTAAATAAAGGCAAGTGATAAACATTTTTAATGTGAATGGCAAGATAAAAACATTGGAATTTTATCTTTCAAATTTTTTTTTTCTCTGCTGTAAAGTAAATATTTGGCCTCCATCTTTTTTTCTTCAAAACACCTGCTGCATCATTTTTACATTTTGCTAAGCTGGACATTCAGATACTCTGTGGAGTGATTTCCTTAACAGCTAGTATGCACAACTGGAGAACTAATAAACAGTATTACACCTTCCTAAATATCAAGGCACTGAATCACCTCTACTTTAGAAAGAGAAATAGTTTTATTCAAAGTATTTAAAACTATCTTTTCACTTTATTTCAGATTCTTTTTTCTAACCTAAACAGTAACCCAGCAAACTCCCATTTTCAAATCACAGACACTGAACTTTCGAAATCCACTTTTCCTTGTCCCTCAAACCTGGGCAGATCTCACTCCCACACTATTTTTGAAATTGCATGTCATAACCCTGGGCCCACATGCACGCGGTCACACTGAACTGTGACAGGAAGAGACCAACTGCACATTCCCCATGTATCCTNACTTTTCCTTGTCCCTCAAACCTGGGCAGATCTCACTCCCACACTATTTTTGAAATTGCATGTCATAACCCTGGGCCCACATGCACGCGGTCACACTGAACTGTGACAGGAAGAGACCAACTGCACATTCCCCACGTATCCTGGTTTGCCTCAAAAGAACAACAAGGTGTGCCAGCAAGGAGAAAGCCATGCTGCAGTCCAGCAGGATTCACGTTGAGAACAATAAGGGAACGAGGATCATGGGTGCACTGCAGAGCAGTCCCAAGCTGTTGGGTACAATCAATCAAAATTAGCCAATTTTCTGGCTGCTCCCCTTCACAAGAGGACAAATTTGCTTGCTAGTATTTAATAGCAACTGCCTAACTCCCAGTTAGTATATTTTTAGGGCTGTAAAATGAGGCTTTGCAAAGCTGGCAAAAAAATCTGTATGGGGCCAGAAAAAGCTTGAAGATAATATACCATTGCAAAAGAATGAAGAGAATGTGTAAGTTAAAGACAAAATTTTGTTCAATAAAACGCATATCTCTAACACAAGACAGGTTAATTATAACCAGACAGGATTTCTGTGTCACTATCTATGAATGATAAAGGACTAAAGCTGAAAAACGTGATTCTCATTCTTCAGATTGGCTTTTTTTTCTGTACTGAAACTGAGTACTAAACATCAAATGGCAATGAAGCAGATATATTAAATAACAGTGAAACAGGCTGTTTACAGCAAGAGTGTTTTATGTCTGCCATCTCATTTACATACTACCTCCTTCTATACTGTTAAGACTTTTTTTCGTAGGAAAGGTACAGGTTTCAGAGGAGCAGTACTATTAATTGCAGTCTTCCAAAGCTAGCAGTTTTGCTGTTAGCACATTCAGATAGCCCAGCTTTTTGTACTATTTGTGAGAGAATGTTTTAGAAAATAATTTTATGCCAGTTATTTTTTTATACCTTTTCTGGATCAGATACAGAGTCATCCAGCCATGGCTACTGCTCAATGCTATTTCCCAATAAAAAACTGACCAGCAGTAACTTGCAGTTTACACAGATGTAAAGACTGACCAAGGCAAGTTAAACCTCTCAGCATTTTTCTGAAAGTTATTATGTTTGGGAAAATACCTCAAATTTGTCCACCAAGACAAGACCCCCTACTCTTACCCAGTAGGTCCCATAACATTCATTCACCCAGTCCATTTTCATTAACTGGCAAATATTTAGACATCTTCCTGCAAAATTTTTGTCCAATGGAGTATTATTAATGATAGATATCACCACAATATGAAAATTTAAAGAATAATAAAATATCAGAGTTACTTCCATGAACAGATTAAAAAATCTTTCAGTACAAAACCAACTGGCTCAAGCCAGCGATTAAATTACAGAATGCATTCCTGAGACACAACATCTGCCATACAAAATAAATACTCTATATCTGTTAAACATTGCCCACACCCTCAAGAGACCAATTTTCAGAGCACCAGCTTCACCAAACATCTTCCCACTACACAGTCACCTACTTTGGAGACCTTGGATCTACAAGTCGGCCTTGCACGTGTGAACACTTTACTCGAAATCCTTCCCAACCGTAATTTCTTGTGTCAGTTCCTACTTTTTATAATCAAAATAGGATAAAAACATATGAAGAATCCGTAGGTGGTTCATCATTTTGTAGGAGCCAAATTTACACAGTTACCAGTAAACATATGTCTGAGATCGATCTTCTTCCTATTCAAGTTTCATTGTGAGTGACAAGAATAAAAGATTTGATGTGTGTGGAACAAATTACAAGCTACAATAAGAAATATGGACCAAATGGGATGCATTGATAGAAGATAAATTACTCATACAACTTGTATGAAAACAAGAGTTTATTCATTTTTTCCACTGCAACTGTCATTCTGAGATTTCCAAAATCTCTTTCTTCACAGTAAATTCATGGAGAGATTTAGAAGGATGTATTTCGCTCCTTTGACTACACAGGTTGACAGGAAGGTCAACCCGGTTTGAGCAAATTATTCTTAAATGCTTAAATTAGGGCAGATGATTCCCCTGTTCAGAAATGGTTTAACTACAAATACCTTTGCAGAAGACAGCAAAGGGTGTCCCAATATCAGCTGCACAATAGATTGTCCCTGACTCTTTTCTCGTTCTGATCTTGCTGGCTGCATCAGGAAGACCTTTGTGTTAAATGACCTCTCCAGCTCCTGTAGTGAAATTTGCTCTTGGAGGCTTAGAAGACACTTCCAATCTGCCAAATAAGGCCACAATAAAGATGTGCCTGATTCACATATTTGCCTGTCGACAGACAAAATGAAGCAAGCTCTGCTGCTTCAGAGCGTGAAGAAGATGTGACCTGATAAAGAGCAACGTAACTGCTCAAATATCCTGTTGCAGAAAAATGTGATTTTAGCATTGATCTTAGAAATATCTTTGGAATCATAGAATCACAGAATGGTAGGGGTTGGAAGGGACCTCTAGAGATCATCTAGTCCAACCCCCCTGCTAAAGCAGGTGCCCCTAGAGCAGGTTGCACAGGAATGCGTCCAGGCGGGTTTTGCATATCTCCAGAGAAGGAGACTCCACAACCTCCCTGGGCAGCCTGTTTCAGGGCTCTGTTACCCTCACAGTAAAGAAGTTCCTCCTCATGTTCAGGTGGAACTTCCTGTGTTCCAGTTCCAGTCTGTTCCATCTGCAAAATAAAAAAGGTGACATTCTTGGAGAGCCATCCTGAAGGATGTGCCTGGGTGCATCCAGAAGAAGGCTTAGGCAGCTGTGACTGGAGTCGCTTCACCAGAAACTGAGCTCAGTGAGGTCTTCATCTTTAAGTAAAATCATTTCCGGATATATACACACACACGCATGAACACACTCCTGACTGCAATGCAGCTTCTGCTCCATGCTGCGCTGCAGAAGGGATGATGGATGCAAAGCCCCATATTGTGCCTTTTCAGGGAAGCAATAGACAGATTCATGCAACCGTGTTAGGGATGCTCTTCCTTTGTGAGCCAGGAGTGGGTTTGCTACTAATAAACAGGCACCAGACACAGATGCTAACTTCTTCCCTCAGCTAGTTTTTCTGGTGCAGAATAAAAAATTGCATTTGAACCAAAGTAACACAGAGAAACTGACTCCTAGGGCTCTGGACTTGAAGCCTGCTTGGGCTCATCTGGCTCCCATCACCTGGTCCTTCATCCCCTTCTACAGATAGCCAAACTGAAGGGGAACAATTTAAATATTAAAGAAAATTACGCCTGTGCAAGCAGAGCACTTGGGACATGC
>VZSC01015147.1:103188-117273 GCA_013398225.1 Steatornis caripensis | reverse complement strand
TGTTGTCCACCAGCACTCCCAGGTCCTTCTCTGCAGAGCTGCTCTCCAGCAAGTCAACCCCCAGCAACATGGGGTTGTTCCTCCCCAGGTGCAAGACCCTACACTTGCCCTTGTTGAACTTCATGAGATTCCTCTCCGCCCAACTCTCCAGCCTGTCCAGGTCACACTGAATGGCAGCACAGCCTTCCGGTGAGTCAGCCGCTCCCCCCAGCTTTGTATTGTCAGCAAACTTGCTGAGGGTACACTCTGTCCCTTCATCCAAGTCGTTGATGAAATCTTTTTGGACTTTATCCAAAACAGATGCAACTATTGGTAAGTGAAACAGGTGTGCCAAGACCCGTGACACTGGCTTGGAGGTAGGTTTTATCAGCATATTAAGCATGACCAGTTCTGTATCACTAGTGTAGGCTTTTGATGGGGGAACATGTCCCCGGAAGAAGGCTGTGCCCAAAGTACTGGCCTCTCTGCTCAGGATATGTCTTGCCACTAGGCTGCAGTAAGAGAAGTGCAAGTATCTGGGACACTGGTGTTGGCATTCTCTACGCAACAACCTTTGATGCTGTTGTTCTTACATATCAGAGGGCATTTGAAACCACTGTCTATTTGGATTTGGTTTTCTGCTGTCTACATGCCCTTCATTGAATGCTCCAGCAATAGATTTGAAGTCCAATATCCTACGATGTTCAAGTCATAATGGAAAAAGAATGATGCCTAAGAAAACCATGGCTTTTGCCTTAGTAGGAAAAGCACAGCCATAAAATCACAAGTGTCTGGATGACCAGTTAGCAAAACCAGACTGCCTCACAACGGGAAGTGCTTGGACTCTAATGGCTTGGATTTCACTTTCAGGCAGAAAAGCAGACTACGCTGCCACCGTATTTTGACAGAAGTCATTGAGCAGTCTCCTACAAGAAGACAGAACACTGTCCATTAATAGAAAAGTTAATGATGAAATGAATTCAGCTAGACAGACCTGTTTCTGACCTGCTGACATACACAATAAGAGAAATGAGAGACAGTTATGGCCACTTTGTTACCAACACTCTCTCTGCAGAATATGAAAACGCATACTGCAAAGCACGGCACTGAGATGCAAGATCCTGAACTTCCCACCTTGAGGGACACGAACATTTACAGTGATCTACACAGACATTTACTTAAAGAATTTACTTTTACAAAACAAAGCAGCACTGAAACAGCAGTGAAGGCAAAAGCATTCAAACAAGCTCACCTGTCAGGAATTTCAAGCCAGCACTAGCATTCAGAGCTGCAAATCCAAACAAATCTATCTTAAGAACTGACTTTAATCATAGCCTAAAACAAAGAAGAAACACTCCTATGTCTCACACCATTCAGTATCCAGTCACTTGCTTCTATAAAAAAACCTTCCTTATTCAAGAATTACAGAAATAACATCATTGCTGCTTAATCACATTTGCCCTCAAAATAAAAGCTTGGGAAACTGATCACACCTGCCATCATGAAATATTCTTAAGTAAATTAACACAGGTCTAAATTAAATATTCAGATAAAATAAACAAAAATATTAATTCAACTCTTAATGCAGATGCATAGTGTCTCTCTTGCTCTTATGTCTTTCAATAAACATAAGAAGTGTAAACAGGCTAGCACTGGAACTTCAAATTAACAATAAATATTTTACCCTGAATAACTATCAAATACAATCATTTGGATTCACCCTCTTAAAAAGGTGCTTAATGATTTTACTTATTTGTTTTATTTATTTAATTTATTTATATTGACAGTAAACTTACAAGTTTCATCCTATGACATTTCTTTTTATTTGGCCATCAGTTGCCTAAGCAGTTCATGAGATTTTGTTATTATTGAGTGAAAATTGTACTTACTTCATCCTTGAACCCGAGCGCCTCAGCCTGTCCAGAAACACAACCAGATCTGTAGACCATGGATTGACGAGCATCTGATAGCTAAATGTTAGAAAACATATCACATGTTCTTACCAGTTGCTTGTGCCTTTTGGTAGAAGGAGTACTGGAGGGAGAAGAGCCAGCACTCAGAGCTTCTTCAATATCTAAGTTCAACTGTTCCAGCTTCTTCATAAGACATGACATAGAGTCTGACCATTCAGCTCCTTTTTCTGGATGGGTCTAAAAGAAATCAAACATACATGAAGTCTTCAAGTCACAAAAGGCTTGAATGTTTTAAGATTCATTTTTCTGGCTTGTCCTCAAGAAAAAAAGCTAACCAGCTCCTTCCCTATCCTTGGGTAACTTTCTCCATTTAGAAAGCTTCAATTGTAACTCCAGTCCTGATGACAAATATTCACAGTTGCTCTTCATACCCAAATGATCACACTCCATCTCTGCATATCTGAATGCTTTTCTAACACTTCGTCTTGCCAGCCCATGCTAAGCACAACCAAGACCAAAACTAAAATAACTTTAATGTCTCCTCCTTAAGCCATTTCTATTAGCAACTCTCCCCCGATTGCTTGCTGTCAATAAAGATCAGCACATTCAAGGTCATCACGTGCACTGTAGTTTATTTCTTACTGTAATTCCAGACTTCTTCAACTCTTGCAGCTTTCTTCTGCCCATCCATTAGGAGAATCTGTCTGCATAGCCAAAATACGTTACTGGTATCAAACATTTTCTGTTTTCATGAGTGCATTTTCCCCTTTTATCTAAACTGCTTCACTGGATGATGAAAACTTTAATCCACTGTAATGCAACTGTCAAAACTACTTTCCTCATTCCTTAGTTTTCACCAAGTCCTTTCCAGTGATTCCTCTTAAACTTTTTTCCATGGCAGTCCCTGTGCATGCTGCCATGTTATGCCTTGTTTTCATCATTCAAGTAACTTCTAAAGACCCACAAGAAAAATAGTCAACACTGACCTCCCTGTTATCACAGGCAGTTACCGCTCCACAGATTAGTCTCTGTCCTGGACCTACTTCAGTTTTTTCATCTTTCTTACTTTGACAAACAACACATTTTTGCACAGATGATCATTTCACAGCAAACAATTCCAACAGACCGAGCATACAAACGTAACACTACATTGCCATCCTGCCAAAATCCTAAAAGCATGACACCAACACTCCACGAGCTAGGTGAATATTGTTATTATTCTTACCTGACAAATCTTTATTGCGATTTGTTTCCTTATGAGGGTTTTGCAAGTGGGACGGATAGATAATTGTAATTTGCTCACTATCGCAGAAAAAAGCTTTACAAATAGAATCCAGGAGGCTCACTCCAATGTTACACTGACATATATTATTACTAATGGAATTGCTGATCTTCACCATGCTAACTAAGAATAAGGCCCCAGATCGTCAGACACCTGGTCCCGTATCACCAACATACACACGTCCCATTTAGCAGGACTAGCATTATCTTTATAGGGATGGTTTTGAAATACAGAAAATTAAAAATCCAATCCTTAGTTTTCCAAATCTTTATTTGGAGTTTCCAAAACTTTTAAAACCCCCAAGTATTCCTCCTGAAATGCTGTTAAAAGTGCTAAGCTTCATTTCAACTCTGTAGCTACTGAAATTATTTAAATAGATTCTTTGATTCCTTCCCATTGCCTTTCCAAACATTTTAAAGTAAAATATAGGAAATATAGGATGTTCCACAGAAAATGAGTATCAAAAGACACTCCTCATGTTGAACTGTTTCTGCATGTGATGATCTTACATAGGAAATGTGCATGTTAAGAAACGTCTACAATACTCATTTCTAGACTAAGTAAAGACTCTACATTTTCCTCTACTTATGGTTCCTCATGTACTGATCTTTCCAATACTAAAGAATGCTCAAAAAACCCCTACAACCAGGAAAAAACACATAAACCAAACTACACTCCAGCAACAGTGAACGTAGAAAGTCTGTCAAAATCTACTATGAAGGTTCTATCTCTCAACACAGTTAAACTGTAATTCAAGAAAAGGAAGCTGTAAGAATTTGCTTTCTTACAGTGGTAAACAGTTCTGAGGCAATAATTACACATGGAAATGAGTAAAACGTGTTTGATTTCCATGAGCTATACAAAAATTGTACTTGTCAGGAGACAAACACTGAAGGTTACATTAGAAGTCTGGATTTTTTGAGTTCAATAAAAAGTAGGCGTGACTTACACAAGTGCAAACAGTCAATTTTCTGTTCAGTGACAGAGTATTTTGGAGGACTGGAGAGGTGTCTCTAATTTAGCATTTTCCATAGAAAATGCAAAGATGAAATTCATGATGACTTTAAGAAAGACTTCAAAATATTTCTAAGACACACCAAATGTATGTAAAAATACACATGACATTGTGTTACAATAAAAAAATACAGCTCCATGTGCAGGGAAGCACACTTTGCCTTTATCTTGACAAATACTTACCTACCAGAACAATAATTCCAGCATTCACTAATACTCTGCAGTACAAGCCAAACTCCCTTATTTTTATGAATTTATTGTTTTACTGTAAGAGAACTCAAACCACACTCATTTCTTAAAAATACAAGTCCTAAGGAGTTTCCCCAAACTATAACTCTCCTAGCTTTCTCCATTCAGTTCTGTCTTTTTTTAGTTTAGTAAGACTCTGTATTATGTCTATTAAGGGGATGAGGAAAAGGATGGGTTTTCATTATCCTTCAAGATAAAGCCAAATGGGCCTAGTTAACAAATGCCATTCACTAACTGGAAATTTGGCACAAAAGTACCATTTCGAACAAGTGCTGATTGGCTATGTATTTCAAAGGTTCCCTGAAATTCCTGCTGAACAGCAAGAACATGATGCTACTTACATTCAAAAATATACAGCCTGCACAGTAGGACTTCTAACCAGTGAATAAATTCTGCCTAACCCATTCACAAGGAACAGAGCTCCTCAGTGTTCAGTCCTAGTAACTAGGCTGGACGCTATCAAAGTGCTCAGAAGAGCTGAGTATCAGTGAATCCTGACCATAGCAACTGCAAAAGCAGTTGGGTCAGAGCATCTTTGGAAGCTTTGTGCCTTGCCCTTCAGCAGGAAAAGTCTCACTCTAAATTATCTAAGAATCATGGTTTGCTTTACTCATTGTTTTTCCCCTAAAAATGTGTACAGGGAGAACACACCTTTCCATATACTCTCAAGGTTTCCTTTTTTTGTTGAAGCCATAGTCATTCAGCAATGCACAGGAGGAATGCTGCTATCTTTTGAAGAACCTGACAGCTTAGACAGCTGTGCATTACAGGAACACTTCTTGTATGTTACCTCGGAATACAGTACCATAGAATCGTTTAGGTTGGAAAAAAACTTTGAGTCCAACCATTAACCTAGCACTGTCAAGTCCACCACTAAACCATGTCCCTCAGTACCACATTTACAAGTCTTTTAAACTCCTCCAGGGATGGTGACTTAACCACTTCCCTGGGCAGCCAGTTCCAATGCTTGACAACCCTTTTGGTGAAGAAATTTTTCCTAATATCCAATCTAAACCTTCCCTGGTGCAACTTGGGGCCATTTTCTTTCATCCTATCCTAGACAGATGAGCCATAGTGAGAGCAGAGAATCCCTGATCAAACAAATGTTTCAAGGTGGAGCAACCTTGTCTATGAAGATCGTGTCATACATTAGGCAGAGAATGACATATCAGCCTTGAAAGTGAACTCCTTTCCCATAGGGATGTCTCAAGTCCCACATACTCAGGTTAGACAAAAAATAATAAAAATATCATAAAACAGAAGTAACACCTCTGTGCTAAATACAAAATCAAGTGGTATGCACTTCCTCAAACTTAAAACAGTTAGAAATGCAGCTACTATGCTTCAGATAGTTATTGTAGATGAACTAACCCAACTATTTAATAGTGACTAAGGCACGTTTAGCAATCAGCCAAACATAAAATTTAATTGCAGGTTGCTACTTCCTACAGCAACCACAGCTTGTTTTAGAACAGCGAGCTTAATGTTTTTGTTACATGTGCACATTCATATCCAGTTTCTGTGTTCACTTACATAGCTGAAAGTTCATTACTACCAATAACAAATTACAGAGGTAAAACAGGGTGCAAGATTACGGTCCATCACCCAAACAATTACTTGCTCTTTCCTTCGATTGAGAAGTAAATTCCAGACATTCAACTACTTGTGCCTTTTGGACCAAAGGCTTCTGCACCCTGTTTTTCATCTTTCAAGTGTTCTTCGCTAATCTTATTCAGCAAAAACATCTGCGATAAAAGGCGTATTTGTTTCAACGTTTTGCCCATGAAGGTTCTTGCAGTAGGCACAATAGCTGCCAGCAAATCTAAATTTAAACTGAAAGAATGTGGCAGAAATGAATAAGTCCATATAGAACGCTCAGAGGTCAAGGTTAACCTCGTTGCCTGACCTCATCCTATACTGGAAGCAGAAAGGCTTCCAAGTGAAGGGTTATGAGGAAATTACACAACTCTAAATTTATCTGATAACTTGCGGTTTTCTCTTCAGAAACTTTCAATGGGTCCAATTGTTCTGATAATTAATGTATTGTACAACTCTGAGTGATAAATTACTAACCTCCAAATAAAAAAATACCAATGCTATTTAACCCTCTTCCCTAATTTTAAATGGGTTTAGATAAAATTCTCTCTGATGTACAGCCTAGATCCACAAAGAATGATTTTGTGGAAGTATTTCGGAGACCAAGTATCATATTTTGCTCTTGCTGCACTGATGGGGCTCCTCTGTCCTCAAAAGCAGCTCTGTTTAAAAGAAGGTCTCTCAGCCACTGGTGGCTGGGGGAGGCAGCCAGATTGGTTCCTTATACAAAATCTTTCTGAAAAAAAAGTATTTAGAATACAAAGGGCTTGTATTCTCAATTTGATTTGTGTGCGCCTTCTATATTGAAGACAAAATACTTCAAAGGGAATTTTCCCTCATGTCTCACTACAGAGATGCTTAAATATTTACAGAGCTTTTAGACACGCAACTAACTTGTGGCACCTTCATCCTGGAAAGCAGGTAACGTAAACTCTGCAGTCAGCAACCTTTCTGCTTCTAACCACTCTATTGCTATCCATCTGAAATGACCAAGGAACATCTATCTATCTCCTCAATCTCTCAAGGTAGCAGGCAAAACCATGCACATAGCTAGGTTGCTGGCAAAACAAAAGCTCTTCAGGAACACTGCATAAAATTCAGAGAAATCTAGATCCTTCTGATCCCCAAAACATGGAAGCATTCACCTAAGATGGACTACTAGGACCTCAACTGTTTTCCCAAAGAAAAGGCACAGAAATACTAATATGAAGATAGCGTTAATTTAATTGTTTTTAAAGGAAATACCTTTTTCAGGATGAACACTTTTCCCCCAAAACCTATGGTATTTACACTGCTTAAATACATCTGTGTACGGAGTATCATTTTCCCTTCCTGTCCAGTCACTTTCTCCTTTGTGCTTTCCTGCCCCAAGGTACTGATCTCTTCAAACAGGTTTTCAGAAGTGACACAAGCTGTAACTGCATGGATCTGATGAAACCTCCTATGTGTCTGATGCTCTAAAGCAAATTAAACTGATTTTTAAAGACAGTTAAGGTTGTTTCTGGCTTTTTGCCATTTCCCCTTACAATGCCACCGCATAACTGACTTCATCTTCTTTCACTAAGCTTAACTGTGCATTTCTATAACCTGCATGTTTGCGTTTTAGTAAACAACTAGCTATGTCTCTGAGAATGAATACAGTACAATATAGAAAAATACTGTGGAAATGCTAACTTCAAGACATTGAACATAAAGGACATAAACTTGGCGGGGGGTGTGTGTTATGACTAAAAGGTGCACAACATGGGAGAAAAGGGAACCCAAACAGGGGATACGGGGATACCATGAGAAAATAATGCAACACAACCCTTACCTCATCTCATGTATTTTGACTATTTGACTTTTTAAAGGTAAGCTCACACCAGCTCAGAAACAGACTCAGTTACTTTTTGTAACAGCTTTTAATCTCTCAGACAGTGAATTGGTACATTTGGCCTTTAATTTGCAAACAACAGAACGATTTTGCAAAGTAGTAACATCCATCATCTAGAAGAAAATGAAGGGGAAGTCCCGTCTCTCTTTCAAAGGTTCCTGCATCAATTCTTAAGGACTACTGCTCCCTCAACCGAGTCTTCCAAATACTAGTTTATGGAAATATATTCCAGATGAAGAAACCTGAGCTAATTTCTGGGACTGAAGGCCATAAGCTGTATCAGCAATGTGCTTCACCCAAGACAGAGAGATTGGAAGGGAAAAAGAAAGGAATTTAGTTGAAGAAAAGGTGTGGGGCAAAACGCTCTGGAAAACAAGTGCACACTAATGCGGAAGTTTTAAAGTGCAGTAACCCATTGTCCCAGCCAGCCTACTATGAAAACTCTGTTGCAGGTTTGGTTTTTGTCTAGTAAAAGCAAAAAAGCTTCATATTGGACTTCTAATTTCGAAAATGACAACTTAAAATAGCACATAGTTGGTTTTAACATCAAATTCTAATTTGTTTGCTCCAATGACTAAAATTTTTTATTTTCCCTGTTCACAATGTCTACAGCAATTCTCCACCTTCTAACAAATTATGATGTCAAGCAACACCAAATTTCACAAACAGGCTGTCTGAGAAGCCTGTAGTGCCAGCACACCCTACAGAACTGGCACCCGAATGGCCAGATAAGCTGTCTTAATTGACATCTGCTCCTGTTTCAGCACATGAATTATCCTCTGGGCTTATCCCATCCTCAGCTGCTTCAGCGTGGATGCCAGCTCATAATTCATCCATTCTACTATTCCATCCCCCTTGTGAGGTAGAGGAAGTGCACTGTGCTTCTTGTATCCCAAACACCTGCTCTAAGCAGTAGGGAATTCCTGACACCGTCTGTTTGCATTTGGTTTGGCACCACATGCAACAGTGCTTGTATCTGCACATCACAGTTGTCATGAATGTCAAAACAGTTTAGACACATAGGTACTAAGACATATTTAACTTCCACTTCACCAAAAATTATGAATTTCAAACTACCATAACCCTTACCATGAGTACCTTGAGAAATGTAACTAACCTGTGCCTGTTTACACAAGGGTATCTTCCTGCAGTGTTTGCTGACTAAGCAAGCATGCTTCAGACTAGGTTTCACAAAAGCTGAGGGGTCTCATGCCACTAAATCCATGAAGTTACATACTGGAGTAGGTAACTTGCAGATCCTCCTCCCCAGTGTGTTCAGCTGTACCTAGAAAGTACCTTCTGACACTGCAATAGAACTGAATCTGTTTTCTTAGTATCACTTTAATACTGGGTACAAGTGGCTTGTGCAAGAAGTTTCTCCTCCGTCTTGCCAAAGAGCACGCAAGCATGAAGATCTACTCAAGCAGTTGTGGCACCTGCCATGAGGGGAATAGATCAGAAGAGTTTTGTGAGTTTTAGCCAGCAACTACACTCTATAAAATATATAAGCACTTTCCTAAGACTAGGGTATCAGTCTTCCTAGTCCTACAAACACGACTTCACCCCCAGGCTACGCATTCGAGTTGCTTCTATCACAAGCAGTTTCTCTTTTTTGTCCAATAAATTTTGAATTCTCTTTGCACAGGCAAAGCTACAAGAGGAAAACCTATGCCCAGAAAAACTTACCATCAGAAAATTCTTCTGGAAGGTAGAAAACACAGGCTAATGACTTCCAGTTAAGAAAGCAGAATCTTTCTCTTCTGGGGAAGATGAACCACTGCATTACGGAAAATGCAAATACAGCACCTCTTTCTTTTATAAAGAAAGCAGGAGTCACCATTGCATTTGCAGAAAACTTCATCCTCAGCATATACATGTAGGCTCTGTGTCCACCAACGTGACTCAGCGTAACCAGTCCCACCTACGTGCTGCCTCCCCATCAAGGTTAGCCTCGCGATAAGCATCAAGCTCTCGGTCTTAGAGTGAATTGTATGATTTTTGACTCATGCAAGAAACAAGTAAGAAGGAGATCTTAAATTGAGAAAGCAGCCCAGAAAATAAGAACCCCCTCTCCCTTCATCAATGCCTGGCTAGCCTAATAGGCAGTCTCTGATGGAGGTCAGCAGCTGATGCCTAAAGAAAGGCTGTATCGCAACAGTGGACACTGAGCAGCGAACTGGACAGGGCTTTCATGTCAAGCAACCAAATTCTGCCTGTGTCCTAGATTACTCTGGATTTGACCTAAACATTACAAATTCAGTGCAGTTCTGGATGAATCCTCAGATCACAGCCAACACAAGCACAACAAGGGCAGTTCTTCATGACATTTCCACTTCGACATTCATGCTAAAAACCCTGCAAGGCCCACTGCTCCTTCCGAAACCTCCATCTTCTGTTAAACACATGCATAGCCTAATGAAAGTCAAACTCACTTAAGAAGTAACACCCTAGACTGAATTAATCCGTGATATCATTTGAGGTCTTTGGTTAAGAAATAGTGTAGTCTAAATACTAGACCATTATACCAAATAAATACCCTAGTCTGATCCAGTTCTTCCAACACATAAATGCAGAACAGGTCATGTTGCTTCTTAATACAAGTAGTGAGGAAAAAAAATCTCTTCGCCAAAGAGCGGACGACTGCTACCTCAGCAGCTTTTAAATGCTAACAAGATTCAAAGCTGTAATGCTGTGCTTGTGTGCTATGTAGAGCCCTCCTTACACTATCCTAGTAAAAGAAGAAAACCTTTACGCGTACTCGCTTCTTCCCCACCAGATCCCTGTTCTTTCTCTGTTCTATGTGGAAATTAGAATTTCTGTATTTCTTCTATATTGAAAGTGATTCTCATTTAGGAGAGCGTGGGGAAGACAAATACCCTTGCAGACCCCATAGAGGCTTCCCCTGGTGCCATGCCCTTGCCGGACACAAATGTGTATACAGTAAACTTCATCCCAATGGGCTGTAACAAAGGAAAATGAGTGTGACTGATGAAAACCAGTGTTTGCCTGGAGATTAGTGACTCAAAAGTAGCACTGGACACTGGAAGAGGTACATGATGGTGCCTAAAGATCAGTAGTGAAAGGTAACATGACGAAGAAAACAGTAACAGCAGATAAAAGGGCTAGTGATATGATGACATAATAAAAAATTACTTTGTGACCCATGCAACACCCAGGACATCCCAGACAGAAACCCCATAAAGTGTAAAGCAAACTTCGTGTAAAAGCCTTCAGAAGCCCTAGAGAAAAAGCCACTGATAGGCTTCAGTGCAGCATAAAGCACTAGAGCCTCAAGAGAGGAGGCAATAGTGCCCGACTCGAGCGGCAGAACCCAGAAGAAAGCAAGCTGCGTGGCATGCCCCCATACGGAGCAGGGGAAGCACCACCCCACCCTGAGCAACATGAGCCAGCACAGGTGCCCTCCCCAGCTCACCTGTCAGGGTGTAGCTGCAGACAGCACGCAACTGTCAGCAGGTCGTTGGTCTGTCTTGTGTTTCACTTGTTATTACAACTGAAGTAGGGTTACGCTTAGTATTAATAAAACCATAACTAAAATTAGTAAAGCAGTAATGCTTTTTAATATAGTCATTGAATTAAGCAAGTATCTGTCTGCTTCCTTGGCACATCAGCACCCATGCTAACCGGTCAATTGTCAGAGCACACCTTGACAAAATCTGGTGCTCAGTGTGTGGGCAAAGGGCAGTAAAGGTACCGAGAGCCACAAATCAATCCCTGCAAGCCAGCGGCAGGGCTGCCCTGGCAACCTAACACACGAGTTGAGTCATTTTTTTCTAAAAATTTCAGTGTCAATGCTTCCCTGAAAAACTCTGGAGCAGATTCAAAAGATTAAGATGGTAAAGGATGAAGACAGAGGTCTGCTAGTATCCGGCAGATTTCCAAATGTAAATACAGAACTTGTCTTGAGACACCAAGTGCCAGAACACTTAAAAACCCCCAAAATCTCTATGTAGGAAACTATAACCTTAACGCTTTTTTCCTTAAAATAACAACATACTTATGTACATAATTTTCAGTTATTTTAAAAATTCATATATACAGTGCAAGAATTTCCAAGAAAACTGGTAATAGAGATCGTCTCAATGTATTACAGAACTTCAGCCATTCACTATTTTCTGAGTAAGTCATATGGCGCTTCTTTGGTGCCTACATTACACACAAAAATGTAACTCACAAAACCACTAATCATAAATACAAAACTCAAAGTGATTGCAATGCTATCATTGTAATTACAACCTACCAAAAACCCCTCAAACCCCACTGCACACTCTTTCCAAGATTCACAAGCATTCGTGGAGTTCTGTTAAATCTGACATTGTTCCCCACCCAAAAGTTCCTGCAATCTACTTCTAAGAAGAAATATTAATGTTACCAATCCACTCCTAAACAGAAAACAGAAATTAATGGAGAAAAAGAGTGAAAGGCACCTTCTGGAATTAAAGACTACTCAAGGACAAAGGAGAGAAAGCTTGGCAGAAAGGACGATATTTTTGGTGGCTAAGAATAGGTGGTAATTGGGAAAAGAATGAAACATGAATTATGAGAGAACAAGAGAACAGCAGATAATTGAAATAATGTAAACCTTCTAAATTATATCCTGAACCAATTTTCATCAAGGTAACAATAAAAAGAAGGCATTGATCCCAGGCCCAGAAAAGTAATTAGGCACGATTCCCAGATCTTCACTGGAAGTTTGACACCCAAGTATCCAGTTTAACTACTAGGCTTCAGCATTATTCAAAAATAAGTTAAATGCAACCTAGAGATTTGCTGTGAGTTAAGTATTTACTGGTATATTTAAATGCATTTTTAAAAAAATCCATTACTCTATTAACCACTCCTGAAACTCTTGAAATTTTTAGAGCAACGAAAGTAACAAAAGTTACATCACTCACATTGCTAACATTACTTCAAAAACTTATGCAACATAAACATCACATCTGTTTTCTTAAATAAATGCAACTATAACTCCTGAAACATCCCTATGTTATTTCACATTACTTTGCTTCATGCCAGGTTATGCTCTAAAATAACAAAGAACATTCATGAAAAGTTACAGTTTGTGTATAACGTGCACAAGAGTCTGGGCCACGTTTCCCCGTATTATACCAAAAATAATTCCATGGAAGTCCTTGTGGTTGTCCCAACATAACATGGACCTGCAACTCTTGTGACGCTTGCATACATCCACACTAAATGAAAGCTGGCATGTGCTTTAATTTATGTTTATTTTTTTACAGGCACACTCTTAACACTGCAGCAGAGATAGGCAGAAACCTAATTTTGAAACAACAGCTCTCAGAGCAGCAAAGAGCTTCCCTGGGATTTTGGGCACAAGACAGTAGAACCATCCAGTAAAAGGCACCACAAAGGCTTTTTCCCCCCAAAAAAATCATACGGCAGAGAAAGAACAAAGAGTTTTTCCTCCAGTTCAGTCTAAAAAGTAATCTATTAACCTTATGATCTCTAGGCCACCAGATTCCACCCAAATCCCTCCAACATAATTTGTCTGGCAGTAGCATACTTTAAAAAAAAATGTTTTTAAAAAAAGTGTCGCTTTTTCCCATTCTTCGCTTGGAGCAGCTTTATTTCAGCAAAACCCAAGTTCCAGGTTGTGCTGCTTCCACATCCTTGTGCTCAAGGGCTCATAGCACAACGCCACCCTCCCGATGGCATCTCCGAGGAACACGAACGCCAGGCGCTGGCACCGCGTACAGCGCGGCGCGGGCCGGCCCCAGCCCCCGGGCCATGGCGGAAGCCAGCACGTCCCGCCCAGCGCGGCTGACGGGAGGCGGCGGCAGGGGCCCCTTTCCCCGCTGCCGCCCTTCCCCCGGCACGGGAGGGCGGGTTCAGGCCGCGTGTCGGATCAGGCGCGCCCCTTCCCGCCGCAGCGGCTTCTTCCTCGGCCGTCCAGCGAGCGCCCTGCCCCCGCCCCCCTCCTCACAGCCGCCATTCTCGGCGCGGCGCTGCCGCCCGGCCGCGGGGAAAGAGGAGGAGCAGCCCAGACAGCGGCGGCGTGAGAGGACACGGCGCCTGCCTGAAGAGGGGGTGGAGGGGCGGCTGCTGGGGCGCGGGCCCCGCTGAACGGCTTCCCGCGCTCCCCCGCCAGTAATGGCCGCCGCACGGCACAGCACAGCCGCCCGCGCGCGCAACGGTCGCAA
>VZSC01015147.1:3472-103181 GCA_013398225.1 Steatornis caripensis | reverse complement strand
CCGCGGCGGCCGGGCGGGCGGCTGAGAGGTACGGGGGCGCTGGCTGGGGGCCCTGGGAGCCAGCGCTGACTCGCCCGTTGCCCCCTCGCGCCCCGCGCCCGCAGCCGTTGGCCGGGGAGCCGCCCTCCCAGGCTCTCTGAGGCGAACCGCCGTGCCGGCTGCGCCGCCGGCTGCCGGGAGCCGTTCCTCCAGAGGGCGAGGCTGAGCGCCAGAGCCGCCTCCCGCGGGCCCTACGGGAGCGGTGGGGCCGTCCCCATTGTCTCCAGGGCCGCCGGGGTAGTGGCCTCAAAGCTTCCAGGGGTGGGGGTGAGGAGCCGTCGGGGTGCCCGGGCCGTGAGGGGGGAGGCCGAGCTGCCTCTGCCTCGCTCTTCCCCAGCAGCCTCCCCCCGGGCTGTGTCTCGGGGTAAACCTCGTCACAACTGGGCCTGGCTTTGCTCCTTCATAAAATGACTCTTCCATAGGGCTGTGCCTCAGTTTCCCCAGTATCAAAGAGCACTTCGGCGAGGAAGACTTGCTTCGTGCAGAGCTGGGTGTGCGGAGCCTGCTACCAATGCCTTTTGCCTGAACATCTAAGCAGAGGTAGACAAGGCTTAAAAGTAATCCAAAGACAAATCAGATTTTCAGAAATATTTCTGCAATTGTGCACACTGGTGGGAAGTTACTGCTTTTACGTTCAAAGCCACAGTTACTGCTGTACAAGCATTGCACTTAAAAATGACGAACTGCCCGTCTAAATAGTTAGACGCATGCATTTCTGACAATTAAATCCGTAATGTTCTACATGGACGACCTGCCCCTCTGTTGTACCTGACAGATGTCAGAATAAATCGCACTGACTCAGTCGAGACTGATTCTGTTCAACCTCAGGAAAATAATTATGCCAAATCTGAGATCTGATTAAATTGCCTTGATTTCAATAGTCTTAATGAATAATAAGAACTTCAGTGATATTGTCAGACAGTTACAAATACAAAATTTACGTAAATTCTCAAAGCTAGGCAGCACTGGCTGTCAGAAGCACATGACTGTGAAATCATGATTGTGTTTGAACCACTTGATTGTGCCGCAGCTTGCATTGGGACAGTTGATTTGTTTGTAGTAAGACAGCCTGAGCTCAACTCTGACATTTGAACACAAATGGAGACTTCAGACAAGAGAGAAAATTCTTCAGACTCCTAGATTTCAGCACAGCTCATGAGAAGAATGTCTGAAATTAAGCATTTCCGAAAGCACTTAAGATTTGCTTATTTCATTTGACATATTAAAATGAGCCTGAGTGGGCAGATTTGGACACACTAATTTTTTTGATCTTTCTAGTGATATGAAAAGGTTTTTCTTTAAAGCCCATTATATTCTGGGGCATCAAAGGGCAGGATATGGGGAGGAAGGAAGAATAGAAATCCTTGATGCTGGAAGCCAAAGTCAGGCTGTAATCACAGTTCCTTTAATTACCAAGAGTGAAGTCTGGCAAAGCATCAGATCCAGATTTGGAGGATCAGCCTCCTACCTTGACATCGTGATGCTCAGGAGAAACTGGTAGAACAGAGAATCAAGGCTTTGAAGCCTGAATTTGAATCATGTAACAGTACAGTTCCTAGTGCCAGGGGAGCCTCATTTTAATTGTGGTCCTTTGTCATTTGGTTCAATACAAATGGTAATAAATAAAACTCCAATTTCTGTTCTTCCTTAATAAATAGAACTCAAACATATTGGACCATATCAATCAAAATAGGTTTTAAATACCTTTCAAAAATCAATTCTCTTAATTTTTCCTTCAGGATGGTCTAGTTTCATTTACTTTTTGTCCTAAGTGTTCATTATTGGAATTTATAGTTTTAATTAAAATGCTAAATGTATTTTTTCCTCCAAGTTTCTTCCATTATATTTTATTGGTACTTATATGTAAAGTAATTATACTCCAGGTAATTATTTCTTTTTTCTTTTTTCATTTTTTTTTTGCTTTTTGTCTTAAGGGAACAGTTATGCTGTTCTGCCTTGGTGCCTGCTCAACTGCTATGACATTTCCTGCCTAACTTCTAAGTATTTTAAATAGTTTCAAGCCACTTTGAAAGATGAGAAGAGATATCAGAGAAATCAAACTCCAAAGTTCAATAAAAATTTGTGGCTGGATAGACACAAGAGACTCAAATGGCAGCCCACTGTAAGCTGAAGATGAGGAAGCATCAGCCCATGTCATTTATAAGCAGCCACCGATGAGCCTGTATGTGCTAACTGGCCAGGCAGTGAGAAGATACCTACAGCTGAAGCACGTGTTGTCTCTTGCCAGAATCATGGCGGGTTTGGGGAGATTCTGGGGAAAGGGAAATAGGGGAGACAGGGGTAGTTATGGAGAAAACTGTGGGAGGTGGAAACTGGAGATAATGCAGGAATGCTGGGAGAGGACTGGAGTATGGTGGGAAAACACTGACGGGTGGGGAGTGGATGGGGGAGCAGGAGGGGCTCAAAGGGCCGATCCCCAAGGCCACAGGAAAGCAGGGTGCATTAGCTCTGCGGAATGTCGATGTGGTGATCTGAAATCTGAAAAACACTTTGGAAAAATTCTTTACATTTCTGAGGTAATAATCTTGGGGTGATCAGATGACTTCTGTAGAAAAAGCAGGACAATACATTTTTGCTTCCTACCCTGAGACACTTGGTTTTATAAATGACATTTTTTCCATCATGAAGGGCAATTAGTCCCTGATCAAGAAACTGAAGAAAAATACATTGTGAGGGAGGTGATGGGTTGTTCCGTTCTTAATTGATGATTTTACAGGATTTGTATCACTCATCCCACATGCTGCTGTATTTTTTTCATAAGGAGGAAAGGGGTTTCTTAACAGCTTCTATTTAGGTTTCAGCCCTGCCAAGTTTGCCCCATGAATTCAGTGAACTTCATTAGAAGTCTATCACTAGTGGCCAAGGATCAACACAGGGATGTAGTTAGTTCCCTTCTGAATGTCACCCAGGAAGAAGAGTCGTGGGTTAAGAACAGTCACATAAAAGAAATGAAAATAATTGGGTTTTGTGGCAAAATCGCAGCCGATAAGTACGTAACTGAAAATCTTTTCTGGACAAAAAGTCATTAGGAGTGAGGAAGTAAACTAAATTCTTAACTAACGATACAGTTTAACACAAACAGTAAGTTTGGTGGTTTTTTTAAAGTTTTGGGTTGGCCAAAGTTAGAGGGAGGTGGAAGCAAGTTTGAGTATACTGTTGAAATCAGAAATACCATTATACTTGGTGACTAGATAAAACTAGCTCCAGTTGTTATTTATAGTACAGGTACCTTGTTCAGTTTTATCCCCTGTTTGAGAAGGTTTACGTGTTGCAGCATTTCAATTCGAAGAAGCTTGTCAAACTTACATAAGGACACTGATCATAGCAACAAATAAATCTCCTTGTGTACATTTTTGGAAGTGAGAGAGATGAGTGAAGAGGCACATTTTTCTTTTCATTGTCTATGTCTCTTAAATGCCTGCATTTAATCAGATGGGATCTCCCTCTGGAGGTCTTCAAAGACATCGTCTTTTCCTCTGACTGTATAAGGAATTTATGTGCTTCATTTGACAGATTGCTTTTTCTATAATGTGGAAACTGGATACTTTCCCTAACACCCAGATCCAGATAATATTCTGCCGATGTCTTAACTCTGTATTGAGGCAAGACTTGGTGTGCACCTTCTCCACTCCCACTCCCTCTTGCCTTTCCTCCCACATCACTAGTTTCTCTGGGAAAAAGATTAAACTATGAGAGCAGCAAGCCTACTCCAGCAGGCCCTGTGGATGATCGGGAGCCACAGACAGTTAAATATCTACATTTTAGATTAAAATTAATTGCCTAAATGATAGACATCAGATTTCACCCATCCCTCACTAAGCTGATAAAACCAACAAAAGCTTTCAACCTGGAGAAGGATAGAGTCTTACAGGTAAAATTTTGAATGGGCCACAGGCTCTGCCAACGACACTTCTTGCAAGTCACCTCTCTGTGTTGCTGGAGTTTTTTTCACCCTTTGTTTGGTAGACTGAGATATACATTCCTGCTAGCTGCCTGTGCTAAAAGCCACAGTATCAGGCGTGCTACTATAATACTCTGCTGTAGCTTATGCTTGTTCTTTTTCCTCTAAATGGCAAGAATGCCTATGGCAAATGGAGAAACTAAGGAGGAATTTGGTGGAGTTTAAATGCTAAATTTAACATCGTCACCTAATGCACAAGAACAATCATCTGTCTGTGCATGCATGTGTTCCTTAATCCCTTATTAATTTATGTAGTATGTATTTTTGTCTTGTATTTTTAATTGTTAATGCTAGTTATCTACTTAAACGTTTTCAGAATTTTAACTACATTTTTTCTTTCAGAGATCAGAAACACAGACATAAATACCATATAAGCGATCAAAACAACTTTCAGAAACTTAACTATTCATGGTATTTGCAAACAGCTGAAGTTCTGTCTTACTAGAGTAAAAAAAATGTAACGGTGAAGTACGTGGAAATGTTCTATTATTACTGCATAATGTTGACTTGGGTATTTTGCTCCCTTTGGACATCTTACTTTATGAAGACTCTTTCTGTATTTTTTAGTTATAAACTGATAAACAGAATAGTGATTATAGATTTCAGAGTGTCCCTTTTAGCTTGGGGAAAAGATAGCTCCATTAAAAAACATAACACACATTCTGTTAAAGAAATCAGTTTCATCTCGATTATGAAGAAAAGTTGCTTTGATAGAGTCGCCTTAGGCATCATTCTTGGAGGGAAAGAATAATTTCCATATCTCCAGAGCATGTAAATGTATTGCTTATACTGTATAAATATTTCTGTATAACACAAATGTTGGAGATTGTGGCCTAGAGCTCAAAAATTATGTCATTTTAAGAATAGGGTGGTCACTAAACAGCACTGATTACTGTTACGAGAACCTTAAAGTTCAGACATGTTCTCCTTACTTCAGACATCTTCCGCAGGAATGAGAGGGGTTGAGAGAGAGGAGTGACCTGTAGGAGCTGTTTTTAGAAACCTACAGGATTTTTGTAAAATCTTCAAGACACAAATGCACTAAACATGTTCTGAGGCACGTGAAGCTGTAAGCATGAGCCCTGTCCCGAGGGTTGCGTTATCAAGCAGAGGTTTAGCCTAACCATTATTGACTTCCAGTTCTAATACACCTTATATTTTGAGTACTTTAGTGTTATTTGCAGCTGCCTGGCTCTTAGTGAAGTACCATAACTGAAAGCATTGGAAAATTCTGTTTATCTGTGTTAAGGTATTTGGTAAGCTTTATTGGTATTTAGAAAAGTAATGATTATTAGAAAAGACAGGAAAACATTATTGTTTCAAATTACTAAGAAAAATATAAGAAAGAAAAAAAAACCTGCTGTGGCATGATTGTCAGCAGTGATATTTTCTGTTTACAAATATTTCAGTTCCATTTGTTATGAAATATTTTAGCAAAACCTCATCAACCACAATAATCCAGATAAAAACATCTATTGACATAACTTTGGCAAATAACTGAAAACACAATTCCTAGCCTAATTCAAAGCGGCTAGGATTTCAGCTAGTTCCTCCAGTTATGTACATTAAACAAGGTTTAAAAAATCTATTCTGAAATGAAATAGACTTAAAAATAGCAATAATAAGCAAAATCTTCCTAGCAAAAACCAGCATAATGTAGAATTGCAAGATTTGCAGGTTTCAGAGGCACGTCTACATATCCTTGCAGAGAAGGCTTTATGTGCTACATTAGCACTTGGGTCAGATCCAAACGTTCTGAGATAAAAGTTGGAAGGATCATAGTTTGTACTTTAATAGTTTGTCTTAATGTAACACTTGGGGAACTTAAAATAAGCGACAAGCTCTCCCACTTGCTCTCCAATCCTGCTCACGTCTGTATAGTCCTGTTGTGATATTGCCACTTTAAAAAAAAAAACAAAACACAAAACCAAGGGGAAATGGGCTAGAGCACACTTAGCGTGAGAATGTGCATAAACTGATTATGAATAGTTTAACTCTGCTGAAAAACAAAAGGGTAGACAATGCAGAAACCAGCCTAGTTGCCACCCACCCAATATATGTTTAAATTTAAAATTTAGAATGCCAAAGTGATAGCAATTTCCTTTGGAATCTAAGTGATTTTTAAAAAAAATTTAATTGATATTTGTCAATTCATCAAGCTTGAATTGCTTTTCACAGACAGCTTAATTTTGACAACCTTCCTCTGGGGAAAATACCTTTACCTGCCAGTTAAGCTATACGAGCTCCTTAGTAGCCCACCTAGCAAGCTGCTGGAGGCTCCTGACATATCACGCCCAGGCTGAGGTATCATTCACTGTCATGGAGAATTTTGAATCTTTGGGGAGTTTTTTTCTGAACTGGAGTAACCCCAAATTTAAAAATAATTACTTCCTTTGCAAAACTGAATGCTTTTACTTGCCATGCTATACCTAGAATGGTTTTTTTTGGGGGGTATATACTGCCAATTTTAAACTGGTTGCATAAACTAAGTTTTTCTTCTCATTTTTTTTCCAGTTTTCAAACTCATACTTGCTGCATTCATTCTAATTTGCATTGGAAATAAATGCTCTGTGTCCTGATCTGCTTGTGTGACCACTCCTTAGCATTTGCAACCATTTGAACACAATTTCCGAACAAGAAAAAACACCCATCAAGAAAGTCTAGTCTTTTTTGGCTTAGATATCTTGCATTCCGTTTAATGCAGCTTAAAGTCACCTTCGTAAGAACTTTATACAAAAGCGAAAACACTGCACACAAGAGAAGGTGCTCTGAGATAAAAACTATAATGTATGCATTCCAACTCACAGCAATTCTTACTATTGTTGTTTGCTGTTATTTATTGTTTATGTTTAGAGTAAATTCTTTTATTTAAAGAAGTTTTATATGAGAACATTAAGGTGGCAATTTTAGAGTTTGCTGTCTGTCATTCACATGCAAAGCGCAGGCTTTGTCATGTCTGGAAAGTTGGGTTTCAAAAGCATTTTCTGAGCCAGTATAGTGCACTTTTGCCTTTACTTCAGAAAGAACAGACTTCGTCCCTGCTTGTTTGGAATACTGGGGGTTTCCTACTAAGGCTTTTTAAATCTATTTCTCCCTTCTAGCACTCTTTTTCTTTTTTATTTACCACAGTGGCATTATGTGACCCCCAAGATAAGACTAAAACTGTTAAGTCGTTACAAGGCTTGAACAATTCAAGATAGCACCTGATCTATACTATACAAAATGGAGGGCTATATTGATAGCCGTCTCGCATAAGAGATACACGATAGTATTGCAACTTTTAGTTTTTAAAAAAACAGGATCTGTGGAATATTTTTGTTTTCCAGGGGTAATCTTTTTCATTTTAATCATCTTTCATCTCCCAAACATTATTATTTCCATATATCTATATCTACACTTATTTGTAATATCTTAGTAAACACTTATAACACGGTAGACAAAAGTAGAGCTTGAGGTGAGCTCTCTGAGTCTAGATCCTTAGTCGCACAAATACTCAGTACTCTGCTTTCTCTCAGTACAGGCACTGATCTTGGTCAGGTGTGTTGCTAATAAAAAGCAGCTTATTGCTGACTGCCAACTTTATATTGCTATCTTGGCCAGTCTGTATATTCTTTCTTCTAGTTATTGACTTTTCATACTTTTATCTTGGTCTTGCTGTATGATGTACTTATTATAGAATGAAATACATACAAGTTGCAGTGTTATATTCTGTTATTTCTTGGCAGGTTTAGCAGCTTTTTTGATATATTAATGTAGGTAAATCAGTCCCTGACTAACTGCAAAGGGTTTTGCCACAGCACAAAATCATCATTACACAGCTACTGAAATTTCACCGTTATACTGTTTGAATAGGAACAATAAATACTAACAGCAAAACTTACAACTTACAATATGTTATATAGCATATCACTAAATACTTCATCACAAAGATTAGATTAAGGCCAGACAACGTTACTCTAAATATACAGTGTGAATAAGCTGTTAAATCTTTGACACTAAACCATTACCTATTTCAGATCTGATTTTTGAAACATCAGATTAAAAGTCTAAATTCCAGACAACTTCAGAATCCATAGAAAGCACAGATAGAGACAGCACAGTAATACAATCCAAAAGTCTGGTGAGATTTTACTGAAGTTAATTTTTGGAAGAAAAATGTTTCAATTGCAGGAGCTGGCCTCAATGTCTTATTCGTTTTATTTCTGGACAACTCCAGGATAATTCAGAGGAGGTTTCCCTTCGCTGCACTGCAAAAGTCTTAGCTTTGAGGTAATTCAAAACTGGGCAAGACTTTTAGTTTGGACAAAAACTTGGATAGGTGAGAAGAGTCTATTTCCATTTTTATTAAAATTCAAAATACTCCATAGAGTGATTGTTAAAAAGAATCTTGGGGGTGACAACATTCTCTCCTACAGAAAATAACCACACAAGAATGTCAGAAAATGAAATTTCGGATCCATCATCCTAAAACTTTTATGAAGGTCACTACATTTTATCAAAGTTTAAGTTTCTCCAGATCTGTTTCAAACATGGACCTCAGTGTTTGCACAGATGACTGGTTATATGGTGATGTGGCAGTACCAAAATGATCTTAGATCCTTGGGCATGTCAAATCATATGATTGAGTCGGTGGTCCTGTGGTACTACCAAGGAAATATGTCTGTTGCAATAACAGGCTAACATTATTTTATTGAAATTTCACACAAAGACAGACAGAGGGATCCTAGGTATCTCACTAAAATCTGATTTTATTAACTGGGCATATGCTACCTAGGAATAACATTCAGAAGCACCTAAACACCTCATAGGAAGTGCCACAAGCTTTCAGTGGGACTTTTGTGAGTGTGAGGAAATTTGTAATCCATTTTTCTTACTCCCACTCAAGATCTTTGCCATATTATGAAATATAATTTGCAAGGTTGTTAATCAATAACGTTCTATTACTTTTTTTTTTTGCTATACTACAGTTCTGTTGCTGGACTTGAGAAACATACCAAATCCCCACCTATCAGCCAAATAAGCTTAAAAATGCAACCCAACCCCATCCCCTCACCTTTTGCACAAGTTCCAGTCTCACAAGTTGTTCTGCTTACTGCCCGTCCCACAGTTTATCCACAATCTCCATCTGCACTTTGAAGGAATATCTTAATTTCAATGGTAAACAGATTAACAGATTTCTACATGTTTCTTCTGGCTCCCCCCACCTAAGACCCAGTCTGTAATTCTTGCAGGTGCCTATTCCCATGCTCTGACAGAGGAATGTGGTTCATCAGAGCCTTGACTTAGACAGGGCTTATATTCTGTTGACTTTTGCTCTACTTCTGTAGAGATACGTGAAACACTTGAACGGTCTCACATTGCACAGGTTCCAGATATTTTCAAATACTTGTAAAGAATAATTTTGATATAACCTCTTTTATGGTCTTAGTGCAACCATAAACAGATCATCTTTTTTATGTTTTCTGGCAAGAGCAATAATAATACTGCTATATCCTGAGTATGATTCTGAAGTATTCAAATACACGACAAATAAAGGAGCCAGTATCTGAAAAAATCATAACCCAAATTACATATGATGAATATTCACCCCTTTTGGTATAATACACCAATTATGTTCACTATTTATTTTCCTGAATCTCTGAAGATAAATATAAACCACATGCTAATACTTATGAACAGGCTAAAGCAGGAGTTACCACGTTTTTATTTTGTGGGACCTCTTAGCGTGTGCGCATGGGACCACGATGACACCGTGCAACAAAAGTTGTCGGCAGCACAGTATGTTCTCAGTAGGATAGCTACAGCTAGGATGGGCAGCATGAAACCTGTGTCAGACACTAGCAGCAGATAGTCACACTTTGGAAACCGCTAGCCTAAAGATCTTTCATAATGTTATGAAAACTACGTAAGTGACGAAGTTTTACACATTAACTTGGATAGCCTGAGTGTTTCACTCTGTGCAATGTGACTCAATCTCACCTTCAGTAATTTCATATTACTTAATTCAGCACCAAGCTGAAATGTATTTTGTAAATTTCCTGAAGGAGTTTGAAAGTCAAGGTGAGTTGTCTTTTTGACTAATTATCTGATTTTCTTTATTATTTTGTCCTGGAATTTTAATATTCTCAGAACCTCATTATGTAGGTAATATACACCATATAATATACATTTTTGGAGAGTGATGGTATTCTGCAGCACAAATTGTTTTGTACTGCATGAAGGGACAATTGCAAAAAAGCCCTCTGAATTTTTTGAGCTAGTGCTAGTCCACCGTCCCGTGGAAGTTTGTTTATCAGCTTGGCTTTTGAAAAAGGACAGATTTTGTCCCCTCATATTACAGCTTTTCTTCAGGAGGATTTTGGCAGAGCTCAAGCTGGGACTGCTGAAGATAGTTTACAGGATATTTCTTACAAAACTAGAGACAATCCCATTATTTGAAAGACAGATATCTGCTCATGGCAAGAAAGTGCATCTTTTTTAGGGATGTGTACATTTTAATTTTTTAATGCTCTATTAATGAACAGTGAATCATGCATGTTTATTAAAACACGCTAGCAGCACGCAAGTATACTGACGAGATAAAGGACAGTCATTTTGATAGTATCTACATGTTTTCCTACATGATTCCAATATAACGATTCTCTTTTACCTGATCTTTCAGCACATCCTTAAGTTACTATTCCTGACTGTACTGTACTTTTCCAGAGTTCCTATAATTTTGTAACAGAAACAGCCATACAGCTAACTTCCACTTTAGTAAGATGCAAATTGGAACTTCCTGCTCCCTTGGATCACAGTAAGAAGTAGAACACAAGAAATGCCATATTGTGATGGAAAATGGTAACATTATTAAGCATAGTGGGATTAGAGAAAAATGTTCAGAATGCACTCTGTTCATCATTAGTCCCTCATATTTTTGAAATTAGTAAAACATTCTTTCTTTTAAATTAATAATTAGAGTCCCTAAGCCAGCATTTATCTGACTTTATCATTAAGAGCTGATTGTGGTTGTTTATTGACTAGTAGTAATGCATCATTACTAAAGTAATTGGCAGTTCAACTCCTTTCCCAGGCAGGCAAAACCCAAGCATAAACACTAGAAACTGCAAAGTTCAACTCACTGCCTCTCTACCTATCAACTCAAGAGAATGTATAATTGAAATACAGAAAGTGCAAATCTCTCAGACACAAAAAGGAAATAGGAATGTACAAAGCTCAGAGCATCACTCCTGTCTTAGGCAAGTCACATCCTATTTTCCTCCCCTTAATTTCTTACTCTCTTCTCCCTGGTAATTATTTTAGCACTGGGCTCTCCTACCTGGGTAGACATCCCATGTCTGCAGAAGATGAACAAAAAGGAGATAATAATAACCGTATTATTTCTCATGAAGAAGTCATCACAAGTTTGCAACCATTCTCCTCCTCTAGTTTTAGAGTTTCAATTTCATAGGGTAAAGAGAAGAACAAACTTCCAAAGTATGGGAGGAATGGAGAAGGAATTTGTGCTTCACTCTCATGTGTTCTTTACTAGTTTTTGCTCTTGTACAACTGAATTAGAGAAGTAGAAACTGTTGCAGGGCAATTTTCAGATAGCTTAAATTCCACCTAAGATCCAGTGCCTCATTAATGAAAACAGCAAAATACCTCTCGGAAAAGTGCTTCAGAGTGGCTACACAAGGCACTGAGCAGGAATACAAGAAGTACAAGGACTTAGTAGAATTTAAGCCATCCAAATATCAGGGTAAGAAGCTTACTTTGGCAGGTCCAGTTACTGATCATTGTTGTAGGCTTCACTGCTGCTGTTTTGATCATTTAAGTTGAATGAACTCAATCTAATTTGAATAAAGCAAATTCATTGTCAAAGACTTAAAACTTTCTGATATCTGTCTCATTGGATATGATTACTTTATTAAAATATTTACAAGCCACACAGAAGAATACATATCTTTTAAGGAATGATAATTAACTTCAAAGACTATGGCTTTGAATACATTCTTGTGGATTTATCACCTCCTACATGTCCTTGTCTATTTATCTTGTCTTGCTACTCTGGTGAACTTTTGGCGTTTGTGAAAAGAAGAAAGAAAACACAGGCCAGAAGCAGACAAAATGTAGGACAGATGCTATGGAAACTTCTGTATTATGTCTCAGCAAATTATTTCAGCCTGATTCTGAACTCTCGTGGTCTCTAAGCTTATACAATGATTATCAAACTTGTCACTCAGTAATGATTGTTTAATGAGGATAAAATTTACCTAATTGTAGTACAAGAATGGAACAAGGAAATTAATGAAAATAAGTGAATAATCAAGGAAAGAGAAATCTGAACGCCAGATCATCCATCTTCCTGCCAGTAAAGGACTGTTTTCTGTAACCATTTCCAGAGTTCAGCTGGCTTAGCTTTAAATGTCAAAAGCAATGGAACTTTCACAAATCTCCTTTAGAACACTACAGATTTACCTAAAACAAAGATTCACTCACGGTGAAAGGTGATGGCACAGCTACAGCATTAACACTACCCAGTGCCGTACACAGAGACAGGGTCTCCCGACAGTGTACTGGCCACTCGCGTGACTCTGCAGCCTCCTCCAAAAGTCTTTGAGTTTACAGGCTGAAGGTCAAATCTTGACAAAGATATTCATTGTGAATACTACCTTAACTACCTAAATTATCTGTTTGGGTCATCTTGTCTCCGTTACTCCTAGGGAGCGTTATCTCACTCTTTGTTTGACCCAGCTGAACAAGGTAACATTCAATGCAAATATTAGACCATCAGTGTCTGGCTTTAACAAGCAGGTTTGGTTTAGATCTTCCTCAATGTGTTGAAAGAGGCATGATGTAAATCTGTGTGCAATTTCAGCCCCCCTAAAGGTCTCCCAGGTTCCTGTGTAAGGGCTAGCAAATCTGATGCTCTGGGCCTGACACGCTTGCTCACCGGCTTACACAGCAGAGATGGCAGAGTGCAGGGGAAAATCATACGGCAGACTCCTCCTGAATTAGGAAGGACTCTTGTTTCTTTAAGAACAATTATTTTTCTAGAATTCTCCTAGAAGTTACACCTATATGCAACTCTTGCCAACAGTTAATTCTTCAACCTTTCCAGATATATTTTAGGCAGAAGTGACCTTGTTTCATCAACCAGCATCTCTAAGGAGTCATTTGGAGAACCCTGAATGAGTGGTGTGGAGAGATACCCAGTGCACAGTCCTGGCACAGATGCTGGGAGGCTGCCAAGGGGCTGCTGGAGCACCTAGCATGTTCCGATGGTTCACTCTAAGCAGTTCCTTCCCAGCGCGTGCGCTTCCTGGCTTGCCCCCTTCTCCCTCTGGTACAATAGAGGAAGCTGTGACAACTCACTTTGATGCCTTAAATAATGTCAACGGTGACAGAAATGTTTTTGGTTGTTACAATAGCTAAGATGGGCTCCCCAAAGAGTTGCTTTGAAACTGTCCCAGAGAGTATTTGCAGTTTGCTACCGTGTTGGTAAGACTATGCTGGCCTCCCTGCAGCAGCCAACATTAGCAGGATTTCTCTACAGTCACTGAGGTGAGGGAAGATCCATGACAATTCACTTAGTCAAGGGTATGATTTCATAATACTTCTTTTTGCCTAAGACCTGTCAAATATCTTCAATTCTTTTACTTGATTGAAATGCTACTCCTGGAAGTAACACATATTGTTTCGAGACTATGCAAGGATAGGGTAAAATTACTGATGTAAAGTTGCATAGTAGTTCCTGCTTAAATAAGATTATCAGCCTGGTCCTGCTCAGTACAGTTTGAAGAAATGGCATCTAGAAAAATGTTATGTTTCAGAAGCTATTCTGTATATTTTATTGCCGCTGCAAATGGAGCTGGTTGCATGCACAGAGAGTATGTAGTCTAATATAAAGACTTCAAGTAAAACAAGCAAGGAAGAACGGCTCAAGATACCTCGTCGGAGTTGTTGGAAAAACCTCTGAACAGAACAGAAGAATCATAAATAATATTAGGACATGAGCGATGTAAAAAAAAAAAATCCCATTCAAGACAGAAGGAGAGTTTTGCAAGGAATGTGGGCAGAGAAGGCAAATCTCTCATGAGGGTACAGAAACTCACTGGTGTGTTTAAGGAAGTGCTGTCTTAGCAATGATGTTACGTAGATCACCATCCCAAACTGAGCCATAACATGGACAATATTTCAGACATGTAGATAGCCTTGTTTTTACATCTTCCAAATTTTGGTTCCCCAGTTGAAATAAATGTCATTTTTAATTTAAAAACTCTATTTAGGCATTAAATGTACCACTGACTACAGACTCCTGACAAGGAGAAAAAGGATTGCCAACTTCAGATTTAATGAGAAAGCACAGGAAATATATATGGGATTGGTCTAAGGGTGGAAACTCAGGGACCATACTGAATTCATAAATTGAACAGAAGTATCATTTATCTTGTACCACTTAGAACAGACAGATGCTGTATGCATTTGGAAAAAAAAAGAGCGTTTTTTTTAATGGGTACCATTGTGTGAATTGTTTTCAGCAGTTTTTTCCGCTCGTAACAGAGTTGGCAGCATACACAAGCTGTGCTTTTTCCATCCTCCCTCTACTTGTTTACTGTTCAGTGTACTTGGAGATTTGTCTCTGCTTGTTAATGAAAATGAAACAAGGGTTTCAACAATCATCACTTAAATGCGTGTGACAGCTACTGAAAAGGACACTGGCTTTGCTGGTGGTGACTGCCTGCAAGGGCCGGTGCTCCCCAGCCTGGAGAAGGTGAAAGCCTTTCCTCCTTTCTATACATAAAACAGGAGATTTGCAGTCAGGAACAAGTACATTTACTTAGGAATGCCCCTGCAGGGTAGATCTTAATCACTATCTCACTGTGAATTCTCCTAGCAAAAGGATTTAGCCAGGATCTCGGGTCAGGGTGCTGTGTGTGATAGCCTGTATCTCTACGGCCAAGGTGATTTGTTTGTTATACTATTTTTAAGTCCAAGGCTTAGCAGTAAGGGTTGCTTTTGACAGCATTTGTATGCCGTGCTGTCTTTATTTAGTTAATTTCTTTCCACTAGAAAAAGATTTTTCCACAGCCCCATTTCTAAATAATAGAAATAAGTAACTTGACAATGACACACATTTGCTTGAACCAGAGTCATGGGGGGAGTTTTTAGTCTGAACAGTAATGCATGACTACTGCTAAAATTTCAGAGACAAGATAATACTTTTTTTTGGTTATTATTATTGGAGGCTTTCCTAGAATGATCCATGCTTATTTACATAAAAAATCAAAACTAGGACTGCATCATTGCATCTGTACAGTTTTTGAAATGTTTTGACACATTCGCCGAGATTTACTAGGTAATTTCATATGCTCGTCGGGCAATTTATAATCCATTATTTTGCACTACAAGCTACATCCTTGAGTTTATTTTATGGCATAGACATAAAGTAAACTAAATGACAACAGCCCCTGGCCTCTCCCTTTTATCTATGGGAATGACCTTCAGTAAACAGAATCCAAGGGACGTTGCGCATGCATCTTGATATATATTTACATTAAGGGGAATGTTTCTGAGTAAAAGGGGAAGCCTTGGCTTAGGGTAGAGCAATAATGCGATTATTTAATAAACCATGTGTCACAAGAATCTCTCAGGGTCAGTATTGCCTCAAAAGGTGCGCTGTTTTGTAACCATCTTTGGGCCTTGGATTGCTAATATTAGCTGCTGAGAAAAATTTGTAAAAATCTGACTTATTTCTCTCTGACCTGATGGATTTCCTCAGTAAAGTTGGGATACGTATGAAATACAGCACAAAACACCCACTCAGTTAAGGGCAGAATTAGTCTCCCCGATTTGGAGGTACACCAGTATTAAAGGAGAGAAGTAACTAAGTGTTGTATACCATACTTCTGATGTTAATATGGACATTACAGTCCAAATTCTACTTTCTTTCATTTAATTAGAAATCAATGAAGCAACTCTGTGTTACAAGAACTGGAAGTAAAAGGAGAACTGCACACAGAGAAAAATAAATACACACTGGGTAAAAGACTAGGGCTCCACCCTAGTTTTCAAGGCATAGAGCGGATTTACATGGAAAATAACTTTTAAAAGCAGGAGGAGGAGAAGAGAGCGGAAGGAAAGGTATGCCTGACCTGCAGTTTAAGATTAATTTGTGCTGCAAGGTCAGGAACGTTGGAATTTTAAGGGTTTGTTTTGCCCACTATTTGGAGTTACTTCATATTTTCATACTAGAGCTGAACTTCTCCAATGATAAACATGTTCAGTGCCAAGCATTTGGTTTGTCACCAGCTGGGAGCAGGGGGAAAGCCTTGAGTATCCTCCAGACTAGTGAGAACTCACTTGGAAAGCTTCTGTTCCTTTAGTTCCAAAACCCACATCTAATATACTCAACCCCTTTTTTCTGGAAAGGTTATAGTTGGATGATTCTTACTGCAGAGTGTTTTTCATTTTGTCCTAAATATTCTTATGTTTTCATTTTGGACATTGGTCTGTAGAGCATCATGATTTGTACCAGTAAATGTACATAGAAATCTTATTTTATTTTATTGTACACCAGATTATAACCTGTCCTCCATATTATTTTAATGAAATAAGGATACAGAAGACACTGTTCTTCAGCAGAAGCAGTGCTATGGGTTAGGTGGCACAGTGCTACAGTGCCACTACACTTAAAAATTTTTCAGCATGAAGAAATGTACTCTGCTCTCAGAGTAAACCTGAGCTCTGTCCCTTTGGAACAACCCATAGACTCGGGGAACATACGCTGCGCGTGGCATGGTATATGATCTTGTAGGAGCAGGGGAAACTGAAACGATGTTCCCATTTTAAAAAGCAAGGGAAAACAGAAAACCCAGCTTTGCGGTTCAGGCTAATAGAAGTGTGGCAAATCTGAAGTGATAGATTTGACTAATGTAAAAACCTAGTATACGTTTACTGTAGTTTTATGTACTTAATTATGTAATTCACATTAATTATCACTGTATAACCATTTGCGCAATACCTTCTCCTGTCACCAATCTTAAATTATACCGCTCATCTAAAACACACTTGGAACAAAAGAGTAGCTTGTATTACCTCCAGCTCCATGTGCTTTTCTTCCTTGTCATGGTCCTTCGATTCCTTTTCAGAATGATCATCGCAGTGTTCTAAATGACAGATGTGTTGACATTTAGTAAGTTCATGTTCAGCTTGCTTTCTTTGAGAAACATTCCTTCTATGGAGACCATTGATAAACGCCTCATACAGTGGCAGCTCTGTAAACAGATCATCATCATCTCTACCATCTGCTTCTTCCTCTTCAGATGAAAAATCTTCTGCTTCTCCTGCCTCACAAATACGGAGTTTAGTATTAGCTTCATGTGATAAAAATTCGAAATCAGAAAACGTGATAGCACTTGGTTTGTGTTTTATGACTCTGATCTCGTTACTCCCTTCTGGTTTCTTGCCTGAATTTTTTCCTGTAAGGACTGGCCATTCTCTGTGTGAGGGAAGGTTTAGAGGATCTGCCTTCGGCTTGTGCCTTGCAGACCAGAGTAATTCTTCACAAAGGTGCTTTGTCTCAGACTGATCGGTGGTACTGATGCATCCTGCAGCCGTGCCAGGTTGCAAGGATGTCTCATTGTGGTCTAATAAGAATGACGCAGACAGCAAACTCAGCCGAGGTTCCAGTAAAAGATTCTGAAATTCAGATGGACTTGCCTGTTTTTCTATCTTTCTTTGATATTCTTCATTCTTTGCTTCCTCTGGAGTCCCCAGGCGCTTGGCAGATGTAAGATAAGGTGAGCCCTGTTCTTCATAGATGTTAGTTTCCATTCCAATGAGTTTCATCCATCAGAGATCAAAATTACTTCATTCTTGGTTTTCTTAAGAAACATAACTCCACATATGTAGCCAGAAAATATCTTCTTATTTTTCCAAAACCATGATCACACAATCATTATCAATGCCTGGATCCTCATGCAAAATATCTGAATTCTCTCTGCTCCTGAAAATAAATAAGTAAATAAATAAATTATTGATGGTAACAGGCTTGCACTGGAGTGTATCAGCAAAGGTAATCTTGAAACATGACATTCCCGTATCAAATTTACTTAAAGATCGCTTAAAAAATGTTTGATGTATGCAGATTCAATGAGCTTAAAACATAAGAACCTTGGCTTGTTTACCTTAGAGACTACGAAAGAACTGGCAAATGCAGAGATGGTTTTTTAATATTTACTTTATGTTGATTATTGACACAGTGGATCAGAATCATTCAAAGTGATGTTAGATACGTGCTTGTTACCGAAACATGCCTCTCTTCACTATACTTCTGTTGTCTGTTAAATAATTGAAAAATTCCACATTGTTCTGATAAAGCTACTAAAATGTCACAGGGAAGAGCAAGTAGCCAAAGTAAATGACAGAAAAGAAAGAACATTTCAATATAGGTAGAATTTTCTGTCTCCTGGCTTCTGCGCACTGCCAGTGCGGTGCAGAACCTGTCCATTTCCAGTAAATCTGCAAAGCAAAAAGAGGAGGCTAAAAATACAGAAAGCTTCAGCACTACATAGGGTTGGCCATGTCTGGTTTAAATNCGGTGCAGAACCTGTCCATTTCCAGTAAATCTGCAAAGCAAAAAGAGGAGGCTAAAAATACAGACAGCTTCACCGCTACATAGGGTTCGCCGTGTCTGGTTTAAACCAGTCCTAACTTCTGTGCTTACATCTAGGTTGTGCACCTCCAACGCATGGGAAGAAGGGAGCCGCTGAAGAACCGATCATCACTGGATAGCTTACATCCACCCATGTATGTAATTTACTTTTTGTGACAGATTGAATATTGATAGTATTTATTTTAATGATTGTTTCAGTACTCCATCTGTGAGAGAGCAAAGCACAACAGAAGCTTTTCAAAATAAAAAGAGAAGCTTAAGCCTTTGATGTATGTGGCAAACCTGTCAGTGGTGAGGAAGACATGTCAGAAGGCAGCGCTGTGATTGTCAAAGTGGGAAGCAAACAAAGTAAGATGCTGGCATGTGACATGCCTCTCACTGCATGTGCCATTAACTGAGCAATGCACACCAGCTAGGCAAATTTTAGTGCTGGCTAGTGTATATTTTAGTGTTATAGACATACATTGGGTAATACAAAGAATACTGTTACACATACAGAAAATTTGGATTTATTATATTACCTTTGTTGTTTGAACTGCAGCTGTAAAAGGTGTGAGCATGCACATACACACTGTTTAGGTAGGCTTCCTCTCAGCTACTGCTAGCTATTTAAAAGTCAGACATTATTTTAAGCAACTGTCTAGCCTCCTGCTGGAGTCAGTGGGGAGAGAAAAATGCTTCAGAAGGTAAATGCTCTCACTTGTCTTGGATACCTATTTTGACATGGGATGAGTCTTCCTCCTGGCATGACTGCTTATCCAAAACTGTGGAGGAAGTCTAGACAAAAAGCTTACGCTGATCACCCAACTTTTAGAGGGAAAAATTAAGACAAGAGAATCTCACCCCGTATCTTTGTTACACAATAATAATAGATGGCTTGGTCTACATGTGAATGAGAAAACTACTTTTGAAGCTCTTCTCAGCTTCAAGTTAGCCATCTACATGGAAGTGACTTCACTTTCAGGAGTGCTGAACACCCTTGGCTCTCCCTAGCATTAAGCGAACTAATTGGGTACAATGTCTTTGAAAAAGAGAACACATTCCACATTTGTAAAGAATGATTCGAATAACTAACACTTCACCTAATATTTTGTACATTTTGGGCACAATGAAAAAGCCTCCTGCCATTTCAGATGAATACTGAGTATCATCTGTGCTTCACTATGAGCCATCACCTTTATATTTCAGTCCCTGGCTCCCTCTGCGAGAAGGCAAGCTGCTAGCACCCACACCCTCACCATGCAGACCCAGGTATGAGTAAACAAGATTCACCTAGAAGACTCTCCAAAAGTCAGCAACAGACCTTTGGCCTGGCTGCCAACACCAGCCTGTTGCCATCAGGTGAGGGGATGGATTGTGTTCACCAGGCATTGCTGCTGGTGGCTGTCCTGTTCCTCACCTGTTGGTAGTTCCAGCAGGATTAGCAATGCTCCTGTCTCCAGGTCCCTTGCCCCCAGACTCTCTGTCCCAGCTTCACCCTTTCCTATTCTCACCCGTCTTTTTCTGGCAGAAATTGCCCATCCTTGGCCTGTTCCTGGACTCTCTTTTGTCCTGGTAATGCTGCCAAGCAGGCTCTGCTGTGATGACACCTGCAGGAATACACCTCTGTCTTCATAGGACCACCTTTGCCGTAACAAACCCAAGATACAGCATACAATGCTCTAGAAGAAACTGCAGAAATTCTGGAGCAGCAAGCACGGGACAAGTGAATTACATATTTTTTTATTTCTAGTATTTTAGGATGATGCTTTAGACTCCAAAATATGAATTATCACCCCTGCAAAAATCTGTATTTTTCATTATCTCTGGATATTCCTAGCATCTAAAATAATTTTCCTAAATTCTTTCTCTCAAATGATTTCCAGTTTCACAGGATGTGGCATGAAGCTGTAATTTTTACAGTTTAATTACAAAAAGCATGAAAACCTTTTTCCATTTACTAGATTTCCTTTACTCCATTGGACTCTTTCTTTTTTTAAGTTTTCCTATGATGAGACCAGAACAAAGAAAGTATGCAAGAGCAGGCTGGTTTTGTGCAAGTATGGCAAGAAACATCTGAAGAGGAAGTGGCAAGAAGAGAGAGTGAGTTTACTCTTACTCATCCTGCAGAACATATCTCTTTACTCAATCTAGCAGTGACTGGGGAAAAAACCACACCCTCATACAAAATAGCAAATTCTTTATTTTATTGGGAGTCACACATAGACATTTATAGCTTCTAAAAATGGAGCACTTTTGGCAGAGCTGTGGATTTGGAAATCCTGCCCGTAGCAAAATGTGTAACTCAGAGAGGTCTGAACATTCAGAGCTAAATCTGTACGTGTCATAAAAGGCCTGTAACACAGCCCTGCAAAATAAGATAATTCTCACCACGATTCTGAATGTACGCACTTAAAAGCTCTGAAAAATAATAGCATTTCTGGAAAAGGTGTTCAAGGCTTTGTAAATAGGAAAATTACTTTCATATGCATACCTAACTAAATATATACTGCAGCATTAGCTCTACTGGTAGGCGCTAGAGTAGGTAAAGATGCTGAATACTAGAAGTCTCTTGGGCATATGTGTGGTTTTTTCCCAACTAGAAGGGAAATGTGGGGGCTATTGCAGCTAACTGTCCAACTAAAACTGAATCCAAAACAGCTTAAGGAAGAGCACAAAAAAAGCAACACAGGATTTTTTTTTTAAGCTAAAACGTGAAGTGCATATCTGAGTGTAGCAACTTCAGCTTTTTACACACAGGACTTTAAAAACTACAACCTGAATTTTATTTTCTAAGGAAAACCTCTTACAAATCAGCAATAAATTAATATGGATTTGTGATACAGTTAGTGAAATGCTATAGTAGGAAAGTTCTCATATGGTCTGGCACAAGCAAATGTGTATGTGCAGACTCACAGATAATTTTTTGTGTTTCTTACTCTATTGGCTTGATTTTCCTTTGCCCAGAGAACTAAAATTTGTGTTAAAACTCACAAGTTTTTGCACAAAGATCACACAAAAGGCATATGTTAGGCTGAAACCTTAAACGGGAGGATTTCAAAAATAATTTAATATTCATAGACTCATTTCTGTTTTCTTGAGTCAATACAAGGAGAATTGTTTTCTGGGACAAATGATTATGCTTTATTTCATAGGGTTACTATCATAGCAAGTCACATAAACTAACTTTTCAAACATTGCTTAAATTAGTGCCTTTCAATACACTTTATGTATTTTGGCATTACAGAGCATGTGAATGTGTGGAATTTTCTTATTTCTTTACATTCAATTTAAACTTGAACTGACATAGTAAACCAGCAAATCAAGTCCTGATCTTGGCTGGAACAGTACACCACTAATCTAAAATAACGAGTTTTTACCCCTCAGCCCCAAATGCGTTTGTTTCCCTTTCACAATGACTTTGCTTAATATTTCCCATTGACTTAAACAACCTTCCCTTGAAAAATCAAGCAAACAACCTTAGAGAATGTGAGACACACAGACTAAGAGCAAATTAGGAGATTAGGATTTCTTTTTCCTGATGATAATTTTACCTGTTTTGCAAGGTAACCCCATATTTTTCAATTCAGTTAATTTCCATAAGCGTAAAAACAGGAACTCAGTTAGTAGCCAAAAGATCTTCCAAGCGTTGGGGCAGAACAGAAAAAGAAGTGAGCAGATCCTTAACAAAAGGCACTTCAGCTTGCTTGCTGCACAAGAACTCTGTCAACAGAAGTATGTGTGAGAATCCCTGGGGCGAAAACAGCCTTCTGCAAGCACTGGCCAAATTATTCACAGAAAAAGACAGGAAAAAAAGAGAGAGAGAGAAGGGGGGAAAAAAAAAAGAGCAAGAGCATGCTTCACAGGAACACCAGGCACTTCTAAAAATACAGTGTGACCTCACTCTTCACATCATGCCAGACCTTAACATTGTGCTTTGCTTTATCACCTGGAGTACCTGGAGTCAGGTCCCCACTGCACACACTCGACTTTGGATGCTGTCAGGTTTTGAACAGGTAGGCTGTGAAATGCCTTTTGATGTCGTATAAAGCCAGTATGAAGGAATATTGAAATTAGCTTTCCATGTCACTTGCACATTCTAATTATTGTTTGACTATGTTTCTTCGAGACCTACATTTACTGCCAAAGCTTCACAAGTCTTCCCTTTTATATATATATTAATAGGATCATAGCTTGCAGACAGACTTCTGCATACACCGCAAAGTGTAGCTCTAGTGTAGGTTACTGGACATGTGAGATTCTGAGCGTGATCATCAATCAGTTATTTGCAAATCTAGCCTGGAAAGGAAAAGGATGAATCGTCATTGAAAATATGGGGTGAGAAGACTCTGAGTTATAGTTTAATTTTGGAAGTGTTTTTCTGTATTGCTTTTGATTACAGCAATCAGCAAAAATTGAAAAGCTGCAATACCCTTCTGCTCATGTAATGGATCTTACATGCTAGTAGTAGTAGACTGCATTTTTCACCTTGAGATATCCAGGCACAGATATTTGGCACAGATGCTGCCAACTCTACATCTCTCCTGACTCATTTCAATGAGTGAGGGAGGCAGCACTTAGATGATCATCTCTCTTGCATCTCAAGCACCTGATTGCCTTCGCTGAAGTTAAACAGTATTTTAGTCAGCAAAGAATTTGGCATATTTATGAATGAGTCACTCAGCAAATGAAGCCACATCTTGAGGCAACCATTTTACAGGAATTACTTTATATGACAGCTTAGTGAGACTTGTTTCAACTTAGAAGCGTTTATTATCCCAGGACAGCTGTACTACCAAGCCTCTCCTTTAGCTTTGCCATGTCTGTCCCCACTTCTACTGTGGCAGAAGCTCATTTTACGTTGCCAAGGAAAGTAAAATACCTTCTCAAACGCAGTAAACTACAATGATAAAGAGACACTTTTTGCTAATGTAACTGTGCTCACGTTCATGTTTGTCTTAGGTGCAACTGATGGTCACGGATGTGCTGTTTTCCAACCACCATCTTAACTAATGCAGCTATGTCAGCAATTTATTTACAGCTGAACCTACTTGCAATATACAGGAGGTAAAGACTCTGCTCCAGGAGGGATCATTGACACATTTTGTGTGATTAGCAGAGCCTGACGCTGAGTTTAATCCAGCCCAGGCACTAACATCGTGCCAGTGTGCTGACTCAATTGTGTTTCCATCTAAAACAGCGTTCGCAACAGCACTGTCATTGTCACCTTACCACCGTGTGGGAACAGTGGTTTACTTGCAAGCAAGGTGAGAAAATACCCTCTGTAATACACCTATTGCCATTTCTGAGAACTTAGATCCATTGGCAATGTTTGGTGCTAGTCAGTTTACATAAAGTGGGCTTTGACTTTGCAAATCCTTCTGCTCTGTGCAGTGCATGAATAGCATGGTTACGATCATGGGCAAGATCAAACAGCAGAAATGTGTGAGCACTGGTGAAATAACGGAGTGGACATGGTTCTTCGCACTTGGAAAAGTCTCATCTTGCATTCCTGATTGCATCCTCTCAAAAGAAGATACCAAAAGGAGTCAGGCATGAATGGGGAACTGAGGATATATGTCTTTCAGCATGTCTCTTAGAACATGTATTAAGCATCTTTAAAGAATAAGATCTGGCTTTCCTTCTGCCATTAGGCTTCTTTTAGCATTGCATTCAATGTATGGCTTTTGTATTCCCTGTTCTGCCTCATGTATTTTGTCTTGCACCTATGAAATGCAGCATCAAGCTCCTGATGAGTTATTGGCCTGAGGTTGTTTGATTACATGCTTTTAGGAGGCAATTTCGAATGATTTAAGATTACAGTCTGAACTACTTGAGAAATTAAATCTGATGTGAAGTTGCTGAAAATCCTACTACAAGAAAGAAGGGATGAAAGGGGTGTGTGTGTGCATACGCATTTATCTAAAATCTGTGGTATTAAATGAAAACCAGAATTTTAAAAATATATTGCCCTAGAATAATTTGGCTTTGTTTTTATGTGAATGGTGTAATCAACATGAAACAGGAAGAGCAGCCAGTCATACACAGACACTGTTCATAAACAGAGGCCCCCCCAAAAACCAACACTTAATAAAAATTTAAAAAATAACACTGGATAAACCACACAGGGGAAAAAAAGAATCCATCTCCCTTTAGGTTGAGGATCTTGGCATTGGTAAGATCCTAGCTCTTCATCTAAGCAGCCAGTCCAAACCAAACTCAGGAAACAACCCTTCTGCAAGCAAAGACACACAGGTATGAGCTGCTTCTCCCTCCAATTTAAATACTACCACTGTTTCTTCAGCCTGTAAAGTGAATTTCATTACATGTGTTCAAGGGTTGCTCAATGGACTGGTTGGAAATTAATCTTCATTTTGCACAAGAGGGAAGAGGCTGGAAGAGACAATTTTCTCATATTGGAGGATATCTATATTAAGATGGATGGCTTAAGGGTCATGTTCACATCTTTACTTTTTTTTTCAAGCTCATGAAGCCCACTTTGGATGGCTTCCAAAATTGTGTGCATCCCTCTGAGAAAGCTCTGCTGAACCTGTGACACCCACCCCAGCTGCCAAAGACACCGGACAAAGGCTGTTGTTTTGGCATTTCGTAGGGGCGGAGACTGGTATAGATCTGTGTTTATTGTATGGCTCATAATTCCTTAAAAAATGAAATAAATTAAGTTCTTTAAAGTTATTTCCTTCTTTAAAAAAGGAAAATATATCACTGCCTTGGGTGCCTTCATGAGAAGGTATCAATTCATATGAAGTTCACTTATAGTCGTTATTATCCACCATCTGCATATAAGGAATTGGATGCTTGCGTCTACTGTGACCACATAGCCAGTAGAAGAGATGTAAACAGGAATCAAAGTTTCTTTATCACACAAAGCCATCTCTTAATCACATCTCATCTTCTATCCATAAAAATTGTTTTGTTTGATTTCCTAATTGTCATGATTGAATTTACATGAAGAACAGAAGAGACAGAGGCTTCAACAAACATCATGACTGAGGATCAGCACTTACTTTAATAGGCTGAACTCTTCTTGCTAATTCTGTTTATAGAGAAAAGTCACATTTCATTAGAAATGTCCACCTGTTTCCCTTGAACTGGGTTCTCTTAAACAGGGATAAACCAATGATCTTAACCAAACCACCACCCCTCCCAAACCCTTGATTTTCCCAGAATCTCTTAGATTCCCCCAACAGCTCCAACAACCTTCAGTTACTCTTGAGTGCTCTGCTTTTGCGTCAAGCTTCCCTCGCACCAGCAAGTTAAATTTCAAGTCCTGATCTTACTCTTCAGAATTGTTTCCATGCCTTCAGCTCCCTCTGTCCTTGCAATCCCGTGGCTGTGCCCACCGCAGGGGTGAAAGCCTGGCACAGGAGGAGCGGCTTCCCAGCAGCTGCCGAGATCTACTGCGCTCAGCTCCTGAGAAACCACAAGAAATATAAATCTCTCTGGCTGTTTTCCGAGCAAAGTATAAACAGAAAAATAACTCACAGGACACTGGTGTTTGGGGTAAGAACAGGCTCAGGCCTCTGCAGAAATTCCCAGTTAGTCTGAAACCAGCCAGCCTGGGGAGCTGGAAGCAGCCGGACCGTGGCAACTACTGAACCCTGCACAAGTTTATTAATCCTGCTGACAGGACTGGGCTGTTTCTGATACCTACACCAGCTCACTGAATATCTGAAGGAAAAATAGGGGAAAATTCAGTTGCTTAAACCTAGGCTTCCAGTGCCCTTTGAGACATCCTAGACTCCCCTCCCTGGCCTTCAGCTGCTAGCTCCGAGAGCTGCGAATATCCTCCAACTCCTTTGACATACCTACTGCGTGGGCACAGCAGGGTATCTCAAAGGGCACAGCTAGGCACCCGCAGGCAGGCACTTGTTTGGGCAAATGAATTGTACCTTCAGTTTACTTAGGAGACTATTCAAAGAATTAAACTTCAGGCACCTAATTTTGATGACTGATTTAGGATTCTTAAGTAAAAGCCTCAGCCTCTCCTTTGCTTATATAAAAAAGCCTACGTTCTCAATGTGTGCACCTAAATTCTGCTGGTATAAGTACTATATTGCTTAAAAAAAAATAATGCATGAGTCTCCTGGTTAAGCAAAGAAGCTTGTCAAGGAAGCCAAATTGATCAAAATTGCCAATAGCTCTCTGCTGTGTAAGGACCTGTGTCTGTGCTGCATTACGTTATTATGGAAAGCTTCAAGGCTAAATCAGAACATACTCAGAAAACAAACAAGAACAAGTCCTTTAGTGCCATGTGTATTAAATCAGTTTGTGGCATTTCAGCTCCCCAGGTTTGTACTCCTATCAGTCTTTTAAGGTTTCTGCAGTGTTTTGGCAGCACACTACATTTCTCAGTTGAAGTACGCTGCTTAATGCAAGACTGGTAAACAGCTTGAATAGGTAGGGCGTTGATTTATGAACTGCATCAATATGGTAATGAGGATGTTGGCTGGCAATTAGTTTTAAATTGTATAAGCTCACACTAGCTCTTGTTATTAAGAGTACAAAGGTTTGTCAGAACACCTCCGAGTTCGGTATTTTAGAGTTCTCTGGTGTCTTTATACCGATTACACCAGAACTATAGCAAATTAAAAGCCTCTGCCACACCTTCTGAATCTAATATCACTAAACCATTTGTATGAAAACGTCAGCAGTAAACAGATGCATCCATTTAAAATGCTACTTTGCATGAGTTTTTTTGTCCGTTTGTTTCAAGATGGGCTTTGGACTCCAGCAATGTCTTTATCACCCTCTCTAATCAGTGTCTGTAATGAATACTAAAGAAATGGTGACCCCTGCAATAAATGCCCATTACTACAAAGGCCATACCGGAGGGCAGACTCCTCTCAAGACCTGCTGGGTGCATGAGATATAAATGCCAGCAAGGGAGGACTGTGTCAGCTGCAGTGAAGGTAAGTTATTTTGGAGGGAGCAAAAGTTATTTTGGTGGAACCTCCTGTGATCCCTATCTGTACGTCCGAAAAGGCCAAGGCCAATCCTGCTCAATCAGTTTTGGTCAAGCAATATTTGTTGGTAAAAGAACTCTTCGCTCAAAACCAACATATTTTGATGAACGACCCAAAGCATTTTTGTTTAATCTGAAAAAAAAAAATTATGTTGGGGCATACTCCTTTTGATTAATCTGTTTATTTTTTCAGACCTTTAAGAAGAAAGAAGTGTTCAAATGTGTAGTGTTCAGATGGGTATTTTCAGCATTTCTGTCTCTTGCTTCCCCATGCGATTTTTGGGTTTTGGTATTGTTAGGTATTCAGTTAATTTGACAGAAATTCACAGTTCTTTTGAATTCTTCGGTTTTGGATGAGTTTATGGAGTTTTGCCCAGTTATGCCAGGCAAAGTCAAAACACCCAGCAATACTTCAGTGACAGCTGCTTTAGAGGTGTCCAAAGCTTTATTTATGTAGAGAAGGAAGTGTTTCTTAAGCCAAGGTGCATATTTGAGGCCTGAATAGCTATTTTGAACAAATTCCCTGCTTGCCTTTCTGCTTTTCATTTATTTCTTCTCCTGCCTTTTGAGATCTTCCAATAATTAGTTACGCTGATCTTTTTCTAGTTTCAGTTCTTAAATTTCAGATTTCTACTTACTGAGATTTCTTTTTGTATTTGCTAAATTAAAGAGACTTATGATACCAGATGATCTTTTCCCCATAGAAGGAGTCTTTCTAGACTTTTTATCAAATAACAGCTCTCCTTTTTGGATAACTAAACATTTCAAATGGTGTAACAAATACAGTCTAAAAATATCTAAACTAACTTAAAGCTTCCTAGCTTAGGTCTCACAAATACTAAAGCAGTGGAGCTGAGGCATACTGCTGTGATACACCTTTTTGGGCTATCCAAAGAGTTAACTCAAGAGATCTTTACGTGGCACCTTCAATACGTGTATGACAAGTTCAGAGGTAATTTTTGAAGCTGGACCCTCCATAAGTTTCTTGTAGTATGAATTTCTCCTGTGAGACTTTCTCAGATTTTTCTCAACCTGTGACGTCTTTCCTCGATGCAGAACAAACCTGCTTTGGGCATTTCCATGTGACTTTGTGGAATGAAGCAGCAAATAACCACGCCATCATGAAAAACTGTGCAATCCACTAGTGGATGCTGCTAGAAATTTTAAAGGGTCTACTACACCTGAAGCATAGTCTACAAGTAGAGAATGAGATGAATATTTTTTTTCCAGGAAGAAATTCAGAGCAGAGAAAAATACCTGAAACTCTCACTTTATATGCAGACTAAAAGGCATATGAAGCAAAACTGCAGGAAATTTATTCCTTAACTTCTTCTACCTTTCCTTTCCTACATAAGCCATTTATTTCCAACTTTAAAAAATAAAAACAAAAGATAAGTAGAAACCTTAATCAAAGGGGATGTCTATTGCCTGGCAGGATGAAGCTCACGCAGAACATGAAATTCAATTAATCTGATTCCCATGGAAACACAGTATTGATGCAAACTCTGTTATGGAGCCCTTTAAACAAGCAGAATGATTATTTCCAGGTTCTACACAGTATACAAGCATTCAATCAAATGGTCAACGCTCTCTTCTCTCTAGCCAAGGGCCTCTGCAGCTCTGTTCAAATACATTAACCTCTGAGACAGATGGCACTTTTCATCCTCTCTTTTACAAGTACAAAGTGCGTTGTGTTAATAAAAGAGATTTTCTTCAGAGTGCTGCAGATGAGTCACGAATTCAGGTATCAGAGAGGAGCAAGATTAGTCAGGTTTTTTGCCTTAAGACAAGAAAAAGACTAGTTGCCTTGACTGAGTTTTAGAAGTGCTAGAAATTCTGATTTAGTCTTCACTCATTAAAAAAGCCAGTGTGTTCATCTCTGCATATTGCACATACTTTTATAGAGACTCTATTATGGTTCAGCATGCCTGTACCATCACAGTATGAGTTAAAGATCTGTCAGCAATTCAGTTTTTCAAGGGTATAAAACTCAGTCACTGTAAATCACAGCAGGCTAAAGTATTGGTGTGTATTTGTCATGTTAGAGATAGAATCCTTTTTAACGACGAGGAATAATAACCACATTTGTAATTTCTAGTTAAAAAGCCGAAAAACAAGTAATTATGTGTATTTGACAGTTTCATTAGCTTTCTCTCTCTTCCTATCACTACCCTAATGCTCCACAGAGTTTAAGGCCAAAGTTTGTGGTATTTTCATCACAAAACACCTTAAGAGGGCTTGATCTTCAAAAGCCACAAGCCTCTCCTTTCATAAAATATCAGGCACTTTAAAAGTGTGCCTCTCCATAGGGATCATTTGTGTGATGATAAACATTCTGATTTCAAAATATCAAGCTCTCTTTGGCTGTTTTTTAAAACATGTTTTAGTCCCCACTCTTCTTAAGAGAAGCTTAAAAATTGTATGAGACTGTAACTAATGCAATCGTGGCTCCCTGAGCCAAAGCGATGACAGGGTGGAGCAGCTGTATGAAACACAGACTTCCCTGTACACCTCAGCCAGGCATAAATTGCACCGGGAGGAGTGGCAGGGACAAGAAACGAACAATGTCACCGCCTCCGGCTGCCCGCACCAGGGCACTTACTGCTGACAGGTTTCTTGCTGCCACCTCTCTCTTTCTTTAAACTTCCGTAAATGAACACCGTTTGCGCTTTTTGGTGGTGGGGGAAGAGGGAATAGGTCTTGTTCGTCTTTCATCACCACAAGTTGTGCGAACACGTGGCAGTGCCTGCGGCCACGAAGGCACTGTGTATTATTAACCATAGGGTTGTGTTTCTTTAGTCAAGCCCCGCTTTGCAAAACGGTGCCTAAAGGCTGTGAAAAGTGGACTTACTCTCAGGCTTCCTTGGGAAAACTAGAGCCCCGTGTAGGAAACAGTAAAACGATTGTGGTAAGTGGGAAAATCACTGTGTCACTTCCCAAAATCTTCCATCCTCAGGGCTTCAACAAGCCCTGGAACAACCATGCTCTGAGCTCAGGAAATGGTTTGCACAGTGAGAAATAAACGGGCAAATGAGGATTTGTATTTGTTTACAATTTCTGTTGCTCCAGCAGATGAAAATTAACCACCTTGGTCAGGGTCAGATTGTGTACAGGTATACAGAAAATTATAACACATCCTTTAAATTGCTTATATTCACAACTTAACATACTTACTAGCATTTTTCAGTCTCATTTTAACCTGTTACTTTTATGTTCTAAAACGCTAAAATCCCATACACTAACAGAATATTGGCACATATGCAAATGCTCACACAGGAACTCTGCTTATTAGAGAGTCTGGGATGTACTCCGGATGTGTTTGTAGGGATGCACTACTGTCCTCATCCCTTTCCATCATCGGGAGGGCTGTTGTGATTTTAGATTCCTAGGAGTTCCCATTGCAGTGAAAGATTGGCAAGTATCAGACCGAGAACTGCCTACACACCTTCATCTTATTCCCATTGAAAATGTGTACTATAATGTAGTTTTTAATGATCCTACAGTTTCGTAGCACGTGGTTTCCTGCTTCGCCCTGCACATGAGACCGGCAACCAAGGAGGTGTCAGTATAGGAAGGGGAAAGGTAAAACAAGACGTGCTAATTTTTGTCTGTGTGCTGTTGTAAGTAATTAGTGTTGTTTAAGCATGCTTCTGTGTGAGTTATTTACATGCATTTATGTAAATAAGCAAAAGACTAAGTTCCCCTTTAATTTTAGTGTGGTACCTACCTGGCAGCATCACATTTTTAGTGAATTCTTGTCATAGATAACCTTTAGTTAAGTAAAGAAATATTAACTTACATAAACAATTCCAAAGATATTTGAAAGTACCCTAAACAAACATCATACCAGTGAGGGTACAGGCAAGTAGAAGGTTTTTATGAGCTTCTACTTGAGATATTGTTGAGTTTCCGTTTCTCAGAGCAAGATGTGGAGTGCCAGTGATTTTACCTGCTACGTGTTTACTGCTACAAAGCCCCCTCGCCACTCTCCATTCCCCTGTACAACATACACAACTGGGAGAAGAGCAATGTCCACCATTCATTTGCACCAACCAGCCTCCAGGCTGAAGACAGTGTCAGTATTCTGGGTGCCCAAAATAACTCGTTCAGTTGTGAACCTCAGCCTATGCAAGTAGGACAAAACTCTGGCCTATGAACTTCCAGGATTTGCTTTGGAAGAGTTTTTACATAGTGGTGTCGGTCAAATACTGCGTGTGGAAGCAGTATGTCAGAGACAGTTTAAATGCTACTGTAGAAATGCCCACCATACTGTGAAAGCTGTATTTTAAGGGGTAACTAGTATTAAAAAAACAACTAGGAAGGTTCCCTCGAATGTGTGTACACCGTTCGTAGATGGCAGTGGTAACTAGTTACATACTGCCCAGTCTAAATGCTCTTTATCAAACACCATGTTACCTCAAATTAACGTTTGTATGGCAAGATTTCCATTTATTCTGATAGGTACTTGACCAGGTAATTAAAGAAATAAAATGATGCCAATTTCAAGATTTTCAAATTCTCCTTTCCCACTTGCTTCAAGAAAACTTTATAGCTTGATTTTATGCTGCATCTTCTATATGGGGCGTGCTCCATTTTTGCATATTTGAGGAGCTTATGCTGAAGAGAAGTAAGACAAGAGAAGATAGGCATATTTGCATGCCTGTTGTTATAAATTCAGCAATGCTGTGAATGCCTCTTACTCTGTAACAGCTAGTATGACACCTAGGAATTTCTAAACACGAAGTACTTCTACATTTAACCAGGAACAGTGACTGAGGCTGAATTAAATGCATTCTCTTTTTTTCCTCACCGAAAAGATATGTGACAAATCACTCCACAAAGAAGTGCAGAGGAGCTTAGAAAATCCCTTGCAGGAGCACCTGACAGACAGATGTGTATCATCTGGCCTAGGGAACTGTCTGGGACCGCAGAGATAAACTGACCACTAGTGATGCACAGACAGAAGGCAAACGTCTTCAGAAGACAAATCACAGGTGAAAGATGAGGCATTGTATGCCTGTGCTGTAAAACTGAGTGTTCTTTGGAGTTGAAACAACTGGAGATTTTCCAGTGTGCTGTTTTCGAAACTGCTTCTTTGGCTCCTATGCATCTCTCTTGATATTCTTCACCTTCTCACCCAGGCTAAAAACCTTTCAAATTGAAAACATTGCCTCTAGAAATTCAGCAAATCTAAAAATATCAATATTGCAGAATAAGTTCAGATAGCCTGCTACATTGACATGAACATCTGGCTTTAGAGCCCAATTTGTGCTGTCATTTCTTCTGTTATTTGCTAAACATTAGCTTTCCCTCTCTTGCAATGTTTTTCAACAAGCTAGAGCACTGTAGACATTACAGGTAGGCATGTACTGAATACTGGATCTATAAACATTGCAAGGCTGAAGGCATCACAGCTTAGTATCTAACAAAGTTAGTCAAAGCGGGAATTGAACAGTCTTCCTGCTATCAAAGTAATTTCACATCTCGAGAATAAAAAGAGACTTTTAAAAGGACTGTTTGAAGCCATTATTCAATAACATATCTGTCAACTTATCAAAAACTTCTATTTCATAGGCTAGTAGAAGATACTGAGCCATAGGATTTGTATACCTTTACTACCAGTCCTTGGCAACTTCTGGAAAGCTTTTTCCTGTATGATCACCATTATTAAGCTATACTTTTCTATCCTGTGTCTTCCTAACAGTTAGCAGTAATGGTCTCTGTTCAAGGGAAGGTTAAAGGCCAGAAAGGTGAAACTATTATGGCAGAAAGGGTTATGGCAGTAAGAGGTGTAACCAGATATCTGTCTGCTACAGGGGTAAGAAAAAACAGGGAGTCAGGATAAAAGAGAGAGAGGGAGGTTGAAACTCCAAAAGAACTAATTGCAAGTTCTTCCCAAGTCACCCCCAACAAAATCTTGTTGTTCAGCTCCATCTGCCCGAGGCTTGTCCTCTGCCAGACTTCTCTGCCAGTCCTTACCGCCCCATTCCCACTTATTTCCCCCTTCACATTCCCTGCATGCCCATTTGTCCTACCTATGCCAAACACGTTGACACTCCTGATGCCCCCCTTCTCTTGCTGGATGCTCTGCAGCGAATGATACCTTGCAAGCGGGAACACGACTGTCCTCGTAGCCTTGGTTGGGCAGGCAAGAGAGAGCTACCCCACTGCACGGTTCATGACCTCCCATCGGCTCTAGAAACACCTCTGTCAGGGCAGCCTGCTGGCAGGCAGGAGGCAGCCCAGGCAGCTCTGCCTTCGGGCAAGCCCAGGCAGCTCTGCTTTCTGGCAAACCAAGTTGTCTGACTCTGGTAGTGCCTCCAGCCTGCATTTGTCAGCTTATTGTACATAAACAACACATCTGGTATTAGGCCGTTTGTGTCTCTATCTTGACTTGTAAAGTGAGGATAAAGATTAAGGGAAAGGTCCCGAGGAGTAGAATTGTCTAATATCACAAGGGAGGGATACGAGGAAAGGCTCACGTGGATGGAAATGAAGGCTCACTTTTCCAGAGAGCTGGAAATGCTTTAGATTTAGGGTGAAGGTTGATATTTTTGAGCTATATGTTACTCTGAGTGATCTGATACCTCAGTGGCACAGGTCAGAGAATGGGTGAGCTCATACTCTGTAGGTACATGTAGAGCCATAACTCAGCCCAACTTAGAAAGACTTTGAATCTCAGTGTCACAAATAAACTGGAAAAAATAAATAAGTAAGGAGCAGGGCCTGGGACTCTCCCTTTCCAGGGAGGTTCCTCTTACAAAAGGACAAAGACATCAGTACCATCTTGCTCACCAGCTTTTGCCCTGTAAATCTCATATCCCTTTTAGCAGCGTGTTTGGTGCTTGCAAGAGAACTGTGCCATGCCAGATTTTGTTGCAGCCTGGTGGCCGATGGACTTTCCTGGAAAGTAGGCAGAGTGTTTCAGATTGAGGGTCTAGAAAGCAAATGTTCCAGCTCCTCGGCAATCAATGAGAAGCCTTCTCTGCTGCTGCCATTAGAGCGTCATCTCTTCTAGGTTAATGGATCCATCAACCATAAATGCCATTAAGCAGAAAATCTGTTCTGAGGAAAAAGGGTTCTGCTTTACAGCCTGGGCTGCTAAGCATGGGTCACTGTGAAGGTCTTGCCATGGGATGGGTCAGGAGGGTGCGGAAGGGAATGCAACACCCCAACCTCCCACACTTTTACAGGACTGCGAGTGGGCCAAAGAGCTGGTTGCTGCTGACCTCTAGTCTTTTTGCTAACCAGGCCTGAGTTTCCATACCAGGCAAGCCAGCAGGTCCATTTTCAAACTTAAACCACAACGGAAGCCAACATATAGGCAGCACTGGTAAACCTGGAGGTCAAAAGGGAGGATGTGTAGAAGCTGAGTTAATCAGTGAGGATACAAGCACAGTAAAAAGATACTGCTTCTGGACAAGAACGAAACTGTAGAAGATCAAGCGATTAACAGTAAAATACTGGTAGCATATTTCTCCACAACCTGGTTGAATCACTGAATTTCAGTACTAACAGCTAAAATGTAGTGAGATAAAAATAGAAAAGTAAAAAGTCATCTTAAAGCACAAATTCAGAAATGAAGATATGATGCAAAGACGACTCACAAGCACCACTTTGGATTTACCTGGCATGCATAGGGAACTTCCCTATTAAAAGGAGCTGAAAATTAGTCAATGCCAGAGGGCTATTACAACAGAAGAGTTGCTTTAGCCCCAAAATGGTGTTTTCTAACAATGCTCTGCCTCCTGATAAGGGAACACCAAAGCTGACTCAGAGAACTTTGAGCTGGGACTCTGCCCAGAGGAATAATATGAATCATCTAAACCTCTCTTACAGCTCCCTCTGTCAATTTACTAAAAGCATCATATCTACAGTTGGATCTGTGGTTCAGAAAATGTGGCCTAAGGTGGAATTTTTTTTGCCGCTATGTCAATACCTTACAAGATCCAGAATGCGTTTAATACTAGGTTGATGGGGATTAAAAAATATCGCTAGAATTCTCAAAATATAATTCTTACTTTCTCTGGATAACATCTCACAGAAAAACATGCTTCAAACCCTGTGATTTTAAAGTGATGAAATCTCTGCTTCTTCGCTGCCTCTTTCCATGACTCTTCCTTTGACTCAAAGGAGTTATGTCAATATAAAAAAATGTTATTTATATTGTGGTAGGGCCAGGGCACCATGTAAAGAATCACTTCTTTACTGTGCAAAGTGCTGTAAATTCACAGGAACGATTCCTCGCTCAAGTAGCTGGCAGCCTATACCTCTGAACACGACACGACACAAATAACTGTGGAAATCACAAACTACCATACAGAAGGCAGATCGTGATGAGCATATATAAACACAAATATTGGCTAGCCACCCCGTGGAGGCTCACGGGGCTAGTTGAAGGCTGTAGAAATACTGATACATCACAGACTGCTAATTTTACATTCACATCAGGGATAGTTTTTAAAAAGCATTAAAAAGCATTTTAAAAAGCATAAAAGCATTACTGAGCTGTGGCTCAGTACTAAGAAGACATTAGGATGTTGCGGGGTTTTTTTGCTACCCTAAATTCACATGGGATCAAGAAGAAAAGGGTAATTAAAAAATACAGGTGAAAATATTTTCAGTGATCTTGCTGGAAGACCACTTAGCTAGTTGACGGTCTTACACTTTCTTTGTAGAAGTTTGATTTGGGGGAGATTTGAATAGTTTTACTCATCCAAACTACTTCAGCTATCTAAAGTGAGTAATTTTAAAGTGTTGATAGGTTGATGCAACCCCACAGTTTTCTGTTGTGTGTTTAGTGTCATTCTTTCTTCTAAGTGGATTTTCAATCTATTTTGAAGATTAATGAACCATTTATTCTCAGTCAGAAATTAATTAAAACCCATTCATTCAAATTACAATAATTCCAACTACTCAAGGCCATTTTCCATGTTTGTTCCTCTTTTCCAAGGTTCTGTAAAGTACTAAAAGAAATAGAAAACGATCACATTATGGAGGAAAAAACATGTAGGAGACAAGAGAAGAGAGATGTGTATATAATTTTTAGAACATTTTGCACCTTAGAACATCTGGAATTTAATTTTACATCAAATTTAACGACAAAAGCATCTTTATTTTACCCTTCCTCTTAAGCAGTTATCAGAAACAAGATTGATTTTGTGAAGTAGTTCTCAGTCTGTCACCATGTTTACTCTTAAAAAAATAAAAAACAAACCTGGAAAACTGCTCTCCAGAAAGATGCAACTTATTTTGGCAAAATAAGTCCTCAAGAAGCTTCTTTTGCTAGTGGAACATAAAGCAATTTCCTGAGTGAAATAAGCTATATGGGCAAAGGGAGCTGTTTGTAAGAACTGAATCTAGAATTTCTTCTGTGAGAAATCTCTTGGTCAGAGATGTGATTCTCCTCCATTAGCTACTCTGCTCTTATTTAATGTAGTTAGTTAAGACGGTTCTTCAGATGATACCACACCAAAGAGCAACAACGTCAACAACAAAGGATTAAACCCAGTTGGTGGTTTGCTCCGAAGGACTGGCTGAATCAGCGCAAAACAGATTGCTGAGGTATGTCTTCTGCTGGGGCTCACGCAGTCTTGGTTTGGCATGTTTACAGCTGCACCGTCCAGTTGTATTTTGTTAAAGTTGATTAATATAACTAGATCTTATAGCTATATCATCTAATAAAGCAATCCGCAGCGGTACTCTGAACTTTTTGTTAAAAATGTCATTGCTGCATTATTCATTTTATTGATTAGTGCACCCAGGGAATAAATCAATCTGAGCTGCAAAATGAAATTACAAGTATTAGGTTTTAGTATAGCTAGAAGACTCAGTTGATGAAAGATGTGAGGAGATGGGATGGAAGCAAAACTAAAGCTCCTCAAAGGCATTTTATTTTAAAAATGGTTCTTTTCATGGTTCTTCTCTTTGTGAGCAAAATTCCCACAAAAAACCCCAAAACTCCAACTATTTTGAAGGAGGAAAAATTCAGAACTGTTAAAAGTAAGTTCATGTTTGATGCCACTACTCTGACATGTGGTAGTATGACATTATAATAGGTTAAATACTCTAGTTCTTCTTTTATTTCTGAATTAATTTAGGGAACCATTTTACCAGCATTAACAAAATGTCTTTTCTGAAATAACATAAAATAATTTGGAAAGAAGGAAAAATATTTTTTAATATTAATTCTTTCAGGAATCCCTGTTTTGAAGAAATTAACAAAGTTGTTTCCATCCGGAGCTGCAGTAAAATATCTTTTTAAGTGCTAAAATTTCTTGCAAGACATAAACTATGATTTCTGCTACGCACCAGTCCAAACGCTAGATAAAATAGCCTCTGCTCTAGAAAATTCACATAAATTGTCAAAATTGACAAAGAACAATTATTAACCTAATTTTAAAGATTATTATCTCTGTCACAGATACTGGTCTAAAGACATACAGATGAAAAAAGATGAAGCTAGTACAAGACAGTCTCAGTTTTGCTTACTGAAGCTGCTTTCGGATGGAAGTGGCAAGGAAAGCTCCGGAGAAGACAAAACTGTTGAGTTTGAGTGGCTACAATTATGGTAACTGGGATAAAACTTTCATAAAGTTGCAACCATAACTTATGAAAGGACCCCAAGGAGCCTGATCAATCACCCAAGTCTTAATCTATAATCCAATTTTAGGAACAAGGCTCATTAGGCACAGTCCATGTGACCAGTTTTCAATGTTTTGTTCAAAATTAGTTGCATGTTAGAAGAGTCTGACTCTCTCCGGGGACAGCAGAAGGAGCATAGGATGACCACCATACACAGGTTATCTTTGCTCCTCAGATGAAGCTTACCAGGACTATGCAGCCCAAAACCACACATTCCATCAGGAGAGACCAAAAACTATCTCCTGGGAGGATTTGGTTTAGCTTGGAGCATCTCAACTGCTAGAGGGGACCAGCACAGTGCTCTGACCTGCCACGAGAAGCAATCAAAGTCTCAGTACTTCAGCAGGGACCTTTGAAGGATGTAGCAGCTCTGGGCATGCCCTGTCCTTAATTAATCTACAGATGCTATAGACTTGGGATTCGTCTATCAAATGTAAGAGGATGATCACCATTAAAAAAAAATAAAAAGCAGAGCATACACAGAGATACTGGCAGAAAGCACTTCTACCTTACTCATTATTTTCTTGCATGTCTGGTGGAGTAAATAAATCACCTCTGAACATTGTTTAGGAAACTTGCAGCATGAATGTAGACTGTCTAAAATAACAACTTTCTTATTGATACCCATAAATCCAATGTAAATCTCATATTAACTTTTTCTCTGAGTAGCTTTTTCATTAGTAGATAATTAAATGATTGGAAATGGGTGAAAACAAAGCTACTCAGCTTGCAAAGGGGCAGACCAATGTCCCAGTTCCCTCCACGTGTCCCGACATTTTTCAGAGTGGGAGGCACCAGCTGAACCTGGTCCAGGTTCAAAACTGATTCAAAAACCTAAAACCAAACTGATTCAAAAAACTAAACCCAAACCATTGCAAATTAGTGGAGAGACACCGCTTTTTTTTTAAAGGGAGCCTAAGCTCATGCTTCACATGCTGTACTCAGCTTCCAGATCAGATCTTTCGTTTTGCCATCAGCATGAAAAGAGTGACTGAGTGAAACGCCCATTTATGTCAGTACCATATTACTACTTTTGATGTCACAGAAACCTTTATTTTCATCTACCGGAAGTTCATCAGAATTGTGCAGTATTTGCTGTGTTCTCCTGCAGCACCAGACTGCAGAGGGCGTTTCTGCAGTTTTTGCAGACCTACAATACTACGTACATAAACCCATGGAGCATTTAATGAAGAAAATAGTTATGTATTTCTTGCTGTTAGCCTTTAAATATTTCCTCTATTTTTAACCCTCGGAAGCTCAGCTTGGAAGAACCACCTCCCCCACCCCAAAATAGCATGGTAGATTGAAATACCAAACAACACAGAAAAAAGAGCCATTTGTGACTGACAAGAGCTGTCAGCAGGGCAACCTGACCCCACCACAACAGTAATAAATAGGTTACTGCATCTACTACCAGTTTCCACCACCTTGTTTGCCAGATATATGGAGTAGCCTTCTGCTCAGCGAAATATACTTCAATTTCAGCCCATGACCTCATATTTTACCTTTTTGATATAGATCCGGACCTAGTTCTGTGTTCACCCCCTCAGGTACTTGTACACTGTAATTAAATCCTATCTCACCTGCTCCTGTTTCACGGCCCAACATGTTAGGGTCTTGGAGCCATTTCTTCAGAAGACATATTCTCTCGTCTCCTAAATTAGCCTTGTTCCCTGGACCCCTTCCAAACCTTCCTTAGGGAATGCACCAATTTACAAACCTCTTGAAAGATTTAGAGGTCCAGTGGAGTTGCACGTGGTGCAATAACTAGGGGACACTGGCTTTAAGGGATATGGCTGGCCAGGTTAAAGTCAACAGAAGTTCAGCCCATGGAGAGATTAGAGGATCTAGGCTTAACAGTCTGAATGCAGTATGTGACCTAAAGATGTTAGCAGGGATTCAGGCAGTGTCTGTTCAAATCGTAATCTAGGGCTAACTTCCATTGACCTGCGTGCATTTTAATACCTGGTGTAAATAGTTATGGCTATGGGGAAGCCCATGGAGTAACTGCAATTTGCTCTAAGTGGTGTGTAGCTGGTGGGAGACACCTGAGATTGTGTAAGATGCTGCAGGGAAGAAGGACAGCAAGGGTCCCTGCCCCAGAGGTGGGCACAGAGACAGTGAGGGAGGAGCAGCTCTGGAAGCTGCTGGAGTCCCACCCTGCCTGGAGCCAGGAGACTGCCTAGAGCCACCAGACCCTGTCCTCCAAAACCGCTGGCAGAGGAGAGAGGGACACCAGAGTTGAAGTGCTAGCACTCCCACCTCCTCACCCCCCGCCACGCTGGTGCAGCACAGCGGGCTGTGCTCCCTGGCCGGCTTGGCCAGCGGTGGGTGGCAGGACTGCTGCCCGTCCCACCCGGCAGGCAACGTGCTGCAGGTCTGCGCCTCCAGAGCTAGTGTAAAACACTTAGGGGGGATGCCTAAACACAACGAATACGTCACATAAATAAACCATAAGAGTAATTTCTCCTGAAAGTGAAAGAAATGTTCTGTTTAATTATGCCTGGTTGTTCGGCGATTGCAGCGAGCGCGGTGACAGTCACTAACATGTACTGTGTTCTGCTGAACAGGCTCTTAATAACAGCTGTGTGACAACTCATAAATGACATTTCCCATATACAACACCTGATAATGTCAGCTTCACTACACTAATACACCCATTTCTCTAATGTCTAAGTCTTTCAGATATCCGGACAGCGATGTCCGCCTAAAAAGCAAAACCATTTTTGTGCTATGTGTCAGAAGACTTTGCACTTTGTTTTCCACAGAAAAAGGTGATGTCCTTTCTATGTCATAGGATAGTCCTAATCCCAATAGGAATATAAAACGTTAACAAATTAAATATAAACAATAAATAAAAATAAGGGCAGGAAAATAGATCACAGTATTTGCCAATTTATCCCATGCAAATATGCCTATAAAATGAAGTTGTTTTTAAAAAACAGTACTGAAAATCTTTCAGGGAGTGGGTCAGGAAATTCTGGAACACATTGTTCAAAAGCCTTTCCTGTAAGAATTGGACTTCTAGGGCTAGACAGCACATTTCCAAAAACTGTGGAGTTCCGTGAATATCAAGAGCAGGACTGTTCCTTAAAACTCTCCAGTGCATATTCTGCTAGTGCTCCTTATAATATATATGTCAAATCTAACATTTTGTGTATCAATTATGGCTCCTCTTGAAAAGACTCTGTCCGGTCTTGTTTACTCTTTATCTGACAACTGTATACTCAAACTCCTAGAATCACTCTTCTATCTTTTATTCTAGTTATTTCTGTGTTTTCTTTACTCTGTCTCCTTCCTTTATATGATGGGTAGGATGAAGAAATATAGTATAAGTCAATACCTGTAGAGTATATCCTTCCAGAACCTACACTGAAATGCTGTTAATTTAACTGTGGTCTCTTATACTTGGCAACCAGCTAACATGATTTTTAAAATGTTAAGGAAAAAAGTTCAGGTAACAAAACAAAGTCCAATTAGTAGGACTATGTCAAAGGATTAATGTCTTTGTAAAGGATTAAAGTGGTCACAATACCGAACTGACTTTACTTACATGTTTTAGACAAAGTGGGAGAGAACTGTTGAAACCTCCAGCATGAGTGGCAACCATTGCCGGTTGTTTGACTTAGAACATGACCACAGACAACAGATTACTAATCTCTTGTGAGAAATGGACCTTGTCTGAAGGAGCTTGCAATTTAAATGTGCAAAACAAGAGGCTGGAGGGAAAACAGAGTCACAAAACTCAAAGTCAGGCAGCAGGTACGTGATAAAGGCAGCAATTGCATAGATCCAGACCCTCTTCCTGTTTGGTTTCCCTCAAGGACTCTAAGTCTTAGGTTATTCTCACAACAGTACAAGTAGAGAAGTGGCGAATTAAGGCAGTCAAAGTCATTATCACTATATCTAAAAGGTGATAGAATCCAATGAAGATTTTTTCATTATTTAAATGAATTTTAAACAGGCCTTGAATAAGCTCTGCAAGGCTACCAATCAGGTCGGTGGCAAAACCAAGAGTACAATTTAGGAAGACCAGACTTGGTTACAGCTCATGCTGCTGGTGAATCCATCTCACCGCTACCTTCTTAATTTAGTCCTTTGCTGGTCCCTCCAACTTAAATGCAGGATTCAAAAGGAGAGCACAACAAAAGGAGAGAACAACAACAAGGAGAGCATGCTGCATTGATGTAAAGCTTTCTCCTCTGATTTTCTGAAATTACTTTTTAATTTTTGTTTGTTAAAAGAGTTAATGTTTGAATCATCTGTTTTAACAGACAAGAAAATGTGTTCTGTTAGAAGATTCCTACAGTATATGTATGGCCTGTTTAAATAACCTTTCTCCCATCTTCTCTGTAATCAGAGGATTTTAATTCTAATGCAATGCGTTCATGCTAGAACCTGATTATATCCCAGAGCTACAATTCTGAGTGGCATCAGTCCACGGTATCTGACGGTATTTGCCAAAAACATGTCAGGACTCCCCTATAGTTCAAATCACCCCATAAATTCTACACTTACACAACATCGGTGACCTCATACTCAAAGCATGCCTTAATGATCAAGCAAGTGGAAACGTTCAGTAAATACATTGAATGTTTGACATTGTTATCAGTGGGTGTTCCCCAGGTCTCTTGTGAAACAATCCCAAGATTAATGCAAGGCCAAGAAGTGTTGGCCAAGTGAAACGCTTAAAAGTTATTTAAGAAATTTAAATAGGTGACAGTATATTTCTGAGCTAAAATTCAGCAAAATATTTCTTAGAGAAGTACTGGCAAAACAAAAATGGATTTTTTGAACTGTGAGTTATCTTCATCGCTTTGACTGTCATAGAATCATAGAATCATAGCCTCTCTAAATCTGGCCTTAGAAATACTCCCAATGAAGAAAGGTTGATTCCAAAAAGCAGAGCGCAGTGCCCCCTCTACGGTGCATGAAAGACTTGGTTACTCCTGATGATTTCCATGCAGCAGGAGGCATTGACATGCTATAGCAACGTCACAGAGGGAGAAAGGAATAGAATCAGAAAGAAAACTAAATTTTTTAAATTCTTTCTATTTCTTCATCTTTCACTTTAGAAACTGTATTGACTTTATATATGCATGGGTGCTTTCCCATGCTGAACATCAAGTATATCAGACCTATGGGACAGCCTCTCAGGCCCACATAGACTGGGGTCTATCCACATGGCTTTGATGGCCTGAGCAAAAGAAGAAACAACTTTGTGTCACAATCTGACCCTGTAAATATTATACACACCTGATTACGTACCTGATTAGTCTGCTGAATCATAGAGTAGAATCACAGAATCATTTAGGTTGGAAAAGAGCCTTCAAATCCAACCATTAACCTAGCACTGCCAAGTCCACCACTAAACCATGTCCCTAAGCACTACATCTACACATCTTTTAAATGCCTTCAGGGATGGTGGCTCAACCCCTTCCCTGGGTAGCCCGTTCCAATGCTTGATAATCCTTTTGGTGAAGAAATTTTTCCTAATATCCAATCTAAACCTCATCTGGCACATTTTGAGGCCATTTCCTCTTGCCCATCACTTGTTGTTTGGGAGAAGAGACCAACCCCCACGTTGCTACAACCTCCTTTCAGGTAGTTGTAGAGAGCGATAAGGTTTCCCCTCAGCCTCCTTTCCTCCAGGCTAAACAACTGCAGTTCCCTCAGCCGCTCCTCATAAGACTTGTGCTCCAGACCCTTCACCAGCTTCGTTGCCCTTCTCTGGACGTGTTCCAGCACCTCAATGTCTCTCTTGTAGCGAGGGGCCCAAAACTCAACACAGTATTCTAGGTTTGGCCTCACCAGTGCCGAGTACAGGGGGACGATTACTTCCCTGGTCCTGCTGGCCATGCTATTTCTGACACAAGCCAGGATGCTGTTGGCTTTCTTGGCTGCCTGGGCACACTGCCAGCTCATATTCAGCTGGCTGTCGACCAACACCCCCAGGTCTTTTTCTGCTGGGCAGCTTTCCAGCCACTCTTCCCCAAGCCTGTAGCATTGCATGGGGTTGTTGTGACCCAAGTGCAGAACTTCACACTTAGCCTTGTTGAATCTCATACCATTGGCCTCAGCCCATTGATCAACCTGTCAAGATCCCTTTATAGACCCTTCCTGCCCTCAAGCAANAGACCCTTCACCAGCTTCGTTGCCCTTCTCTGGACGTGTTCCAGCACCTCAATGTCTCTCTTGTAGCGAGGGGCCCAAAACTCAACACAGTATTCTAGGTTTGGCCTCACCAGTGCCGAGTACAGGGGGACGATTACTTCCCTGGTCCTGCTGGCCATGCTATTTCTGACACAAGCCAGGATGCTGTTGGCTTTCTTGGCTGCCTGGGCACACTGCCAGCTCATATTCAGCTGGCTGTCGACCAACACCCCCAGGTCTTTTTCTGCTGGGCAGCTTTCCAGCCACTCTTCCCCAAGCCTGTAGCATTGCATGGGGTTGTTGTGACCCAAGTGCAGAACTTCACACTTAGCCTTGTTGAATCTCATACCATTGGCCTCAGCCCATTGATCAACCTGTCAAGATCCCTTTATAGACCCTTCCTGCCCTCAAGCAAATCAACACTCCTGCCCAACTTGGTGTTGTCTGCAAACCTAGTGAGGGTTTGTCCAGGTCATTTGTAAAGATATTAAAGAGAACTGGCCCCAGTACTGAGCCCTGGGGAACACCACTTGTGACCAGCTGCCAACGGGATTTAACTCCATTCACCACAAATCTTTGGAGTTGGCCAACCAGCCAGTTTTTTTACTCAGCGAAAAGTTTGTATGTCCAAGAAGTGAATGGGACAACTCAAATGCTTTAAGTACATGTACAAAGAATATACAGAGCAGGAGCTTAGTTTGAAAACTTCATGTTAATATGTCTTACATCAATACGAAGGCATAAAAGAGACATTAAATAAAAAGTCCCATACCTAAACCTATCAGCAACAAGAAGTGCAAAACTGATTTCCTGACCTGCTGGCTGGCACTCAGTTAAAAGCATCTCCTGGTTACCTTTGCACTGAAATTATTTCCATCAAATAATTCACATTCATAAACTAAAGAACACAAATGGAACATCACAAATGACAGATTTGTGATGTCCTGGGCTGAAAGGAACTTACTGCCTAGGATTATAGGTACCTGTATGACCCTACAAGTTGGCTATAATCCTGCTCAAGGTGGTGGTAAAAATGATGGATTGCAACCACATGTATGTGTACTACATTACTAAGTAATGAGCTGCACTGTACTACATGTTTTGCCTCCAGGAGCATCTACTTATGTCACTCTTTTTATTAATCTTTTTGCAGCAGAACATCATAGTTTGATAACCAACATCTTTGATTTCAGAAGCGTAGCATCGTGCAAATCTTTGGTCTCAATTACTGTGTAAAATGAAACATTTACATCAAAATAGTCCAAGGATTCTACAGATAAAAAATATTCAAGCATGAACATTCATTAGCAGAAGTTTCCCACTTTCCCTCCTTAACTGTGGATTTCAAAACCTTGCCGTGTCAATGAGCGCATTCACAAGTAAACACGTGTGAGGGGAAAAGCAGTGCGATACACCTCCCAACAGTGCTTGTGTTCTCAGCTCTGTCACACCTCTTATGTGGCCTTAAACTAATCTGATGGCATGACTTTCAAAAATGTCCAGATACCTAAAGAAGCAAAAAAGCATTTGAAGAGACGTGCCAAACACCTAAACAAATTAAGCTTGTCCCATTTGCTTGTATACTTTGAGAACGCACTTGCAAAACCTGGTGCTGGGCGAAAGCTTTAAGGTGTTCCTTAGGAAAAGAGTCGAGCGTGGTCTGCGAAATGACTGGCTGACATCCAGTGGGCACTAGATCCCATGGCACTGAAAAGGCATTATGAGCATCCTGGTGCAGTTCTCTGGCCTAAGGTAGTTTCTTTATTCCTCATCAAAGGTAAAGCTTATTTTCATCTTAATCACAGGTTTTTTCAACTTACGTACTGCACGTGCATAGCACCTTACTGGAATAAGTGGTATCAGTCTTTACGTGATAGATGATGGCTCAGTAATGTTTTTAATGTGGGTAAAATGCTATATTACAATAAACAGAAAATACGTTTATCCTATTACAGCTAATGCCAAGGATAAAATCCTCTGTGACTCCTCCGCACGCATGCAAACCAGACGCTGACAGGCCCAGCTGCAGGCCCCATTTTACCAGTTTATGCAATTCGTCCTCAGTGAGTAATTGCATCTTGTCTTGTTTCTAATCTAATTCCATCCATTATCCAAGTGGATAATTTCCAGGGATGCAGTACAGGGGCGGGAATGTCTGCAAAGAATAAAAACCCTGCAAATCTATTTTCTGATATGTGCAGCCCACGACTCCTCTGCCTACACTTCTTCCACCTGAGTGGGTCTGCATGTGCAGAGAAAATGGGAGGCACAAGCTGCTAGCTGAATGTCCAATGTCTCTGCATCCCACATCACAAAAGTGAGTGTATGGCCTGCCATTGGTGATGGCATGCTAAGGCCACTGCCTCACGCATGAACCTATGTATTTGCTTGCTCCCTTTGCCTCTCCATACCTCTGTTTCTTGCCTTCTGTTAGGCAGGAAGCTTATTCAGCCAGCCATCGCCTTTTGTTGTGTGCCTGTATGGCAGCCGAAACAAGGGAGTCCTGGTTCAGAAAGGGTGTCCTATGCCAAAAGGTAGCACAAATTAAAATGCCTCTGTGTAAAAGGGAGATGCGTTAAGTCGTTGTCTACATAAGGTGAAGGAGACTAGTAGGATCAAATTGCTCACTTTTGGAAGGGCAGAGGTCTCCTCTGTTCAGCACTCCTCTCTCTCCATTTTTGTCCTTACAAAGCCATCTGGGGACAGAAGGATGTCTTAGCAGCTTCTCGGTAAATGGCCCCCATCACAGTGTCTCAAAAATCAACCCAATGTTTTAACTGAGTAGTGACTTTATTTGGAAGTGAACCTGAAGGATCAAAAGGTAAGATAACTCACTGTCTCCAGGAAAAGAAGAACAAAATGAAAAAGCATGGACTCCTCTTTTCCAAAGGCATAAACCAGCCTTTTAAACTCACAGCCCCAAGGGAACTGCATACGCTATCTGTAAAATCAGATTGTTTATTAAATTGGATGTTTGTTTTATTCATTGATGTTCACATGCCTGGCTCATCATAGATCTTAATAGGTAAATCACCCAACTATATAGATTTTGACACATTCAAAGTTCACGTTGACTTCCATACAGAAGACGTTAGAGAATTCCCAGTTTAGTTATTAGCACTGTTTTAAAAGGTATTAAGAGAGTCAGAAATGTGTCTGCTGCTCCCAGTCCTCCACCAGTGTCCTCAATCATGCTGCATGGACATGGGGAAATTTAAGATATCGTCACCTCAGCTATTTGATGCTCTGAACTGGTCTCTCTAAGTTTGGAGCTCAAGTCCAGCCCCCGAGCCCATGTCAGGTACTGATGCAGACAGCAGAGTGCCTTTTTAACACAGAGCTCATCATCCCAATTTATGTGTTTTAAGGCTGTCAAAGCCAGGATGCTCTTGAACTCATTCATCTCACAGAAGGCAGCAGCATGATGGAGCGTAAAAACACACCACTGACACAAAAGCAGACTGAAGTTAATTTAAAAACAAAGCTAAACATCTGCTCCAAGAACCAGCTCTCTAATGCATAGTTGGGAGCACTAAAGTTTGAAACATTAGAGAGTGTTTAACCAGTGCTACACCAGCTGTTAGACATTTTTGGCAACGCTGCAGATATTATCTGGCAAGTTCTCGTGAGCAGCTGACAAGAATGAAGAGTGACAGATAGAAGAAACAGAAAATGCCAGCCATATGGCATGAATATTATGCTAATGTTTCAGGTGTCAAGCAGTAGTCGCTTGTGTTTTAATTTGAGTGCGCAAAATTTATATGGATTTTAATGATTACACAATGTTATACACAATTACATTTACATCTTCATACTGTTACAACTGTAATTTTGCCATATAACGGTAATAGACACTGCACTAAATTTGTCCACTTAGGAGCAATGCTGTTATCTTTATGGCTTTGAAAACACATTTCCACCTCACAGGTGTAATATTTATTCCTACAAACAGTGCCGCTGCAGTCAATGAATACGCTTGTGATCCAGTCTGCAAGAGGTCGCTGGCTGATGCTGTAGTGTTAGGTTGTTTGGTAAATGCCCACAGCCCACGAGAAGTGCAGCACCCAAGCTGTTTACAGGTATGTCTCCACAAAAATCAATGATGCTGATTTGATCCCCAAACCTCTTTGTACTGCTGCTGGTGTTGTATTTACCGTGCATTTTCAAGGAAGGGGCCAGCCCCTGCCTCTGACCAGGAGGGAGGTCTCAAGGCAGATTCGGTGTCTGAGCTTTGGGCTGTGGGGGAGCCCCACAGGCAGTTCAGCTCGGCCGGGTTTCCTGAAGGGACCTGCTGCTAAGCTGTTTTACAGACCGTGTGCCACATCAGAAATGGATTTGCTCCCTAAGAAGTGGAAGTAGCAAAGCCAGGTGCCATAAAATTGTGTGTCCTTTCTCTGTGTCTTACACTTGAAGAAGATTAGATCACCCTCATATCTCTGATGACAAGGGACAGGAAAACCAGCCTGAAGTGCTGGGATTATCAATCGTTGGCTCATATAGACAAGGCATAAAAATGTCTGTTTGGTGACAGCAGACTTGCTTGATATAATTCATTTTGGGCTGAGGCTGCTTCTCTGTCAGTGAGTAAAGCAGTATGTAAGACGTGTGACATCTGCGCTGAGGCATGGGGCGGTGGCTGGACTGACTGTGAAGGCGGCCAGCACCACCCCTTCTGTCTGTTTTACAGAAAAAAAAAAAAAAAGAAGTAAAAAAAGAAGCATGGGGATGTTAGGTAAACAGCACAACATGGAAAGCACTAGATGACTTGTTTTTCATTATCAAAAACTGGCTTGTGCTGGTAATAAATGTCAGTTCAGGAACCAGCCCTCTTTCAAGGAGCTGGACAATACAACCACTACTTTACTCAGGCAACGGCAGAAAATTTCATACTCATGAGTTGACGGATGGCAACAGGGAATTCATGGAAAATTCTGAATCAAACATCAGCAAAGCTCCTACTCGGGATGAGGTGCTGGTGGATCGCTTTGCCAGGAGAGCAGACCTGATGGAGAGATTGCTTACTATGACTTTATTTGCATCCATGTGAAAGAATGAAGTGGTATAAAAACTTTTAAACACATTTGTGGGGAGAGTCTCCACTCCTCGAGGCAGTATACGGTGACAGCATCATGCAGATATAATGAGCATCGGCTGAACTGTGTTATGAAGAGTCAGACAAACACAAAGGGCAACCGGTGGAGCACACCTGGGAAAGGTGCAGGTGGGGCTGGGAAGTCTGAATGTTCCCCGGCTCCGAGTGCAAAAGAGGAATTCCTACATTTTGCAAATACTCCTGGAGGTATTTGTGACTCTGCTCTTCGCTGTGCTCTTGAACTGCACTTGAATATTAAGTAGATGATAGAAAATGTCTGCCTGGCTCCACCTGCCACAGCTGCAGTGTTATATTAAACTAATGGAGGATATACCAGCTTTAGCTGGAGGAAGAACTTTCTGTCATGAAAGCACCAGAAGACAGCTCAGATGTTGCAAGACAGACTGAATATCTGCCTGGAGATAAAAGTCTTGTCATTCTCTGGTGAGCGCCTCATTACAGAGGCTCGCTGAAGGGCAGATTGCCCCCCTGTGTGGCTCTGACAGTGGCTTTGCTGGCATGATAATGTTTCCCTTGCCCTTAGATGAAGCTCACGCTTTCCAAGTTCTTTGGGAGCAGCATCTACTGCTTCTTCTAGCAGGCCTTGGAGTCATTGGAGAGTCTCCTGTAAGCCCTCACAGCCCCACAATTTACTACCTAACTACCCTAATATCATCTCAGAGTGTCTGCCTACTCTTGACTGCTGTACTGGTATCCCTATCAGCAGTGAGAGGCAGAGCAGTGCGCTCAGTGCTCTTATTTCCCTGTTTTTCTAAAGGGCATAACCAAGTATTCTCGTAAGTGCAGTCTAGGTTCTTCCTCTTTGAAAATCTTCAGGCTAAGTCTGCATCTCATTTTTCTTTCCTATGTATAGAGTTTTGCACTTCAGGAGAGTTTTCAAAGCAATATTCAATGTATAATTCATATTAACACAGAACTGATGCTAGTCCACACACCCAGCCTTCAGGTTAAGCTCTGGAAACTGCTTTTTTATATGTAGAGAACAGCTGTGGTCATAATGTCAAGCGCAATAACAATTATGAAAGGAGGAAAACATTGCATTCCAATTATCCCCTAACTGCTGCAAAGGCAAAGCAAGGATAGTGTTTAGGCATAGTGCAACCTGCTCTAGGCTAACCTGCTTTAGCAGGGGGGTTGGACTAGATGGTCTCTAGAGGTCCCTTCCAACCCCTACCATTCTATGATTCTATGATTCTATGATAGTCAGAAGTGAGATCCAAGCCCCGTAAGTGAAGGCAGGACGTGGCTGTCCCATAGTATGTCTCTGTGCTTTCAGTTTAGTACATTGTCAGTCTTGCTGTTGCACCAGAGGTATCTTGCGTCTATATCTAACATAGCAATTGTTTTAAGTTACTGTTTTTATTTTGCTTTGAAAAGGCATGAAGCCATGCAGTCTCATTTTGGAGGTGACTGATAAACAACAACTCTGCTGGTAGCAATGACTGTCAGGTCAATGGCGAAAAAGCAACGGAAAGAAAACAGTTTTGGAAGCGCAGCAGAAACAGGGATCTGCATGGGCAGCAATGCACCTGCAGCACCTGTGCGGAGGAGGCAGCGATGTGCCTGATTTCATGCCACAGGCAGAGGCACGGTGAAGCCATCCTCTGCACAGCCCCTGGCGAGGAGGATGTGGAGGAGCAGCAGATAGCGGAGCCCAGTGCAGATATGGGCAGGCAGGAGCCAAGGAACGCCAGCGCTGCTGCTCCCTGCCCTGGTACTTATCCTTGGGTTGCCTTGGGGGAATGAATTTCACATCTCTGGGTTTCTGCTCCACCTCCCGCCTTTTGTTTGTGACTTTTTCAGAGCAGGACCGTCTCTTAATACATGTTTATACAGTGACTAGCACGATGAGACCCTGATCTTGCTTGAGGCCTCTAGGCATGACTGCAACACAAACGATAAATCATCATCATAAAACAGGACTGCACAGATCCATAACTTCTGTCATAACTCACGGCTGAAGTGTCAGCAGCTCACAGACACATGGCAAGGTCAGGAAGACCATGAAGGGCCAGAAGAAGTGAATCTATATTAGAAAAGAGGAGATGCTGAATGGCTTTGAAATATTTTTAGTATCTGTCAGTGTTATACCTGTGTCAGTTCACAGCTGATTTCCTTTATTGATGTCACCTCCTGACAGCAGCGATGTGGCTGGGAAAAGGATTGAGCCACATATCACAGCAGAAAGTGATGGTGGTTGCCAGGGTGCAGCCTGCAAGGAGCATGTACATTCGGCAGGTGCTTCCCATCCACGGCTTCTGTGGTGCACTGTCCCCCAAGATGCCCCAAGTGCAGCAAGTAGGCAACCGAGCTTCAGCAAAAGCATTTATTTGCCTTTTTAGGGACATCTAGAGACCCTCATTTGTATCGGTTCTCTTTTTCCCTCTACTCCATGGAGGAAAGCTGTCTGGATATCTAATACAGAGGATTTCAGCAGGTCTGGAGACTCTCCCTCCCACCTGTGAGTCAGCTCAGATGTACGCAAGGCATCGCTGTCCAGGAACCGCATCCCCAGCAGGCGTTCCCGGGCAGCCTCCGGGCACATGGCTAAATTCCCCGACGGACCCATCGTTACTCAAATCGGCACCAGACAACAACATGCTTTGCAAAAGCTGTCATCACACTCTAGGGTTACACATTTTTTCAGTGTCCCCTAACCTGTAGAGGCAAAGAGTTTGGTAGATCCGAAGCGTAACAGGAAAGAGTTCGCTGCAGGAATGTAAGAAGCTGACAGTACAAAACCCAGCAGTTACGTCCATTCAAAGCAAGTCAAGTAAGCATACAAATATCTTTAAATCATTATATCTGGCAAGGAGCCACACTGTGTTTTCAGCCAAAATGTCATGCTTTGAGAAAATGTAGCTTTGGTGAGTTGAATGTCGGAGAAAAAAGAAACACTTGGGAAGGTTCAAGCTGTATTTAATGGAAAATATCTTGTTCTTGATGAACTGGAGGATTTATGCTATTCCTTCCTGTAGTTTCGCATCTCCAGGTAACAATGACCAGTCTCCTCCATATTCCTGAGAATAGAAGTTTCAAGATATTTTTAAATGTTTCAAAAGAAATTTAGTCTTTAAATTCTTCCCTGTTGTAGGCCGCTGAAGACTAGCCCGTCTGTCACGATGGTTTGATGGCTTACCCAACAGGGAATACCATCTTATTCCCAGTTTTGACTGGATTGTCAGGAGCTTCTTTAGTGACTCCTGTCTGCCAGATAACATAGTTTGTTAGACATACAATTGCAATAAAAAGGGTTTTTTTTCAGAATTCATCTAAAAATTTTAAACTTAGTATTGAGTACTCTAAATGAAAGCAGGTTACTATTCATTTATATTGCCAAACTCATGCATGCTATTGGAAGAAAGAAATAAGTCCTAGATTCAAATCCTAGTGTATCAGCAATACCAGAATATCTCCCCTTACTCCATCTTTGCGCAGTAAATCTCCGTAACTAGGATAAGAACCGGGACAAATAGCTTTGGCAGAGCTGACAGTGTAAATCAGAAGAACACACAGAATTAAAACAATGGAGAGGGAAAGAGAAAAATGGGAAGGGCTGAGAAGTGACATCAAATAAGGGAGGTGTGAAACACATGTGTTTGAGCCTGGGCGAGGATGTGCTTTGAGATAAATGAAACAGATAACAGCACAAGAAGCAGTTTTCCCTGGAGAGAGCTACCTGGTAGTAAAGTGCTTTAAAGAAGAATTTGAATTCAGAGAATATGCTATAGTCCATATGATAATGCGTGCGTTCGTTAGGCACTGAGAGAGAAAGGCCAGCATAGGAAAAGATCCAGAGGAAGAAAAGGACAAAAAATGTTCAAGGAGCTAGAAGGCTGGGCAGAAAGCAGTTTTGAGAATGTACAGGAACCAGACTTGAGAAGGCTGGACACTACCTAAAGGCAAAATGCCGATCAGTCTTCCTAAAGAAAGTAATTAAAATAATTTGGACTGCCCTTCAGTATGATGTAAGTGGGCTCCTGACACACTTAACATTAGATGCAATGCCACTAAAATGTTTCTTAGACATTCTTATCTTTCATTTTACTGCTGCCATGGCAATGCAACAGCACACAAAGCATCACCAAAAGGGTCCTCCCTCCACAAGGCATCACCCAAAGAGTCCTCTCTCCGGGCTCACTACGCTGCTATATTGCTCTCTAAAGGACAGATCCTGGTAATGTTAGGCCAGCATCCCATCCTCATTGCCATATTCAGACACCCTCTGAAATACCTCTTTGAAATCCATAGAAAACAAAGCGCTCTGTATCCCGGTTTCGGAAGAGCGACCTGTTCATCCCCGCTCATCCTCCCCACACACACTGATTTGTGGTCCTCCCTGTAAGGTCCTCGCCTTCGAGCTCACCTTTTCTATCAAATCTTACAGCTTACCAGACTGACTATTCCTCACTTTGTCCAGTTAACAGCAGCAGATTCATCTTCCCATCCAGCATCTGCCTCTCCCGTTTTCCTTCCACTCACATGTAAAGTTAACTTAGTAAAATTTAAACATAGGTTTTAATACAGTTGAAAACTTTAAATATAGTTAACTTTCAATTTTTAATATACTTAACACACTACACTCATCTTCAAAATCTCTCCTTCTGTTGTGGTGCCCTGCAGCTCACACTCATCTGACAATGATTAGGTGAATGGGGACTTTTGTTTCTACTTCTTTCTGCTTCTTCTCTCTGTTGGCTTTTATCGTCATCTCATCACTCCAACCTTCAGTGCAGGTAAGTTGCACCTTTGGAGCCAGGTGGGGCTGTGAAGCTATCCCACTGTCAGTGCAGTCACTGTACTGCAGAGAAAAGTCCTAACGTAGAAAGTCTTCACTATGGACAGGGCTAGGGACTATTTGCTCCCATTACTATCATCTCCAAGGAGGCTAGGAGACATCTGTTGAACCAGTGCAATAGCCCTGACCTCCATTTGCCCTTTGTCTTTCCAGCTGTAGAGTCCCACCCTGATCTCTCATTAACAACACAAAAATAAAACCACTCTATTTTCTCACCTCCAGGCAGCTGCAGAACCTTCCCTGACCAGCTGTAAGCCAAATCTCTTGTCCCTGGAGTCCTAACGCTTGGGAAACCCACTAACCGATCTGGGTTTGCAATCTGTGAAAAGCAGCATTTTCCCTCATACTCTGTGCCTTTTGACTAGCTTAATCTGGGATCAGCAACAGGGGCAGATGACACGGGCTGAACTCATGGCGAAGGAATGCAATGGAGAGAGCGGTAACGGCAGAGGAACAAACCCAATACTAGGTTATTTCATTCCTCAGCTGTATAATTCATGATTTTAAATGAAGACTAGCATCAGTTACCCTCCCTGTTCTGAATCTCAGTGTTTCAGCTTCCTTACTGTGCTGGCCTACAAGGCTTGGGCTCTTCAGGACGCTTTTCTTGGCTGTCTCAGCTCTGCAAGCTGTTGACACTGACTCAGCCCTAAAGCTGTTAGCCAAATAACATAGTTAGCTAAGGCTGGCCTCCTTGACTAACTTGGCCAGAGACACCTCGCGTGCAGAAGAGACGTGGGATTTACTTATGGGTGCAGCTCTACCAGGAGAATCAGGCACATGGTCTCTAACATTTTTGCATGCTAAGCCCTGCCACACTTCTGGAGACTTTCCTGTTACAGTTCTATCCCCATAGTGTCTCCTGGAGGAAAGACATGGAGCTGGCCAGAGCACGGAGAACAATATTCCCCCAGCTCACCGCCACATCGCTTGAGGCTGCCTCCAGCAGGCAACGTCATGGAGAAAGAGGGAAAGGGACTGGGAGTTAACCACCACGGTTTACATCACAGCTACATCCCCACTGACAGGTGTGGTCTTATTTCCACCGTTTTCTTGGCAGTTTGGAGGTTCGTCACCAGATAGGATTGCTGACTAGATCAGGCACGGGTGTCACGGCCCTGGAGGCGCAGCACCAGGAGTTCCCTGTCCTGCTTCTGCTGAGGTCGGGGCACAGTCCACATCAGCTGCCACATATGCAAGGATATGACCTAAAAATCTCACCTTTTTAAACATTTTGGAGGAACACCAATTGCTGACAGAGCCTTTGAGGTAATCTAAACCTTAGGTGAGGACGAAAACTCTGTGAAGCTAGCTTCAAAGAAAGGTTTAGTTTGGCCATATCTTTAATCTGGGGATCGATTAAAAGGAGAAAACTTTCAGTTACTAATTTCTACAGGGTCTGAGATATAACAGGTAATTAAACACTCAACCCAAGAGCTGCAGAATCTGACAGAGACATTGTTCTCCTTGAGCATTTGGTAATAGAGTATTTCAGGTGATTAAACAGCTAATAAAGTCAGAGTCTTTGTTAAGCAGATGGATACCAGCAATATTGCAAAGGTAATTATAGATTTCTATCAAAAAGTTCTTGACTCAAAATATTTATTCTCAGACTGAAGCTAATATGCTGGTGGTCTCAGTTAAAGAGGAAATATTTTAGTCACTATTAGAAGATTTCAAATTTGCTCTACTGTAGTGGCTTTCCATTACAACCAGTTTCAAGGTGTATGTTTTCAGATTGAATGTTTCTTTTTTCAAGGTAAATTCTCACCAGCTGTCACATGAAACTATTTCTTCCATTAATCATGATCTCATGCTTTTTTGGCAGCATAGGGATCTGCATCTTTATGTTGTTTATTTCCTTTGCACCTTCACAGGCATCAGACAGCTGTATCTGTACCTCTCTGAAGTTGCAGAGTGGTAAGAAAGGGTCAAAGGAAGAGAAAACAATGTTAGGGACACTTGCAAAAAAAACCTGCAGAAGAGTCCTGTGGGCACACAGTTAGTCATTTGCCTCAGTTTCCTTTTTTTCTACTGAACTTGTAGATCCTTTACCACTTCCCTGTGAGGGCCATTAGAAAAAGAGCAATTTTTTTTATATCTCGCATACACAGCTATGTTAGCCGATTCACAGACTGCAGAAAAAAAGTCCTTTACATCAGTCAATTATCCCATTATGACAGAGAAGAGCTTGTATTTACACTGAAGGTAGTTTATTGCTACCTATGATTATTTTTGCCTGGTTTACAAAAATGTAGTAGATGTTCATTTCCATTTAGTTGAGCCAACACACATCGTAAGGCCATGCCCGTGTCTGCTTTGCTCTGCGTTTCTTGATGTCATGTCCTATGCCTGCTTTCCCAACCCCTCCTCCTGCCTTAGCGCACTCTTTTTCCTCTTTGAAGCCCTCTCTTGAGGACTCAGCTCTATTGTAAAAACAGGGAGAAATTCGAGGGCAATGGCTCAACCATAGAGCAATAAAAGATATCTTAAATATATAGAAAGAAAACATGTTACTGCATTCCTCTCCTACCATTTGAGTAGTGCTGCATTTCTCAGACAAAACATTTCCAAGAAGTTGGGAGTTGCTGGGTATACGCACACAGCACCTGGGCTGGAGGATGAGCTCTGAAGACGAGCGCTCTCCCGCTGCAGGTGCGGCTGCCTCTACCATCTGTGGCTCCAGCATCACTGTCTGTGAGACAAAGGACAGTCCATGCTCACCCCACCCATAAAACGCAGCGTGGACATGCCTACAACTACAGCTGTGTGTGCCGCTTAACCTGCTCTGGCGTTGTTAAGAAATGCCCTCACAGATTTCATGTCCACACATAGTAAAACACACATAAAGAACGGGTGCCGTACCCAGAGCTGCAACCCTCCAGGAAAATCCGCCACGGTCGAGAGAGGATTGCTGGTGTACTCTGTCATGCTGATGGGTTGTAAAAACAGTCATATCAAAACCACAAGCAGAACTGTCCCTTAGTTAGCCCTTATTCACAGCAAGATCAGCCTCACAAGCTAACGATAAATCCAGGATTTCAGCGGCATGCACGCAGGGTGCCTGCACAGTCAGAGAGGGTTGTCGCACCACGGATGCAAGCATGGAGCGCATTACAAATGACCAAAACCTGTAGAGCTTATGGCACACCTGTGCAAGTATTTGAGTGTGCAGGATCCAGCAGGTTTTGAGGGCTACTAGAATACATATCACTCTAGTTATTCTTCTGCATCTAAATGTGGCTTCCAGGCAGGGTGAGAGTTATGTTCAAGCCAGAAATTTGTATCAAAATCTTAATTTATATGGCAGAGTTGAAGGAGCCTTATAGCCATTTTTTTTAGTATTACCAGCTACCACAAGGGATCCTAGCTGCTAGATGTTTGCTTAGGTTTTCAAGGCACTACACTTCATTCTGGGGATGGATCCAGGATTTTTGTTTGTTCCCATTTCCAGTGAAGCTTGAGTGTAATAAAGAGTATTTTAACCTCTACGTACTGCACTGGCCATCAGCTAGCTAGATCTTCTATTTCCACTGACAGTGACAATAAGAAATTGGTGGCAAAAACTACTATTGTGGTTGTAACTGCAGTGTTATTTATAAACAGCTAGATGCAGAAAAAATGCAATTTAAATTTCATTGTGAGCAATATTCAGGCCTAGAGCTCCCTAATGCACAATTCATAGCTGCTTAAATTGTAGTCATTACTCTCATACTGCAATACTGTTTGTCATGATAAAGGGAAATTACTTTTCTGTCAATTACTCCTGCAAGATTAGTTAATTTACATTTGCAAAGGGTATGGAGCAGCATCTCAATTCCATGGAGATGTTTCTCAGAAGTATTTGACAATTTAAGGTTTTTGGGAAAAAGTAAATCAGTCAACTTCAAAATTTTAAAAAGGAACAGTGCATACATCCCAAGGTCTTTGTGCCCCAATGAAGAGCAGCAATGAAGAGTAGATACACCACTTACAGACTCCTGACTTGTATTGAGCACCTGGAAGAGGCATGTTCCTCTCTGCTTTGCTGCTGGGCAGCCAAGCTGGCAGCATTTGAAATCACTGCTCCTGAGTACACGTGAGTTGTGCGTGCAAATAATCTACATAAAACATCCTACACTTTGGCATCCCCTTCTGCTGACATCCATATGTTTGTTTAATCCATGTTGGGATAGAGATAGCAAGAGGAGGAATGTTATTTTTACTAACTTGCTTGGAAATTCTGGGTGACTTTTAGCATGCCTGACTTGGATGCCCACCTGAGGCATCACAGCTCCTGATCCCAGCAGTGTAATTTAAGGTGTTAAAGTTCCTTGTTGAAGGTGCCTGAGTTCCTCGGAGGGGCGATGGAGCAACTGAGCGCAACAGTGCTTGAAGGACAATGCAGTGCTCATCCACCAAGACCGAGAAGCTGCTTCAGTACAAGTGCTGGAGCATCCCCTGGGATCCTTCTTGCTAAAGTCAGGGGTGGCATGGGAGGGAGCAGCAGCCGTGCCTCCTGCAGCCTGTGCAACGCTCCCAGGGATGAGGGCAATTGCAGATGTGGCAGGACATGGTTCTGTCGTTCCCAGCCCACAGGGATTCACACCCACATATTCCCAACAGAGAGAGAAAAATTTTCTCTTTCCTCTAGCAAAACAGCAGGAAGGCCTTTGGAAAACGCAGTGCTCAAGGAAGGCCTCCCATTTAGCACTGAGAGTAGGCAGGGTTATAACCTCCCTCTGCCCTGCAGCCAGGCACGGTTGCTTAAATCACCTCGAAGCTGAGGTCACAGGTATTTTTTTGTGAGTTGAGCAGAATCTGTGGAGTGTAGACACACCATGTAGGTGTATTGCCACGGACTATGTGCAGCTGGCACAGTGGACCTTAACCTCTAGGTATTATTGCAATTAAAATTATGAAATACCAACAGCACAGGCATCATGAACACTGACGCTTGCGCTGAGGCACGTTGGGCTATTCTGATACTGATATCCCAATCCTATATTGGCATCACAGCACTCATGGAGTTTTGCAATGTTTAAAATTTTAACCCCCGCCAGATTCCAGCAAATGTAGTTGCAGTCCTCCTTCCCAATATTGCTCTCTTGATACAACACGGTGCAGAGTATCCTTATCTTTCCTCCTCAGTGTGAGCTGTGTGCAGTTGCCGTTGCTGTGCTTCGGTGCAGAATGTTTCAAAGGCAGGAACTACACAGGAGGGAGTTCTGTGAAGAGTTTATGAAGTGTTTGTGGGCACCTTAATTATATGCTACTTCTGTTGCCACTAGGTTTAGTGGATTTGCAACGCTGCTCAACCCAGAACTGGACTCTGCTCCAGCCACCCATTAAAAACTTCACAAAGTGGTTAAAAATAATGAATGTTTATGTTGACTTTAATTATTTTCCATTTCAGTTGCCTGGATTTTCTTTTGAGATACATCTTCTTGGTTAACATCAAGGCTAAAATCCTACCTCGCATAAAAGGTAAATCCACATTTATTTCCAAGAATCATTGTTTGAATTAGGTGGGCCTAAATCCTGCTCGTTAATAAAGATAGGTATGAAGACATGAAGGTCAGTGTAAAGATATAAAGGTATCAAGACGTGTATCAAGGTATAAAGATATGGATTTGAATTTTTAAAGTTTCAGCTTGACATGATGACAGACAATATCCAAAATTATTTTCAGACTTTTTTTCTTTGGCTAAACTCCAAAATATTAGAGTCAGTCCCACTAGATTGCTCACAGCTTAGGTCTTTAAATGCCCCCTGTTTAAAATATACTTAATTCCTCCATTTGTGTCACTGCAGTAATATGCCAGAGAAAGGACTTTTATCTCTTTATTCATGGAGGGGCAGACATAACTTAAACCATACCAGTTGCTGGTTCTGTATCATATGTAAACTGTTGAAAAATGTAGGGCTTTTTTTTATGATGGCCAGATATGCCATTCACACTGCTGTAATTTCAGGACATAATGCAGTGGCACTGAAACAGCTGGGGTTTAAATGTTGAAAAATCCAGTTGTGATTGTAATGGTTTTGGTATCAACTTCTTTTGGGATCCCTCTAATTTTTCCAGATAGAGCCACAGAGCTCGTGGTCTGGGTTGCTCAGCGGTGTACCTCCCTCCTGCCCTGCACATCCCCCTTACAAGTGTGTGAACCCAAATCATGCACCTACCTTTGACACAGGGATACACCTTTTTTTTTGTGAGAACCCACAACCAGTAATTTAATTAAGGTAATTTAATTTGTCTTCAAAACAATGTATTATGCATTAATTAAGGTAACTTAATTTGTCTTCAAAACAGAGTATTATTCATTCACCCTAAGGCACGAAACGCATAGCACAAAGGGTACAAAACAACATCAGAGGTACATGACTCTTACTCATGCCCTCATCTTTCTCCTTGCCAACTTTTGCACTTTCTCATTTTCAGCTTCAAGAAGCGTTTGTGTAGTATTAGCACGAGTCTGTTTTTTCAGTGCTTTCCTTTGCCCTGTAACTCCCTTCCTTTCACACATTGCTTCTGGACAGCTTCTCTCAGGTGACTCAAAGGCCCCAATTTCACAAGGATTTTATGAGATTATAGTGTGATACTTCTCAGGCCTGAAAAAACAGTGATACTAGCAGTGTTGCAGCCAAGGCATTATCTCTTAGGTCCACAAACCTCCTTGAATTTGCGGCCTCTTCTATGTGCTAAGCCATTGCTTCTCTTCTTCTGCTTGATCCCTTTCATAACCCTTATTGACTAACTGCATGACAGACATCCTCATTTCACCTGGATACGTACATGGAAGCAGAATATTCATTTTAAAAATAAAAATACCAGGCGCATTTTTCTAGTCTCCTAGTGGAACTACTTATTCCAAAATAACAGCCTGCGGTACATTCTTGTCATCAGCACCAGATGCAACAGAATGCTAGATACTTAGAAAAGGTAAGAATTTAGAAAGCTTTAAAGTTTTGATAAAATATTATAAATCTTTATAAAAGTTTTGTAATTAGGCTGCATACATCATATAAATACTTTGTGTTACAGGTAAACCTTGTGCCTGCACAGACAGAATTTAGTAAGTTATTTTGGACTAATGGAGTGCTGTTCTTGAGAACATGCCCACATAGCACAAAAATATCTGGGTAATGATAAAAAGTACTTCAAAAGAAACTATTTTAGCTACAGTTCAGCTGAGCCTTAGCTTCATCTAATCCCCACTTCAGTGGTAGATATGAGCACACTTCATTCTAGGAACTTGTGAAGTAGCAAAGTAGAACAGGCACTCCCCTCCCCGCTGGCTTCGTTGGTGTTTTTTTATTGGTGATGCTGAATGTTTAGAGACTTGAGTGTCCCTGGAAATCCACGCAGCAGGTAGCACTTGTAATGAACTCCTTAAAATCTGAACATACCACGTTTTTGTTTCCCATTCAGAGTAACCAGGAAACCAGCCTCACCCCAGACCCTCTGCGGAGTCCTCCCCTTAAGATCCTTCTGTAGCTTTGGCATTTCCAACTGGCAGAGATGAATTGCTATTGGTAAAAATACCACAGAATTCAGTTCTTTAGCTGCAGCAAATGAGGCACAAACCAGCCATTTCTGACCAGCAACAGCGGTATGAGCTGGCTGTCCCGTCTGAAACACGGCCAACTTACGCCTTTGGGATGAATTTCAGGAGATAGGACAGAGTCTGCAGATAGCCACACAAAACCTCTCCTCTCTTTGGGGCAGCAGCTCTGGACTATCCTAACATGCAGAACCGGGAAATCAAAGTGGTCGTAAGGAAGCCCCACCTATACTACAAAGTAATCCCATTAGTCTCTCCACGACAAAGACCTGGGAGTTACTTTGCTGGGTAGGTGGCCATGGGAACAGCGTGGTTATCATCACAAAACAGAGGCGGAAACAGAGCTTTCTCTAGGAACAGGGAAGCAGCTTCCAGGAGGTCCCAGAGTATCACAGAGAGCAGCACTTCCACAGCAAGAAGCCAAGCTTTCTAAAACAACATCACCAGTAAAAGCCAACATAAACCTAAAAGTTATGAAGGAAAACCTAGAATCTTTCTGTGCAGAAGGAAAGAAAGTAAGAGGAACACATGCACTTTATTGCTTCAGGTATATGTCAAAGGGTTAGACAGGGTATGACGGCAAGTAGTTGGATTTAGCACCTTTCTGCAAAACCACGCGTAGTTTGGAGACCCATGACTGAAGCTGGTGGAACAGAAGGTTGGTTGTGCTGTTTAATCTTCTCTTTTGGAACAAGCTGCAGGTGAAAGCGCAACTGGAAGCTGGCAGGACCACACTCATCCTCCTGCGAGCGACACGCACAACTGCAGTAGCTCTTTGTTTACCTCCTCACCCCGCCTGGCAGGGGTGCCAGCTGCACATACGGAGCCACATTCCAACTCCGGTCACACTGGAACGAATCCAGGGTCATGTCATTGACTTCAATGAAGTTATTCTTTTTTCATGCTTGCCTAGCTGAGAATCTGGCCCATTCTATCTAGGTAGGAATAGATAATTAGATAATAGAGAAAAGACTGCCAAATTAAGGGAACAAGAAGAACCAGACTATGTCACATGAAGAGGAAACATTTTACATTGTAAGGATTATAGAGCCCCTTCGGTTTAAGGACTTTTATCAGCATTTAAAGGACAGGCCATGGAAAAGCATTTCTGTAAGTGTCTGGATTTTTTTTTAATCCTCATTTGCTATTTTAGAAAATGGAAAGAAAATTGATTGATTTTAACATTATTGACATAAAACTACTGCAATTTATTAAACACAGAACACTACTCCATTATACATTTATTAGCAGTTCGGGTTAAGATGTCTTCCATTTAGGATTTCCTCCACATCAATTAAGAAGGCCTCTCTGGCTGAAATATGTTGACTTTCATGGTATTCTCTGTGGGAGTGTTTTTCAGTCAGTGCCAAATTCAGCTTTGGGAAAAAACCTGTGGTTTGCTCTGCTGGACAAATCTGGGGTGCCCCTGCTGTAGTGACAAACAAAAGATAGAGGAAAGGAATGAAGGTAAAGGAAATTTATCATCACTGTATTATTTCCATTGTTTGGATTCATTCAGGCCATGGCTTGATGATACTGTAAATCTCACTTTAGAGATCGCAGTGCCGTAACAAAAACTCTGCAACCAATTACCTAAGAGCAGCAAAACGGTACAGATTTACTCTAGCAGTTCATTTGTTAAAGAAATATTGACATTTACTTTGTACCAGGCAACGAACTGAACTGCCTCATCGCAGTTGTACGGAGTCGGTATACATCCCGTGTTATGTGCTCTGACTAATTCAGCAGAAACGCACTTGTATGCCCGCACCTCATCTAGATGCTGATTGTGTTGCTGCGTGATCTGGAGGTGCCCAGATGGAGAATGAGTGGTGGTGGATCCACCAGGGATGGGATTTCTGCCATACCTAGTTAGCGATAACAAGCCACTGATTTTTCTTTTCATACCACTTTTGGATTTCACCTGGGTCCACCATAATATAGGAGTATAAACTGATGCAGTGCACTTGCCAAGGCGTAGAAGCATGTTGCTTGCTTTCTAAGGAAAATAAATGTTAAATTGGGAAAGGTGATGGACTGGTTTGGGTAGCTAGAGAGAGATGTGGAACAATCCAGACAGGATTTTGGACAACTTTTTTTTTTTTTTTTAAGGGATGTCTCTCAGCTTTTACTAACACCTAAGCGAACCAACAAAAGTTCCAACCTACAGCTCTTTTCACTCAAGATTGTATATAAAATAACATTCTAGGATGACAGAGATCATCCTAGACCTCCTGGACAGTTCCCATACGAAAGTGAATGTGTCACAAGCCTGGAGTTGCAAACTGTCTGCTCAGGTTTGGACTCCTGACCTGGGTATCAGCTCCTAGACCTCTTCCACAGAAAAGCATTTCATTATTCCTATTCACACACATGCAAGAAAGAGCAGGTTATTAACGTTTCAGATACAAGAATGATCCTCCTGTAAGTGCTATGTATCTGTTAAAAATATTTCTATAAATCCGTATCATAGTGGACAATATCCTCTTAAACTAATTTCCCGCAATCATTAATTGGCCAGCTTGCTAACACCTGGTACCAACAGATTTTTCATCTAGCGAGCGCAGTGCCACATAATGGTAACAGCGGGTTTTAACCTAATCCCTCTCCATACACAAGCAAACATCAAATGACGCCCGTGACAAAGACACACAGACCAGCCTGACGTTTGCTGATAACTCCCAGGAGATTCTCCCTCAGCACGACTATTCCTGCTCAAACACATTTTCCAGTGGAAAAGATAATTTGAAACCATTTCCAGCTACACTAATTGCATTCACTGAACAGAGCATCCTCCTCCTCCTCCTCAGTACACATTTATTAGTCCAGCCGCAAATGCAGCTAACACTTCGTGAAGTTTTCCAAAGCAGTAATTATTTCATCTTACAAGAATTCGCAACAGCTTGCTTGATAATGAGAAGTTATTACGCAGATATAGATACTTCATGCAAAGTTGCACACANTGGCCGGCTGAGGAGGCTGGTACCTGCGGCAGCTTCTCTGTCTCCGTATCTCGCCTACGTTACCCTGCGGCCAAAGTGCAAACAGACATCTGAGTAAACGGAACCGCGTTGCGACATCCTGTGAATACTACCTGTGCCTCTCCAACCTTTGCCACCAGACGCTGCGTGGTTGCCTGTGGCACAAATAGTACTTTAGCCTGTTAAAGATCCCGCCGGAATTCTAAGCATAAAGCTTCTTACTTTGCAGCTGTAGCTCCAAGCTGTCTGGAAAGATAATGCAGTCCATCAGATATCCTGCTTTTGTTTTCTGGCATAAAAATACCCTCTGTCACAGGCACAGGAGCTGACTTCAAGGACCGGCCCCTTCTGCGGAGCACACCAATCGGGAGACCCTGGGAGCAGATGTGGAAAGCCGCTCGCCTGCGCGATGGTCCCGGGCAGCATCTGCTCCGTGGGCGCCAGGCAAAGGTGGGTGTCAGGGAGCCACAGTGCTGGGGGTGCCCCAGACGGGGCTGCCTGGCCCAGAGCCCAGCCGCGGGCGGAAAAACATACGGACAGCCGTAAGGACACTGGAGCCTGAGGCCGAGAACTCTGCCTTGCTCCTTTTGGCCTTATTCTCTGCCATTTTAATAAAAGTAATCTTGTTTACCATTGTATTAAATGCCGCTTCACTTTTTCTGCTGGTTGCAACTTTATTCCAAACCTCATGACTGCAAAACCATGCCTGTGGAAGAGCCCTGCGCATTGCCAGCCACTCGTACCGGGCGCTGGCAGTGCTCTGGACTCAGCGGGACAGCCTCGCCTGGGTTTTCCTCCCTTTCCCCAAAAGCTCGCCCTCTCCACCCGCTGCACAGCCGGCTGCCCATGGGCTCCCTGCTCCTCCTCTTCCTCCGCTGCCTGCCGCATGCAGCTGCCCGGCTCTGCTGTGCAAGCTCCCCGTGCACTGCTTTGCTCCTGCCTGTCAGTCAGAGAGGTCATTTTCTTCTTGCATCTGTTTAACCTGATGACATTTAAATTCAAACTGCTTAGAAACCGTATTTAGAGACACACACCCACAGCTTCCCGGCTCGCTGTGTGCTCAGCCCTCGCACAGAACCAGGGGCGAGAAAAATGCGTGCACATTAACGCGGGTTGAAAGTGCAACAGTATCGCAGCGCACAAAGCCAAAAATCAGACCATACATAGGTGAACGTGATGAACTAACATCTGTAGATTTGTTTTCAGTCCTGGAAGCGTACTTGCAAGCCACGACATGCTGGGAAGGGAAACCAGTAAACACACCGGTGCGAAAGCCATGCCTTTTTGACCTGAATTACAAGACCTAAAGGCCTTGCCATCTTGCACCTCTCGTAATCTCAGTGCTGGCTTTATTAATTCAGAGTAGCAGCTTTATTTGATCAAATAGCCTTACTTTTGCAGATAGTGCGCAGGCTAGAGTGGGCTGGCTGTAATAAAAAATGCTAGCCCTAGTCTGGGAACTTACTGGTTTAATTAAATCAAATTTGCTTCTAAATTCTAGCTTAGTAGATTAGTAACTAAAGGCTTATTTTACAATGCCTGTCCTATGGCAGATATAATCAGGCTGGTTAAAAACTTCGACAAAGCTCCTTTTTCCACCCCCAGAACCCACCGGTTTCTCAGAGGAAAAATTCCCGCAGAAAGACACTGAGACGGGGCAGACTTCGGTCAGTGAAGTAAGTTCCCGCAGGTTTCAGGGTGGAATTTCCCATTTCCAGAGGTGGAGGCCAGCGCGCCCCGAAGCAGGAAATAACTCTCCGTTAGTAAGAGCCAAGAGCCATAGTGGAAGTAATTTCTTTCATCGTCCGCCGGCGGGGCGGGGAGGAGCGAGAGGGACCGTCTTTGGGGTGTGTAAGGGCTTTTTCAGATCTGCAACAAGGAGCAAACTTGTTTCCAGTTCCCAGCCGGGAACATTTTGTTCAAAGGTTTCCAAGCTGGGAGCGGCTGGGCAAGGCTGGCTGGAGGTTTTCCTGCCCGATCCTGATCCCGATCCCGCGCCTCGGGCCGGCCAGGGGGTTAGAGCTGGGTCAGCCTGCCTGGCTCCCGCTGGGGCTGCACCCCGCAGCTCGGCAGGACAAACCATCCCCCCTTTTGCTGCTGAAGAAGATGCACCATCCAGTAGCACTCGGGAGGGAAAGGTGGAGCGAAAAATGTTGAGCCTCATAAAATGGTTATTTCTACCGACTCTGAGACCATGCCGCGGTGATGCATAGGAACCTGAGCAGAAATCTCCTCTGAATGGCCAGGGGGTCAAACCGCCAGCTCTGTTACCCCAACATCCTCACTGGCTTTCCACAGGATCTCAAAGGGTCTAGCTTAATTTTTCATTTTTTGTGCTGTGCAGGAGAAAACCTCCAAAAGAGACAGTTCTGCCCCATCCAGCCTCACGCCCACCGGCAGTGACAATCAGCACCGCAAATCCTCACTGGCAAACCCGGAACCTGCCTCAGCCTTCTGCATGTCGGTACCAGCCACAGCCAAGGAAGGGGTGGCACAGCCAGCCCAAATTCGCATCCAGCCTGGAAAACAGCCTGCCAGCCTCTGTTAAACACACAGCCAAGCCAGCTCTTGAAAGCTGACGGTATGTGCATTAATGGCTGAGATGTAACAAGTCACCTTGCTACAGCAGTTCAAGATGAACAGCCCTGTCATCTCTCTCAGCCTATTTACTTACCAACACGGCGCAGGTCCCCGCAGGACGTGCGTGCCTTCTATTAATTCCCAGGTCTATTGCATCTCACTGGCAAGTCTTTTTCCTCAACTCCCAGTATATTTTTTTCCCTCTCCCTTTAGTCCTGATAATGGCTGACTGTGTCATATTAAATTCCTGTCCACAGTATTTACAGCCTGCAAATATTTGTAGACTTATCACATTGCCTGTGAGCCACCACTTCACCAAACTCTATGTATTTTTTCCCTCATTAATCTGTTCCTCCAACTCCTCTATTTTTGCTGCTTTTCCCCATAGACTTTGCAGATTTTCTTTTTAAAAGACAGCAGAGGGAAGATTAATTCTCTTTTCTTTAAAGAAGATCAATAGCTGGAGGAAAATAAAGGCATATTAAGGAGCATTTAAGGCAAATTTGTATTTGATCTGACCAACTCTAACCTTCATATTTGTTTTACATGGCACATTTGTTTGGATGACCAGGGTTTTATTTGAACTCTGATATTACAAACTTTCGCATAATCTTTTGCCAAACGTACTAATAATTCACTGTTTAGGCTAAACCCATTGACTCGCATGAAGCCACCTGGACATGCAGGTAAATGTGTGTGCAAACAATTGTACAGTTGCGGCCTCGGGATGAGACCTTCAGTGGTACCAATCACCTGCACCATCGCCAGAGAGGAGTGGTCCCAGCAGAGCCCAGGAGGGGCTTCAGCCCTGCCTGAAATACCAGCCACGGGTGGTGACTTAGGATCAGGCTGCTGGGTCAGTGGCCGGCTGAGGAGGCTGGTACCTGCGGCAGCTTCTCTGTCTCCGTATCTCGCCTACGTTACCCTGCGGCCAAAGTGCAAACAGACATCTGAGTAAACGGAACCGCGTTGCGACATCCTGTGAATACTACCTGTGCCTCTCCAACCTTTGCCACCAGACGCTGCGTGGTTGCCTGTGGCACAAATAGTACTTTAGCCTGTTAAAGATCCCGCCGGAATCTCACTATACTTACTAAGGCTTAGTGGGAACTAAAGGAGGAAAAAAAAGATAACCCTCAGACAGTTTAAATAAGGTTTGATTATTCATGAGAGCAGCAGGGGAATGTTAAAATTCTCCTGGGTTTGTTGGGAGTCTCTGGCATTGCCCCAGACTGCTGTTTTCCAACCGCCCCTTTTGCTTGGATGCCCCTAAACCCAGACTGTAACTTCAGAGAAGTGAAATTCCTGCACAGATGATGAAGAATCAGATGACAGTTTGGGGTTGCCCTCCTTCTGGTGTATTTTGGGTACATGGTGGGGTTTGGGTCCTTCCAGATCCTGGGAAAAAGGTTAAACTCTGCACCTTCTGTCTGACTCCTGCCATTAGGGGCTATTCCCTTTGGGCCCTTAGTCTGTCTGTGCAATGCAGGGGCCAGGGAGAACAAGTAATTTTATTCTAGTTATATTAGGGGTTATTTTTATTGACATGAACTACAGCAAGCTGTACGGCTGCTGCTGATTTCACGTCAGCTGCAGTGTTTCCATTACAGCTGTTTTACCATTCGAAGGCAAAAAAAAGCAACCTAAACAAACACAAGATAAAGGCAATGAAGTAAGTATTTTAACAATGATAGCTAGTTGTCTTTGCAATAATTTGCATGGTCTTGTGGTTTAGGCCTGTTTCATGGTCCTTGTAATTTCATTAAATATGTGGCATGCTTTCAGTAGTTTTTCCAGGTCTTGAGATAACTGATAGAGTTTCATCAAAAAACCTCATAGCAAGGATTTTAAAATAATACCTGAATTGAAGTGAATGCAATCACTTTGCTCAGAAGGATTTCTTTAAGACTGTGAAAATGAGCAAAACAAATTTCTATCTAAAATTGATCACAACTCAAATCAAGAAAAGGCAAGAATGCCTTCTGGCTGGTCTGATTAACAGCTAATATATCATGTATGATATCAGCATCATAAATACTTTTTTTTCCTTAGATAGTTTCAGTTAGTAACTATAAGTATCACCCAGCTCAGACGTTAATTCTAAACAATAAACATAACTAGCTGCTGAACTATTTTTTTTTTTTCCCCCCAGAAACTAAGGTCAAAGTTCTGGTTTAAAAGATTTTCATTTTTTCAGTAAGGTTAGCAGGTTTCAGCCCCATAAAAACAGTACTTTGAGAAAGAATCCAAATATTCTAGACTGAACTTCTGAGGGCAACTGTTTATATAAATCGCCTCAACCAGCTCCCCTCAACAATACAGCACTTGTAAATGCGATAGCACAGTCCACTTTCCATTAATATGCAGCTATCAGTTGGTGAGTCACACTATAAAGCATTTCACAACTGTTCTCACAAATACCATACACCATCTGTTAACTGAATCAAAAGGCTACTTTTGGATAGAAAGGTCTGTTTTAAAATTACTCCAGCGGTCTCAGGACATGCAGATATTGTAAAAAATTAGTCTAGAGACATGTCATTCCGGCCAATTCCCAAAGAGAACAGCTGAGAAAGAAAATGTTTTTATCCAGTGGGATACTTTGACATTTCATCATTTGTTCTCATTGCTAGTTGGAACTACAGGACTTGAAATTTTCATTATTCAGGAAATACCAACCTGATTTTTAGAATATTCTTAGGGAAGATGTCTACACTAGGTTTTTTACCAATCTACATTGAAATGAAGTGTTCTGACATGCCTGAAAGACAAAAAAAAAAAGTTTTTATCTGAGTTTGCTGGGGTGACCCAAGATACTTTGTTTCACAGCAGTTCAGTTTAAGATTCCATGTGGTGACCACAGCACGTTATGCTAGAGGAAGGAATGCAGCTCATGCCACCATCCCATCCCTCGGGCTGGACACTGATTAGGTCACATCTTGTCTAACACAAGGAGGCACAGAAGTCCCCTGATGCGGCTCACTCAAGGCTGGATTATGTGAGAGTTACTGAAAGGAAGCTTTGGGCATCGTCACTGCGTTGGCAACAATTTCACAGTTGAAATTAAATTTCTATAAAACTTGGGTAACTCAAACTACTATGAGGTTGATGCAGAATGCAGAAAGTAAGGGCATTTTAGTGGGAAAGGGTTTAAATGCCTAAAAGATGTATTAATTAGTCTAACGAAATGTACTTGTCATAACACACCTTTTTGCTGCTACTTATACATTTTTCAGTTTCCATATTTCAGATATAAATAAATTATTACCTACACCCTTTCACATAAGCTGCCTCCAGTCAGTTACAGAGTCTGAACTTAAACTGGTTACACTCCAGAGGTCACAGTGGAAGGAAAGGAACAGTGGAGGTGATGCTTTAGAACAAAGGCTACTAACTCCAGAGAAAGAACATACGTCTGTCCTGCTCAGACGTAACTGTGACCTTCAAAGAGCAAACGTTGCCTTCTAAGAGCAAGCAGAGAACTTTACCTCCTCAATGTCCCTGTTTCTCCATCCTCACCCTGTCAGCTGGCTGTAGCACTATCTTTTTTCTGAAGATCAGACTGACACGGAACAAGTTATTTCACAGACATATCTAAAAGCCTTCCACATCCCCTAAACACAAATGTGGGACTTGAGATGTTGACCCCATTGGCTCTGAGCAATTTCGCAAGGCAGATGTTTCAAACAGAAATACTGAAGTACTGAAAACCCATAATGAACCCTGCAGAGAAAATAAAAAATTGAAACATCTTCCCTCCACAGTGACAGATGCGCTGTTGCTGGTCACAAGATCTTTCTTTAATTATAAAACTGCAGCTAGCAACATTCTTGGATGTTTCTTTTCTGCACTGCTTTTGATGGTTCTGTTGTTCTTGACCCTCAAAAGTAGCAACATACATTATGCCTTATTTGAGATTGGTGGCTATAGCAGTAAGAATGCGTGTAAGGTCTAAGAGATCATACTGTGCAACTGTGAACAAAAAGGACAACCCTTTCGTTCTCAGACAATTTTTGCACAGGGTAAACCTCTTAGAAATGAAAGTGGGGAGGGATACAGAAGAGAAAGATACCCTGTTTCTTCCCTGTCTAATGACAATAGTTACGCTGAAAGCAGATGTGAGATAAAGTGACTGCATGGGGTCTACCAAAACAAGGCTCCAACACCTATGAGGTCCATACTGCAGCAGTTCTCCACCACTGCTGGTTGGCCCATACGATTATTCTTCATATTCTATGATCTACTATTATGCATTATCCCATTTTAGGTAGTGTTCCTGCTACTTACAGCACCAGCTTCTGTATCTAGCACATACAATCTGGAAAGTAATTGTATTTCAAAAAAATCACTTGAATCAATTGGATTTATGAAGTTCTGTTTCCATTCATCTCCTCCTTGATCCTCTCTGTCCTAGAGCAAATGAGTCACTGTTGCCCGTCATGCCTCCACATACCAGTTTCCACACAAGAGAACAACTCTGACCCTTCAAACTCCCTGCCAACCTAGACTTTCCTGGGGACAGACTTCTAGCTTGGTGCTCAGCTTCCTTCAAGACCCACTCACAGAGCGAGAGCTGAACTGCAGTCTGAAGTTTAATCACCGAGCTCCAGGTTGCTGCTCGTGCGCTCCCCGAAGAGCAAGGGCTTCAGCCACATATCTTTGTTCTTAGAGCTGGACTTCTAATCCTATCACATAATCAAACAAATTTTGAAATTCTCAAATCTGGCTGTAAAGTTAAAAACTCCTTGTTCCACGAGTATTTTAAAAACACTCAATGTGCCAGATCAGTCTCAGTCTCATCACCAGTTCGCATGTTGTGACCAATACGTGTCTGGGCAGAGATGAACTACCTCTGCCTTTGATCCAAGTAAAAGAAGGGAAAGTGGATGCCTTAGGAGTGTGCCAGCCCTAGGTTCATGTACTCTGCTTGCCAATATCATACGGCTTTCTGTTTTTGGCACAAGACTGTTGTATGCTCTTCTCTTTTTGGCAAGTGGACACATCTTAGCAATAGCACATTTCAGGCCTGTCTGTGCTTGTAATATACACGGGAAATACACTGCCTCAACACTCTCCATGACTACTAGAGGAATAATAACAATTTTCTTACCACAGGAGCATTCTTAGTAAGACATCATAGGCTCACAGAAATGTTGGGTGGAAGGGACCTCTGCAGGTTCAACCTGCAGCTCAAAGCAGAACTATTGCCAGTGCTTGGTCAGGTCACCCATGCTTTTCTAGTTGAGTTTTCAAGACCCATTCTAACAACGGAGATTCCACCACTGCTCTCATTAGTGTCTCAAACTGTTTCCCAAACTCAAGGCTGAATCTCTCATGAAACACTCTGTGGCCATTGGCTCTTCTGCAACTGGGAATCTCCCACTTGCAAGAAACACTTGATTCTGTAGCCTTTGTAATACCCCTTTGCATAGTTGTAGGCTGCTATTTAATCACGTCCTGGCCTCCTCTTCATCACAGGTACCTCAGCATCTCCTTCAAGTAACGTGCTTTAGGTCCAAAACTGGACACTCTTCCAGATGGGCCAGTGTCAAGCAGAGGGGATAGTAACACCCATGGTCATGGTCCTTGTAATGGAGCTGGGGAAGCAGTCTGCCTCATCTGTGATGAAAGCGCACAGTTGCCTCATATCCACCCTGGCATCTCGATCCTTAGGTTCTTTTCACTGCAGCCAGTCTGCTACTCAGACAGTTGTTTCCAGTCTGTAGTAGTGCAGGCGTTATTCTGCCACACATGAGGGGCTTTGCCCTTCTCCTTGTTGAAGGAGAATGGAGAGTTCATAGCATTTCTGTTGGCTCCATCCTCAAGTTTCTCAAGATCATGCTGAACTGAAGCACATCAGTCAATATCAGCTGTTCCCTCTGGGTTGAAGATTTGCTAAGGGCGCACTTGGGTGTCATCATTGAAGCAGTTATGAATGTGTTGAACAAAATGGGCCCCATGCCAAACCCTGAGGTAATTTGTGTGTTTCTAGACTGCAGCTGAGCATCAAGCCAGCACTGATTACTTCTGATGAGCCCAGTGGTACAGCCCCGTCTGCTCTTTCGGCCCATACCCATGTCCAGAGCTTCTTAATGAGAATGTCATGGGTGTCAAAAGCCCCACTAAAGTCAAGCTATAGTAAACCCACCACATTCCCCTTGTCCAAAAAGACAGATGATAACTGGGCACAATGATATGGGCTTAACACTGGAGAGTTTACGCTATAGTGCCATGCACTGTTTTTCTGAATAAGGCAGTTCAGGCCCTAGAGGCAATATAACTGTGTTAACACAATGTTCCCCAAAAGCTAAATGGCTCTGCTTCGAAGGAAATGATGCTAGTCCCAGGGACTGTGGACTATTTTGCTGCTTATGCCTTTGTTAGCTTAACTCTCCTCTGGCTACAGCACTGTGCTGCATAAACATATGCAAAGAGTTGAGCATTGGCTTTTTACTTCACCACCAATTTGCATATTGCAAAGTTTTGTGTTAGTCATTTCAGAGCCAGTTTGCAGTACTGAATCTGTATTGCTAACCACAGACTTCAACTAGAATTATGGAGGCTTAGAATCTCTGAAAACGCTGCAAAATTGAGCCATTTTATCATAGAATTGTACGGATTCCAAGGATGGGGCATCTACCAGGTCTCTGGGAAACTTGTTCCAGTGTTTCACTACCCTCATTGTAAAAAATGTCTTCCTCATATCTAGCCTAAATCTACCCTCTTTTAGTTTAAAACTGTTACCCCTTGTTCCGTCAGAACAGGCCCTACTAAAAAGTTTCTCCACATCTTTCTTATAGGTCTCCTTTAAGTACTGGAAGGCTTCTGTAATGTCTCCCTGGAGCCTTCTCTTCTCCAGGCTGAACAACTCCAACTCTCTCAGACTTTCTTCACAGGACAGGTGCTCCATCCCTCTGATCACTGTGGTGGCCCTCCTCTGGACCCGCTCCAACAGGTCCATGTCTTTGCTGTGCTAAGGACCCCACAGCTGGACGCGGTACTGCAGGTGGGGTCTCACCAGGGTGGAGCAGAGGGGCAGAATCACCTCTCGACCTGCTGGCCATGCTTCTTTCGGTGCAGCCCAGGACATGGTTGGCCTTCTGGGCTGAGAGCGCACATAGCCAGCTCACGTCCAACTTTTCATCCACCGTCTAGCTTTTCATTATCTTATGAACGAGCAGAAAATAAAAGTTTAAAAATGTATGTAAGTTGGCTAATAATTTGAACAATTTAAAATCCTCTGAAATTCAATGTTTACATCAAAGTACCAATAAAAACAAAACTGAGATTAAAATTAAAACCCCCCAAATTTAACCAGAAGATATCTATTCCCCAGAAGAGTCAACACTGTGCTTTAGCTTTTAGTCCATACAATATTGTAGAAGAGCGACTCAAAACGCATCTACAGAGACTTTTATACCTTTACAACTGTGCAATGTCATTATCTTCAGATCACATCCTCAGTGACACCCCTGCAGGAATCTGAACATTAATGATGAGAACATAATATGGAGATTAAGGTGCATTGTGATGGTGGCTGGTGGTCTGATCTGTCATGTGGAAAGGGGAGAGAAGGACTTGATTGTAGGAGTCCTTGGTGAATTTGAAGGACTGGCGTTCAAGAAGAGGAATAGAAGAACTGCATAGAGAAGTTAATGAAGGACCCCGAGGTGAATGTCCTTGATAATACACATTCACTCAAAGTCATGTGAGTGTACTACTTGTACACGTGTACATGCTTGAATGTTGTAATCTTTTTTTATGAATTATAACCTTAATCTGGAACGCAAAAATGTGTAGAAGGATGCATTAAAATTCATGATACATTATTTGACCTTTACAATCATACTGAAGAACTTTATTACCAATAAACACTCAGATTTTGTTTCAACTGTATTTTCAATATTATTACTGAAGGCTGCTATTGTCAATAGAATGGCATTTATGGAATCCAATAGATGGTAAAGTAGAAATGGCATCATCGTTAACATTGTCTTTCCTAGCAAGTTCAGAACATACTGTGCACAGCTCTTTCCAGTGTCCTCACAGGATAAGATCACAGAAAATACAAGCAATTTTTTCCTTCAGCTAGAGAAAGCATTTCAAGAGAAGACAGCAAATGCTGTCACATTGGTGTTAAAACCAGACTGGAGCGGTCATAAGAATAAACAATGCTATTGAGTGTGAGAGAAAAGCTGCTTTGTTCTTAACGTATTTCCTTTTATTTGCCAGAATGCCACAGCATTCTCTGTATTCCTTTGAAGCAATGTTGTAACAATGGCTTCTGCAGTCATTTTTTACCATACAAGACTTTGTACCAAACTTGTGTAAGTTAGTACTATTTTTATTTGCATGCATATGATTTACTGGTGTATGCACTGGTGACAATAACACCATTCCAACATATGCCTCACTTCACTGAAGTGATACTGAAACACTCAAGAAATAGCTAAGAGTTGGGCATGCAGAATTTGTTAGAAAGTACAGAGCACTAAGATGATCACTAAAGATGAAGACAAGAGAAATTTTTCAAAGAAAGAGAACCAAAAGCAGCAAGCAATGGTTTTCTATTTTCCAGTATATAGCTTAAAACTGTAGACAACTGAACTTATCGCAGTACAATTCAGAGCTGTTAGTAATGTGTTATGTCATGTACAGAGTAATGTCTGTCAGGTACAGTCTACTACTTGTAGTTAAATGAGTGTGCAAAGAGGGGATGATGAGAGAAACGTCTCACAGAGAGCAGGTCTCACTCAGATACACAATGAGCAGCAACCACACCAGCCTGCTCGGTAACCCAATGACCCTTATTAACTACAGGACTGCTGCGTCCTCCAGACTCCTTAAATAGGCTCCTGCAGCCTCATTATAACAAGAGCCACTTGCTAGATTTGTAGAAAAAGTAGATGTTTTATAATCTTTAAACATAGTCCTGGAGCTGTTTTCCATATACGAGCCCCCTCTTGCTTTCTGCAATATCATCTTTGTACGATTTCTGGAGTCCCGATATTAGATCTCTATGTACAATAACAAAGGACCTTTGAGATATCACAAATTGTTTAATGTGTCCTCCTTACAGCCAAGAAGCCTTGGAGAAAAGACAATGGATAAGTGAGAAATGCAGAAATTAAAATACAGAGTTCAGCTTGGGTAAAAGAGATGAATACTCTGTTTTAAATGGGATGTATCACACAAGTATGAGGTGATGCTAAAATATTTCATTTTGGAGAGGAGTGATGAGCTCAGCTTAAACAGAGGATGGAAAGAGATAGCTAGATCCTTAGCCTACAGAACAGCTCTGCTGGCTCTACTTCTCTTCCCACTGGAGAATTGCAAACATGAAGGAAGCATTCAGCGCAGATTTTATGACGCCTGCTCAAGAGAATGTCTTTCGATGAGGCACCAAGAAGAGATCACGCAGTATCACAACACATACCGATCCTGTGAGCGTGCAGCATTTAATCTTTTCTTACATAGGGAGGCACAAGACAGCCATCCCTGGAGATGCTGTTCTCACCGGGCATCTCTGCTGGTATAGCAGGCGTGCAACCACCAACAGTGCTGTTTAGTTCAACTTGTCACACGTAGCACAAGGTTCAGTGACAGCCTCAGGCACCTCAAGTGTTGGCCACTGAATAATTTGCCATAAGTACAAGAGCACCACCTTGTGATACCTGAATCAAGGTGTGCCAACTGGAGAAGGAGAGTGGCAGGAGCCACCTGGCTCCTGCCCATCCCTGGGACAGTCAGCATCACGCAAACCTGGATGCGCTCCCTCTTCGTTGTTTACTGTTTAGCAATATGAAAGACCACAGAGGCAATGTACCACTGATGTTTGAGTTGAGGGAAGATGTAGTACAGCTAATATTTTTTGGTGTGCGTGTCTGGAAGCAGAAAAACTTCCAGATCAAGTAATGTTATACATTCATCCAAAAGGATGTGGCATTAGCAGTAATAAATCACCTGGCTATAGCTACAGCCACCAACCAAGTGCCCATACAGCACAACAGCATACAGGATTTATTAAATTGGACTGCTGTAAACCAGGTAAAACCTTAGGCTAGGGCAACAGATTTATTCTTCTAGTATAAGACTGGTTAGACCGCACAGTCTTGCTCTGCATAGCTGATCAGCCTGTGTCTGTTACTCTCTCTTCAGCAGGACCATTAAAACTGTCAGCCTCAAGTTACAGCTCCTAGTGAAAAAAACTCACGGGAAAACAAGAAAACTATTTTCCCATTTTTATAAAGCAGCACATTCACTCAGAGCTGCCTTTCATGTTATAGCGAAATTCCCATTGCTGTGGGGAATTTTTAAAAAGTTTGTAGAAGCTGAGGGTGCTTGTCTGGCAAATAAGGTGCAAAGGCCGCATATAAAATGCAAAACAGTGCCTAAATGCTATCTGATACAATATTCTGGGATAACAAGAGTCTGGTCTCAGAATCATGTTTACAAAAGAAAGTGGTTGGCAAAGAAACTTGAGAAGTCCCGAGATACTGCCTTAAAATTTCAGTGCTGTTCGACATATAGCGGTGGTCAGATCAATGCAGGCTTTGAAAGTGCTGGATGAATTTAAATCCTATTCTGGAAATGATGTTAGGAATACGAAGTAACATAGAAAATTTTAAAACATCACCTCCTACTCATTTACACTGAAAAAAAGAGAAACCTTTTGAATCCTTGCCATATTTTTGAAACGAGACATTTTTATAAATTCAAATAATTGAGGAAGATATTTCAAAGCCCTTTAGGTGCCTATGGCATAGCTCAAGCAGAATTTAGATGCCTGAATTCAAGTGATTGAGTCACAAAAATTCTGCCTGTGGCATGCATACCTGAAAGGCACATAAGCTGTCATCAGTAAAGTTATTTAGGCACCTAAAGAACTTCTAATGCATACTCCCAGAGGCCTTCTTATCTTGGGTGAGGTGAGTGTCTCAGCAGATATGTTGTTTCACGGTGTGTTTAGGCATTCTCAAACTAGTTGTCTGGATGCCTAAAGTCCTTTGCAGACCAGGGACGGTTACCCAGCGCCTTACCTGTCCCAACACCACCAAGCTCAGCACAAAGCAGGGAGCTCATACGCCTACTGTTATCCCGAAAGCATTCTAACGAACGCCCCTGTGGGGTGACACCCCGTCACTTGCACTACGTAAAAGGTGAGGAACATTATCACTACTGTTAGGCACCTTCTCTGAAAAAGGAAACGAGTCATTCTCGTCATCTGATTAATGCTTATAAATATCTAAAGGGTGGGTGTCAAGAGGATGGGGTCAGACTCTTCTCAGTGGTGCCCAGCGACAGGACAAGGGGCAATGGGCACAAACTGGAACACAGGCAGTTCCACCTGAACATGAGGAGGAACTTCTTCACTGTGAGGGTGACAGAGCACTGGAACAGGCTGCCCAGAGAGGTTGTGGAGTCTCCTTCTCTGGAGATATTCAAAACCCGCCTGGATGCATTCCTGTGCAACCTGCTCTAGGCTAACCTGCTTTAGCAGGGGGGTTGGACTAGATGATCTCTAGAGGTCCCTTCCAACCCCTACCATTCTATGATTCTATGATTCTATGATTCTATGATTCATTCATACCCAAGCAGCAACTGAAGTGGCTAAGAGGGACTGCAGAGCTGTAAATCCCTCTCTCTCATAGGCACCTGAATCCCAGAGAGAGAGAGAGAGGGAATTTTAAGCGCATCCCTTGTTTCAGCATTTTCTCTGCATCCCTCTGCCTGGCACCCTGGCTGCTGTAAATCCCACAGCCCTGGTGCCTGACTCCTTCAGCTGTAAACAATAGTTAGGTAAGTAACTCAGGACTGCCAATTTCTGCCTCCGAGCTGGGCTCTGGAAAGTCAGATTGGATGTCGTCAGACCTGGGTCCCTGTGCATGTCCCTTCATGACTTTTCTTTTTCACCCTAACATATGTAATTGTAAACCCCAATTCTGGCAGCCACTTGTCCAGAAATGCTAAGTAAAGAAAAAACTTCTTGTATTGCCATCCATTCTCTGAGAGAGTTTTGGGGGCCTTATAAAGCATCAATATGCATGAAATTTTGCGATCAAAGGAATAATCCAAAACTGTAAGTTCTTATTTTTTTAAAAAAGAACAACTTTTGAAGCATACTGCTTTTAAGAATAAGAGACCCTAAATAAAGCGCCCTAGGTCATAGCAATCTTACTGAGTATTCCTGCTGTTACACTGAAAATGTCCTTATGAGTGTGAAGTCATTGCTGGGATGCTTTTAGTAAAGAGCAGTATACTAGTTGGCATGGCAATATTCTCTGTAAATGTGAAATACTCTAAACAATAGGTCAACACTGTAACCAGCAATACTGGCACCGGGGCTACAGTGAGATCCAAACCTTGTGGGGCATCTCTGTGTGTCAGTATCTCGGCACTACGGCTGGGAAGGACCAAAGTGGACTTGCCACTCTGCAGACCCACAGCATGCGTTACAAGCAGCTAAAGGAGGGGAAAAAAGGGCAGTTTGCACCTGTCATCGGACCACCTTAGGGCTGAAGGGTTTTTTCCCTTTCAGAATTAAGGTAACAGCTACTGGAAAAACATATCCAGAAATGTGATTAAAAATAGCATATCCCTAACAGGCAATTTAAACAAGTTTTTAATGCTGTAAGTAAATATGTTCACATCAGTTGGCCAAATGTTTTCTTTCTTTCATGAAAACACATTAAAAGAATTGCGCCCCAAATATAACCTATGGAAGATGTTCATCTGTCGAGGGCAAAATCAGACACACAGTAAAATGAAGGTCATTATTTCTTTAGGTATCTACTACAGCGATGCTGTTCCCTCTTCCCATTTTTTGCACTGTTTGTTTTGGGATATTTCCCTGCTGTGGGCCTGCGTACAGAAACTCAAAACCACCCGAGTGGCAGATGTCCAGCAGCAGCCTCCTCCACTCTCGCTCGAAGCCCACGGTCCCGACCGATCCCCTCGGCAGTACTGCTGCTCCCTGGGCAATCGTGCACGCCATCCTCCTGAGGAGGGATTTTAACAAGTCCGGGGACAGAGGTCGAAATTAAAGTTGCAGCTAAAATAGCTTCCAGCGGTACTTTAAATACTATGCTAGTTGTAACTCTGTGTATATCTACCTCCCGGTGGCAGTTTCTGGAGCTCATAAGGCCACTAATGCTCACAAATATTTAGCAGTAACAACCTGCCAGAAATGTCAAAGCCAGGAAGTAAAATGCTACACCCACAATTCTTCGTGCATTACACTTCACTTTCATTAAAGAATAACAAAACAGAGAAAATAGCCTCGGAAAAGTTCATTTAGCCAGTTAGAGAAAGATGTGATTTTTTTTAGTATGATACCGGCTTATGTACGTATGCATTTTCTCTGCCTGACCTTTTCCAGATCAGTCTCTGCTGTTTAGAAAATAGGCTGTCTTTGATTCATGCTGGATTTCCAGCCAACATCAAAGGACTTTGCATACACGGATCAAGAGATCAAAGGTGCCGATAATCGCCTGAAATCTGCTTGGTTGTGCCATTCAAACTGATACATCGGTAATGGTTAGCTTCGATAGTTACTGTGTTAAAGCAAACACAGTGACTTTGGGAAGTTTTGCTTGCAGTGTTTGCTGCCATTCTCAGTTTTGAGACAATCTAAAGTGCTAAATATCCCTAATTCTCCTAACTCTCACGTTGATTTCTCTCCTTTAGCAACTGATGCCACATTTCACTTCTTTTTCGAAAAGTGAAATTGCAAGGGAAGAAACGTTTGCAGTATCTAAACAGGCACTCTCAGTCTGTCAGGGCTTGAACAGATGCACAATTCATGAACTGAAACTACATGATATAACAACTCAACTATTTATTGACTCGATGAAGCAAAGCTTGTTACTAACAATAGCCTATTCAGACCAACCTTTCTCTGATAAACACACTAAACCAAGAAACTATTTGGAATTCTGGTTTTTGAAATACGGATGAATCCGTTTCAGTTCTTATCATAGATGGGAAACAATTTCTAGATCATTCTTCAGAAAACGTGGAGCTTAAAGTTCTGCTTTTAAAACACTTCTGCAGCTTTTCTTAGAGAAGGATATTCCAGAGCTACAGAAAAAACTTTACATCAATGCACATTCTCCATCAGCTTGCTCATTTCAAGGTTATAACAAAGTTCATCCCAAAATGATGTCAATAATTTATGGTAGTAAACATCTGTGTTCTTAATAGACTGACTAGTTCGTAATGCGCGTGACTCATATTTAAATCGTTCATTCCAAGGCTTTGAATTGTCGAGTGGAAAACAAGAAGAGCGGAACAAAACTACTGCAGTGTTTTAAGAGAAAATCACATTTGAAAAGCTGCGATATTCTGAATAATCTCGTAATCATTTAAAATGGTATGCAGCAACAACAAAAAAAAGCAGTAAATGGGCATCGTGTTGTAATTGTGCTGCAATGCATCCTAGATTCTCAGTGACGCTGGAAAAACATGTATCTTTAAATATGAGCAACCTGTACATTGAAAAACATGCTTGGATGAAAACAGGTATCAGTCAATATTGATGCAAATTTTGATCTCCTGATTTCACTAGCAAAACCAGGAAGAATTGCTGTAATCACTGCATTAGAGAAGAACAATGCACTGAATTTACAGCAGTTTAATATCTGCTATGGATGTAGTTTTTTAATGCAAAGCAAACACTGAACTTTGCATGATTAAGAGACATTTTGTGATGGACACAGCTGCGTAAACTACAAGCATTCAGTCAAATGACTCAGGAGGTTACTGCCGCAGAAACATGTTTTTATTTGGATAGGAAGCCATTATACGTTTGGTAAAAAAGCACTGAGGCTCTTGATTTCCATTTAATTTGACTATTTAGGCACTTAATGCAAAAGTGGAGCACCTCCAACGGGAAGGACTGGTGCATGCATACCCACAGGAAACCACGATGTACTCCAGAAGAGAGAAAATTCTGTTGGAAAATCCCAGTACAAACTCAAATAAATAAATTGTCCAAGAGAATTATATCAAAGTTTTAAGTTTTTCAGCAGCCTGACTTAATTACAAGCCTCTAGATTATCCTTAGGTGGGAACTGCTTTAGTCTTTCTTGTGGGACTTGGTTGGTTTTGTATGACATATCTAAATAGACATGGAAATAGAAGGGTGAGTGTCAGGATGCGTGTCTAGTGCAGTGGGGTGGATGTCCTCCTGGAACTCTGCTGCCCTGGGTTCTCAGTAATGTTTCCGTGTGAAATCATGTCATCAGCAGAGGGAGACTGCTTTCTCCTTCCCTCTTGCCACAGTCACTTGGCTGGGATACTAGTCCAGAGGATGGGAAGCTGTAACCTGCCCCCCGCACCCAATGTGAGCTACATGCCACGCTCCTGGAAAACAAGCCCTGAAGCCTTTGGGTAAATTCAGCTCAACTGAGGTGATATCTGAGCAGTTCCCATCCCGTGAGGCTGGTTTCTTGAATGGCCTTGCAAAGGTTGGGACATGGGTCCCAAAGGCCAGCCTGATGCACTGGCTGCCTTAGCTGCAGAGGAGAGCAGCGGTGGCTTGTGGGTGGTGTGTGGGCTACACTGCGCCTCTCACTGCTGTGCCAGGCACTGAGGGTGCTTTGGGATCTCCATTGTGGACAAAGCCTTGGCACTGAGTCCCCAGGCAGGTATGTCTGCAGAGACACAGAAGTGTGCTGTGAGGCTTGCTGTGCACTCCTGATGGCATGGGCTTGCTAGAAAATTGCCCTGCCTGCCTGGAGATTGTGCTTGGGGAGTGTGTAAGGGGAGTCTGCTGGGAAGCCAAAACCCCACGTGCAGCTCAAGGCTCCTGTAAGTAGTCACCAAGAACAGAGAAGCCGTAGGGTGCCTTGCTCTACCTGCTGTTCTGACAGCCGAGGTCAGCCAGGAAGCTTTCACTAACAGTCACTAAATAAGGATACGAAGATGCTAGAGGCACCATCCCCCAGCAGATTGCTGGGATTAGTTCTCTTACTCTTCCAGGAGTTCATTAGGGGAGCAGAGCATCTCTTTTATGAGGAAAGGTTGAGAGAGCTGGGTCTGTTCATCCTGGAGGAGAGAAGACTGAGAGGGGATCTGATCAAAGCTTATCAATATCTAAAGAGCGGGTGTCAAGAGGATGGGGCCAGACTCTTCTCAGTGGTGCCCAGCGACAGGACAAGGGGCAATGGGCACAAACTGGAACACAGGCAGTTCCACCTGAACATGAGGAGGAACTTCTTCACCATGAGGGTGACAGAGCACTGGAACAGGCTGCCCAGAGAGGTTGTGGAGTCTCCTTCTCTGGAGATATTCAAAACCCGCCTGGATGCATTCCTGTGCAACCTGCTCTAGGCTAACCTGCTTTAGCAGGGGGGTTGGACTAGATGATCTCTAGAGGTCCCTTCCAACCCCTACCATTCTGTGATTTTGTGATTATCTTCTCTACTTCCTTGGGTTTTGATGTGGGATTGCATATATTCTGTGTGGAAGGTCTTTACACTTTACGTTAGCAATGGTGATATACACATTCCTTTAAACACAGAGTATAGTTTTTGAGATCTTGTAATCGGACACATTTTATAAAATCAAAGAACATAGGAATGTTGATGTTTGTAAATGGGTATTGCGAAGAATTTGCGGGTACCAAGGAGAACACATTTTTACCACAGATCCTGTACCAAATCTTACATAGACATAAAAATCCCTAGAAGTATCTTTTCAAATTATTATTGTTTTCTGCCTTCATCAGTTCATGAAAGCTCAAAAGAACTAACTACATTTCTTCTGAAAGGAATTACAAATTCTGAAGAATCAATAAATACAACTGTATTCCCAGCAGAACATTTTTACTTTGTGCTAGACAAGGATGAAAATGCATTTCCTGTAAACTTAGTTATGAAAAAGACAGCTCAGAGACTACAATTTAATTACTAACATATAACAAGACATCTGGGGAAATTGCAAGATTGGCAGCTTTTGAAAGAGTTTACAAAATTATTTTACAGAAAAAAGGAAAGGCTTATTTTTTACATGTAGGGTATTTTTTGCTATGGAAGTTTCGATCTCTACATGGAAAATGAACGTTTGTCAATATTTTAAAACAGGAAAAAAAAAAAGATTAAAAATGGAAAGCCAGATATGAGGCAGCAGAAGTATGTCACTTCACAAAACCAGGAGTCCTTTCACCACCAAGTGTTTGTTCTTCCCTCATTGCACAGACAGCATTTAGAACAGATTCTACACCACAGTGTTTGTTAAAATGAAGAACTAATAGTAGAAATTATAAATGTCTTAGCCTTTGAAAAATTTACTGAGGAGTGAGTTTATCATCAATTATATTTCGGTATAAATAGCCTTGCTGATTTTTCTAACCTAATAATTTCCATGTTCCTACAGTATCTACTTTATTTTCAAATTAAGCAAACTAACTCTTGATCTTATTTTCTCTTTGAATTCAGAATAACATTTTTTTTCTATTGTGTTTTTCTAGTTTAATGCTGGTAAAATCCCATTGAATTTATGGGCACTACTCTCCTATAAGATTGATGGAGTATTAAGCTTTCTACTCAGCTTTTCTTTTATCACCTCAGATAAATAATACCTTTCATAGAAATACACTCTATTTTTAGAAAAGCTCCCACTTGTCTAGTTTGTTGTTCAGAAGCTTTTGTAGATGTTTATCCAAAGCTGGACATAACGGTTGTTCACTCCACATGGACAAATAAATAAAATGCCACCAATTTCCTTTACCCCCCAAAACTCACTTCCGTTCCTCAAAACCTGCAGATACGTCTCTGCTTTGCAACACACCCTAAAGGTAACTTTGGAAGATACACGTTGCTGACCAGAGTTACCGGCTCACCTTGGAGGTCTTCACAACACCAAAATTATCTGGTTCAGTTGTAAGAGACTTTGTAAGGGGTACCAGTATGAAACCAACAGATTTTCTTTGCTGCATACGTCCAGATACCAACAGCAATTTTTGCTCAAATGAATGAAGTGGCAATCAGCCGGCGTTCAGACAAACTCCAGGTTTGCTGATCTTTATATGATTGTGCCACAAGCAGACACGAGGAAGGCACAGACCCAAGGTCCATCAGCCTACTAGAGATGCTGCTCTGAAGTCTTGCCATTCAACTCCTGTTCCCCATCTTCTGCGCTGTGGCTTCAGATGTCTGATGACCAAGAGGAGTAACAATATAAAAGCCAGTCATGTCCAGAGAGAACCACAGCCATCACCCAGGTCACATCAATGGGCGAAGCATAGTATGCCACTTAGGAATAATTTTTCACCTTTATTACAGTGAGAGGAGTATTATGTTATCTGGCCAAATCCCTTTATTGGTGTCATCAACAGCTGTGGGAGGATCAGAAAATCGTAGCTACAGCCAGCCATCCTCAAGAAAAGATGTGATGTAGGAGGCACAACAACAACTTTTCAAAACCCCTGCAGATTCTTGATTTGGAGACAATCGAGATCGTGCTGGGACCTCTGTGGCACCTCAAAGCAGCCCCAAGCCATGCTGGGCTTTTTGTCCATCAGTGGCTTTGTCCTTACACAAGCAGCTTCCCCATGCAGCCAGCCAAGAAATCATCCTAGCAGCTCTGTGCCATCGAAGTTGCACAAAGGAGGCAGTTGACCCCCTTGCCTGCCCTGATACAGTTTTGGAAAGATCTGACACGTTCATTACTCACATGATATGCATTACTCATTTTGAGTACAATATAGAAAGTGTTGCTCCATACTAGGATGACTACATGTCCTGTACTGACACTGTAATAAACAGAATAATAAATCTTCTTTGGCAAGAGCCTGTGTCCCTTCTAGTGGCAGTATTACTATTAAAGCTACATCTGCAGGTTCAATCTCTCTGGCTGCTCTTTTTAGGGGGACGGTCTTTTCTGAAGTCCATTTCCTTCCTTGCTGTGTTATCTCTTATTACTGACACTGGGCGAATGGCTCAAACATCTGCAAACGACAGTTGGCAAGACAGTCCCTGCCCTGAAGAGAACGTAATCTACCCTGGATGCGAATTAATCGTTTATTCTGAATTTCCGGTTTCTTTACCAAAACTTCACCCCCACTGGTGCGCAGCCAGCAGTGCCAGACCTGCACCATGGGAGAAGAGCAAACAACAGCCCGACCTGCGGGGCAGGAGGGGACATTGCTGTGCTCCCAGGATTGCACCATGCACTGATTTTCTCATCTGAAGGCCAGTCAATGGGAAATGCATGAGCAGGGAAGGAAGCAAGATCCCATGGTTTTCCCCTACCACCTGCACACTCTATGTGCTGCGCTGGGCCTCTGGGTCTTACACTTCCGACGCACAGTATCCTGGATGTAACGGTGAGGGTGGAAGTGTCCTTTTCCACCATCCCCGCTCAGCTTACCCGTTAAGGTGATCTCATCCATGAGAGGAGGAGCAGAGCCAAATCTTTCCAGGCAGAGTGAGCCCAGAACCAGGGCCCAGATCTCCCGATCCTGTGCTCAGATGCACTCTGTCAAAGAAAAGGGGATGGCATCAACTCTGGTAGGGCTTCAAATAGATCAACATAGTCTCTAGGTCAGCTATCAGCTAATCACAGGACAGAAACGGCTGTTACAGTGCTCTAAGGGCTGGAGGCTAGAGGACAGACAGGATTGATGCTTGGGACTTACCAGTGACGCTCTCGCCTCTTCCAAATTCAAGAGGTCAGGATCAGTCCCTCATTGCGTTTCATGCTGAAACTTCTTCTGTGTTAATATTCTCCCCATAAGCCAGAACGAACTCCTCCACTTACAAAATATTTGTTTTCTGAAAATCTGGCCATGCTGTCCTATTGATATGACTTTCCCCAAAACGAAAGGCATCTCTAAAGAACTCAGACTTTGTGAGGAGCTGAGAGTGAACCACAGGTGAAATGTGTTATTTTAAACTTCCATATTAGCTGAGAAAGACATTGGCAGAGAAAAACGAAATAAACCTCCCTATAACCTTGTAGTTCAAACCCTTTTTTAGATAGCTGGCTTCAATTTCAAACAAGTTTTATAACAAGAGCAAATAAACTTAAAATATTTGATGGTAACCATCCAAAATGCTTGGAGTTTTTGACATGCTTTCACATGTACTTCTTGGCTGCTATAAACAGCAGGTTAGTGTCAACGTGAGTTTCTCCTGCCTGTTGCCCTTCCAAGTCCCCATGAGGCAAAGGAACTTCATATCGGCCTTCCTGAAGGTCACATTTGCTCTTGCTCACACGTTCTGCAAACACAGAGCTCAGTTTCATATCGGTCAACACAGGGACACTGGTAAATGTACACGTTCTGCAACACCAGATGAGCTGTTATTATTCTGTTGCTATATTGAGATTTAAGCTCTCTGTGTCCTGACTAATCAATCCACATATAAATACTTTTCTGCCTTCAGCTACTGTGATTTTAAAACTATATGTAGCCCATTTGGAGTCCCTGTATGCCTGCAAGAGAAAAAAATCAGATGCTATTTACAGGAAGGTTTGAACCCTTATCCTGGACTCCGTGTGTTCATGTAAAGGTTTTTTCATGCTTTTTTCCTTGTGCCTCTGCCCTTTAATAACTTTCTCCTTATGACTGCACAAACATTGCGCTTTCACTGGGGCCACACTGCTTGTGCAGACTCCGAAGTTCAACCATTCAAAGGGCACATACAGAAGCAAGAACCAGTGCAAATGCTTACACCTGCAACCCGCAGGTGCAGGTAGGAGCAACCGAAATTTTAGGCATGCAGAAGTGGAGGCCAGCGTTTGAGAGAACAGGTCCCACTCCTCACAGGAGCTGTTACATTGACATCTGACAGGCTTCTGGCAGTAGGCAGCTGAAAGTGATGAGCTGTCTCAACAGATTAAAATTAAATTCTATTGAAGAAAACAACATACAAAAATTATGTTTCTGTATAATCTGTGTGATTAAACGTTACTTGTTTCAAAGCTAATGTTTCTGTCACTTTCAATTACAGCTTTTGGAAGCTTTATTCTGCATCATTTAATCTCTTTAAATAACTCTCCTGTTCAGCTTTCTCACAGGGATTGGCACACCGACTATGAATATTGCACTCCTACCAACTCCTACAATAACATCGCTGACTCTAATTTAGAATTACGTTAATTATATCTGCTCTCTCTTAACGCCTGGAAGTTGGAAAAATGTACAAAATCAAATGGAGTCACACTCGGCAACTTTTTACTGGCCAAGTTATACTGAGCAGGCTCTGTGATGAGCAGGTGAAAAATTTAATCATTGCTACACAGCGACAGACACTTCTTGTCCAAGAACGGTTTTCGAAACATCCCCAATTTTTTTTATTTACTGTTCTAAAAGACGAAGCGTTGAACAAATTTTCCATTTGGCTTTGCTGTTTAAAAGTCTTCAGACAAGCACTGAAATTGAGTTAAATTATAACGGAGCTAAACAAATTACAGCTTGTTCAACCAGTTTGAAACTCTGGTGACGTAAATGAAGTTAGACAAAAATTCTAATTTCGTTGAAAGAAGAGCCTTCGAATCAAGCGCAATAAACCCCCTCATCTCCATGTCTACATTTAGCTGAATATTTTTCCTTTACTAGTCTAAGGAAATTATGATTTATGTGCAAAAAGGAAGCCACACTTGCAATTAATGAGGAAGCGGAAGAAAAGGCGCGGGGGGAGAGGGGGGTGGGGATGTGTGTGTGTGGGGGAGCTTTGCTAGCAAAAAAACCCCAGGGTTTTTGTCAGCCAACGCTGCTCTCCAAGGCGAGCTCTGCCACCTCGTGGGCTGCTGCCCTCGTACAGGGGGAGCCCGGCCCAGCCCCTCAGAGAGCGCACAGCAGGGCGGGGGGGAAACAAAAATAGTATTTAAAGTAAATGTCACAAAGGGTTTCGTTAACATGTTGAAGCATAATTCTTAAAATTCGGCTCTCCTTATAAAGAAAATCATGTCACCGGGGCGGGAAGGCATGGTGTTTTCTAGCCGGTTCTTCCAACTGGTATTTCCAGACTGCAGCTTTTTAACCATCACAGTGCAGCTATTCAGTGTTCGTATTACTGCATCTGCAAGTGCTTTCAGCTCCCAGGTCCGGGTACAAGGTCCATGCAAGTCCCAGATGCCTGCAGGAATGTGCCCTGCTCTGCTCCAGCCACAGATCCCGGCACCCCAACTCGTGGGTAAATTGATCTGTACAGACCCCAAAGCATCACAAGCTGCACCCTGGCAGGCCATGCTAGAGGCAGCTGTAGTCCATCTTGGGCATCCAGACATGCTTGTTTTGTAGCTGTTTGTAATGTGTATTCTTTTAACAGAAGTTCACAGAACTATGCAAATCACTGATTTTTCATTTTGCTGACCCAAACAGAAGCCTGAATAGAGCTACAAACAAACAAGCAAGCAAAATCGATTTTTTTCTTGTCAAATGGAAAGGTGGAAAAAGTCCAGATCGACCTACAAAATTTCTTAGACTGAAAAGAGTAATCATTAAGCACCTAAAAATACAAGCTTGGCGATTTCAAGCTGAGAACACTAGTGAATGTTTCCTTCTTAGAAACGTTGTGCCGCTTTGGCTTTTCTTGTGCTTTCAGCAAGGACTAAAACTACTCACAATTCAAGGCAAAATCAGCAAATAATTTCAGTTGCCCCCAATTTTAGCATGTTCCTTATTCAACAGCTCTACTCAAGGTGCATAGACAACTTTTGACTGGCGATCCTAGCCGTGAACTTCCTGGCTTACAGCACCGAACTGGGCAGGACTGCTGGAGAAGTGCACAGAGACTCCTTGTGATACAGCGGTTCCAGTGTTATCCCACGTCTCTGGCTTCCCGACCTTGATTAGGCACAACTATGTGATCCATCACTGCAACAAATTACTAAGCTTTACAGCGGAGAAAGGCTCAGTGCTGTAGAATGTGGTAGACAGCCAAACAGTGATGTCCTCCTCACAGGTATGCAATTTTAGCCACGTCACCTAACCGACGGTTTGCATGTGATCTATCAGAGGAGGAACAAAAAGTTTTTTAATGTTTAAGTTAATAATTTGAACTGAAAAGCCACAAGAAATAAGAAAGGGGAGAATGTCTGTGAAAATACCACATTTACAGGGATGAATTTTTGTACTGCAGAGTTTGACTGTTCCTGGCTAAACAAACACACTCGGCTCTTAAAAGAAGTGGTCCCTTTGTTATTTCTCTGGGACAAAACCAAAAAAACTGTGAGCTGGAATAAAATTCTTGGCCACATCCATATGGCTTTGATTCCTTAGGTCTCACTTCCGAAGTAAGCTGAGAATATAAAACATCAGGTGCTTTCAGGAATTGTAACTATTAGTTATAAGATAAATCTCTGAATTTCTAGCACTTGACAAATTGTTAATGAAAACAAGGAGCTAAATGAGATGTGTACAAAATATATGGTTTAATTTCGTCTCTCAAGTGACCAAGCACATTGACAAATCTACCGGGATTGCTGGAAGTCACTGTGGTACAGTTAAAAAATGAGGGGACAAAAAAGAGCATTTTGATAGATTTTAAGCAAGATACTTGGAACAATGTTTATATCTTATGTGCTTTCTAAATGATAATTTAATCAAATATATTGAAGCATCAGAGATTCTAGGTGGCTGCTATTGTAGCTGCCTTGGTATTGAAGGCGTGTACAACAGTTAAATAGATTAATGAGAGTTAAAGGGTAGCAGTAGGTAGGTAGATAAGGAAGATGTGATTCTGATTAATTTATTGATGAATCATATGCTACGATCATATTTCACTGATAGGGGATAGAAACTAACCATACTTCTATGATGATACAAAACCAGGAAACTGTATTATCCTACTCAATGTTTTTCAACGCGCAGTGTTTTTTTAATAAAATAGCCATACAAATTCCTGAGTTAATCCAGGTTTTACTGTAAACTGCGGGAAGTTTACATGACAGTTCCTTATGTTTATTTTTATTTTTATAATGCTCATTTAATAGTATCAGATTGATGAGATGGTTTTGAGGGGGGAAAAAAATAGAAAGTAGCCTTGTTTACCACTAACCAGTGGCAGAAAGAACAACAGTCTGTAAAATGATGAAGCAGAAAGTTAAAGATCTCCTGTAGCACCTGACAAAAACTTATGATTCCATGTGATGAAGAAAAAAAAAACATTCCTGAAGAAATCTGACGTCTCTTCTTTCCCAGGACCATTAGCAGAGCATTTGTTATACACAGTACTACCAGTGGTATTTTAATAAGGTATTTTATACGCATCGTATTTGTAGTCACTGAGATCTAAATCAGGGAAATAATCTAACTATGCTAGCTCACCAGATACATGGAAACGGCAGGCAATACACTTTAGTTCTCCCCCTGCATTCTGTCAGCTGTTGCGTGACTCCTACTTTTCTCACTTAGGAAGGATTGGCTGCTCTGGAAAATATGATGTGTCACTGGACTCTTTAAAACGTGGTCAGTATTCACCAAGATTATTGTAGCAGTTGTATCATAATGTTATTAATTTAATCGTGATGGCAGAAGCAGAGCGAGGCCATTTACTTGCATTGTTTCTGGGTGGTTAGGACCTGGAGCAATCTAGCTCAAAATTACTAAAATTCAATATTTCTGTGGTGGTTTTAAAAGGAATTTGATGGACTCTTTCCCTCGGCTGTTGACAAGAATCCACATCATAAACCCTCCCTGAATCATACTTGTCCGATACCTTGGTCCAGAGAGAGGGCAGCAGAGCAGTACAGGAAAGGCACTCAAAGGGCCCACAACACGCTGCCTTCTCCCGTTACTAAGAGGGTCTGCTCAGCTTGGCTTGGGGAGGTAAGGTAAGGCTTGCAAGAGGTAAGGCAGAGAGACTAGAGCAACAAACACGGTCGCAGCTAGATTTGCACCATGTTACCTATGGGGAAATGATCTGATGATCCAGGCCAGTGCAATAAAATCTCCCGCTGTTCTGTCCTATATACCAGTACTTAAGTTTTTGCTACCATTCAAATCCTGCCACAGTAGGAAGCTGCTCATGCTGCTTATTGTTCTTGTGTCAGCCATGATTATAAACCATCCACCCCCGGAGTTTTTTTGCAAGCAATAATTTATTTTTAAAAATAAAAAAAAGCATTTTTGATTATTTTTAAACAAAACCAAACCTGTGAGTACATGAGTAGCGGCAGCTATAGCAGAAGGAGCTAATTCGTTTTTCCCATCCAGAGCCTAATGCAGTGTTATTTTTCTTTTTCACATCCCTGTGCTGTTCAAAACACCAGTTTATGGCACAGCTCATAGGGCTTACAAACGCACTTTCCTTCAGAGTCTGGTGTGTATTCTCCTGAGGCTCTCAGACAATTACAGTAAAAAATAGGAGCATCAATTGCAATCTTTTCACACAGCATGGTATTACTCCTGCTGAGGTTTTAATTTGTCCTGAGACTGTACATATCAGCAGTTTTTCAAAATTACATTATAAACTGCTATTTCATTCGGCCTAAAATTCAGCTTATTTTCCTTTTGTACCACGGTTTCCCAGACACAGAAATCAGTGTGGTTCCCAAGGTTGCGGGCAAAGGGACTCGGGGTTTAAGGATTCAAGAGTCGCCCAGAATGGTAATTACGGAACCTTGCCAGGCTGGGGAAGCAGCAAGGGGCTAAGGAGAATCCTCTGCACATAACACTACCACCGTGCAGAGGAAGCAGCAGAAAGCATTAGAGTTAGACACAAGCCTATATTATATCTTGGGATATGGGGGAAGAGAACTGGGATGAAAACAAGTGGAACAAAGCGTGGGAAAAACCTCCTACCTGTATCTGTCTTTGCTATCTTATCTATGGTCAATTTTTCAAAGTAAACTCCCGTTCACCGCAAAATCAGTGGGAATTTTACTCTACTTAAAATGACACCGAAACTGCTGTGTGAAACAACATCCATTCAAATCAGTGGGAAAATCTGAATTTACACAGATGTGCATTAGATTGCACTTTCATATTTGCTTTTAATAAAACAAAGAATCCGTCTTCGACTGAAGCTGGACATAGTTTATCAAACATATCTACAAATCATAGTCCAAACGAACCGCTGTGTCATACAAGTTAGTAACGGTGATTCTAAGGAGGATATGAAGAAAGCCACATCATGCAATATAATCATAAAAGCAGAAAAAAAAGCCACATTGTTGATTTTCTTCAAGTAATTTTACTGAGGCATTCTGTCTTCTATGTGATTTTCAAGAAGTTTTACAAAGCAATATTGAAAAGTTCCACAGGTTAATATTTCACTGAGAAGTGACACAACAAACTTTTCTGATATTGAGTATTCGACTACAGCAACAAGGTTTCTAAGGCTATGCATTGTTAATGGAGAGATTTTAAAATTCATGTTTTCCTTATACAACATACAAAAATCAAAGATGACATTCAGCTAGATCAAGAATAAAGCATCATTTAAATGAAACACAGTTTTTGAAACAGAACAAAAAAAGCCCAAGAGATGCTCTAAATTACTTTCAAATAGGAAAAATAACCTTTATTACTTCCTTAACTCTTACCTCCCCACTCAATACCTTCAAAATATTTCTGAGTAACCTTGTGAGTAATTTTTACAATGCTGACAAAATGTAAATTGTGCTAATTGCATCTGGCCTCCTTCTTGGCAACCCTAACACAGAGATGACTGAATTGCAGAATTCTGTCGCGCCTGTGTATTTCTTATTTACTTACAAAATAATTCCAAGGTTTAAGAAATATAGGATTCTAAATTAGAAAGACAATAGATCAACAGAGCAAATCCTGTTTCAAACTCTGATCAATATCTGATACTGCAGGGTGAAGAAAAAGCCCTGTTCTTAACCATCCACCTATTTAACAGTTACTGCATGTGAAAAAAAGACATTCTTTCTAATCTTTACAGGCAATCTGCTTACTCTTCGATGCGTAAGATATAAATAGCCCTATTTTTACCTTATTTTATAACTTTAATAGGAAATAATTAGGTTTACATGAATAATTCATCCAGAGTTACTTGATTGTTGGAAACAAGCAAACTTCAGCCAATTCCTTTATTCTGAAACCACAGGATGACTGACATCAGCATGTACAATAGGGGAACAGAAAGCATCATATTATATTGATGAATGATAGTAAGGTCATGCACCATATGGTGTTCAATGATAAACAGAAGTTGAAAAAAAAAAGGGAGGGAGAGGAAAGCAATGACTCTTTACCTAAGGGTGCTTCTGTAACATTTAGCAGAACAGCTGAATGGCCGAGAATTGAGTATTCCACTATACTACTGAATATACTGTAAAGTTAGTAAGATTTTCAATCTAGTAAACCAAAGTTTCTTTGTACATTATAGACAACATCCTGAACCTATAGAAATCAACAGCAAACTAACCTTTTCCTTCACAATGATAACATTTTCCCTCCATTTCTACAATGATTTAATAATTAAAGCTTTTGATAGCACCAAAAACTTTAATAGTATCATCTTTTAAACTTACATATCTGACTTTTGTCAGAGTTTCTTTGACTACTGATACAGTATGGGCTTCACATGTATCCAAGCTGCTGTAAAGCTGATCAGCTGCCTTCTGAAATCCCTGGAAGGTCTCATAACTGTTTAGATAACCACCGGTTTGATAAACACGAGTTTTCTGAAAGAATAGTGTACCTCCTAGAACAAAATTAAGAATTTAGAAGAATATTAGAAATAGATTAAAATTTCTGTCAGAAACAGAAGCAAATTTTCTGTTTGTATCTTTAGTATTGACAAGTTTAGATAAAGTACAATATACAAGATAGGCCCAGTGATATGGTTCTGAATGTACCTCCACATCTACATCTTTGTCTTCTTCCACAGTCTCAAACATCTTAAGAAAACCCTTCCTTAATCTTGTAGACACCTTGCTCTAAGGCACTTCTCCTGCAATGCCTATCGAAGCTTGTGAGTTTACACTTGTACCAATGCTTAAATAAATTTTCATATGTCATATTGCTACGACTCATTTACCCTTATCACGTTCTCTCCTTGCTGTTTATTAGCTCCATTTGTTATGTCGCATTTAAAATTAGATTGGGAGATATTTGGGGAAGGAATCATTAGCAGGTTGCAATCAGAACTCTAATTATGTTGCTGCTGGAGGGTGCTGAGGAAGCCCTAGCTGAGTGAACAGATGTACTCATTTTTAATAGGGGAAGTCATGTCATAGTAAATTACTGCTCTGTTTTCTTCTAGAATATGGGCCAATTGAAAGACTTGCAGGTAAGAAGNGTTGCAATCAGAACTCTAATTATGTTGCTGCTGGAGGGTGCTGAGGAAGCCCTAGCTGAGTGAACAGATGTACTCATTTTTAATAGGGGAAGTCATGTCATAGTAAATTACTGCTCTGTTTTCTTCTAGAATATGGGCCAATTGAAGGACTTGCAGGTAAGAAGTGGTAACAGAACTGAAATTGAAATGGCATGACTGATCTGACATACTAAGCGCAAACACTTTATGCTGCTGCTCAGCCACTGCACACTGCTGCAGAATGCAAACAGACCCAAGACTTCTTCCACTGCTTACCAACAAAGCAGCAGAAAGGCAGAGTTTCAGGAAAAGATAAACAAGGTGCTGACAGGAAAAGTTACAAGAGAAAGGAAGGGTTTATTGCCTGGCAATGTTAAAGAATCACAGTAGCTTTTTCTGGGGGCAAGATAATTTACCAGCAGAGGCACTAATGGCCTAAAAAGCCAAATTTCTGCTTCCTAGAAGAAATAGTCTGCTCTGGCTGAGTGGAAGAGTGACAGAAAAGATAGAGAAGCTAATTAAGAGCTTACCAAGCTAAGCAGAAAGCTCATGATGACAAAAGGGCCTAAGCTGGTAGGCCCTGAATAAATACATACAACTTGATCCTGTCTGGACTAAATCCCCACATAAAGCAATGGAAAAAAACGAACAGTCCAAGCTGCAGACAGGCTCCGTATATCTGAGTTCACTAGACACATGCACAGTGATGGCGATGAGACTGAAAATAAATGTGGGAGAACACAGCAGCTGGACCAGACAGCTCTAGCTCAGAATCCTGTCCCTCACAGCACCCAAAGTGTTCCAGGGGCTCTCTGAGCCAGATGTAGCTTCCACAAACTTAGTAGTACAGATTTTTCATCTGTGAGTTCATGCGGCCTCCACCCCGAACTTGCGTAAACTTTTAGCCTCCACAGTATCCTGTGGCAAGGACTTCCACAGCGTAACTACGGCATGAGTGAAGAACATTCTTCTCCTTGTTTTGAACATGGCAAGTGCTACTTTGAGTTCATGCCCCTTAGTTCCCACAAGCAGCACAGGCCATCAGTCTCCTGTGCTCGAGGTTTTCCAGTAGGCAGTCAGCATGACTGGTCAGCAAGTACCGAAGCTAAGACCAGGAAGTCATACAATACTAATGCTTCTTTATACTGGTGAGAAAGGCCAAGGAATGTGTGCCAGCTGTATCACTGATCACCTACTTTATCGAAGACTAGCATGTTCCTTCATGCAATTTTTGCCCATTCTCACTAATGCTTCCTAAGCCAATGACAAGGCGTGGTCTGGAGAACAGCACGTGCTAGGGATTTTTCCTAACAGGTAGCATGGAAAAGACTGCACTGCATCTGGCTTCCCCCACCTTACCCAGTCCTCCAGAACCATGCCAGCAGGCCCTTCATGCTCCAATACATGCCATATGCACTCATGTCATACCCCAGGATATGTCATGATCAGTGTCATGCTACACAAACTTCACCCTGACGGGATGCAACTCAGCCCTCACATTACATCAGACACTCAAGATGGAAAAAACCCCATAGAAAATAATTATTATGTCTTAAGACACTCCACATGGAAACCAGAGGAGATTGAGGGCCAAGTGTTCTGTAGCCTGTAGGCTAGACACACCAAAGTCGGTATCACTCAGCTTCAGGCCCAGAGAATGGTCCCTAAGCTTAGTTTTATTTAGCCTTAGTTTACATCTATACTGACACACCACTCAGGGCCAGGGCCCGTGTCATTAAACTGTCTACACGAACCTTGGCACGATTTTGGCTTGGGCCAATGAATACTCACTCAAAGGGAAGCCTGGGCGTTGCCTGGGGAATAGGTCAGGAGCTGCCCTCCGTAGGGTCCATGGATGGGAACAAACATTTTGGTGTCCTCCTTCATAACATTTGGTGACAGCTGGTCTCATTAACGGAGAATGGTCACTCTCAGGTTTTATTTACTAGTACAGGTGTTTGTTGTGATTAGCAAGTAAAGGACACTTGCACAAGTAGGACTGTCCAAGTTTATGTAGCCTTTCGGACGTGATCAGCAACGTATTATGTCTAGAGCACTCAAGTGGAATCCATTGGCCGGGTCAAAAAAGACGTGCCGGCACCCAAAGAGGCAAGACATGCTGATCTTGCTCTTTACCTCTTCACCTCTTTCCTATAAAGCTTGTTAGCTTATCTTTTAGGTACAAAGAACTCATCTCAGTTCTGACCTCTGATGCAGACTTCTCATTAGCCACCATACAAGGCTATTACAAATTGCTAAAAGGAAAATGCATAAGTGCAGAGAATGTAGTAGAAAAAGAACAGGTTCCAGAAAGGAAAATTTTGTAGGAGTCAGCAAAAGTGACAGTCTGTGCACAAGTACTTTGAATGCTACTCATAGCCACAAGATCCCTGTGAAAAATTGCCTTAATGAAGAGTTGTTTAGAGACAAGGAGGTCCCTTATCATCCAGATCAGAAGCTATGAAATAGAGGCCATTTACAAAACTATCACGAGTGGTCTTAGGTCTCTATACGAAAATGAAAGAAAGTTGAGGACAGAGCAGCAAAAATACCCCTAACGCATCATTCTGTCAACGTGGCTCCACAAGATTTTAAACCGATTGAAGTTGGCACAAGCAAGGTCTTGCCAACCCCTTACATCCAGCTGAATCTACAGTGAGAATTCCAGGGATCTAGACTGATAAAAAATGATTACTTTTATTGCCCATTTAGCTCACTAAACCAGCTTTACATGGAATTAGATAACCACAGTAACAGACAAGGGTAAGGGGTAGAAAGCTGGGGAGGGGGGGGGGAGAGAGAAAGAAACATGCCAGACACAACTTGGATAATTTAAAGATGTTATAAAGTGCTTACCTATGCACCTTGTTTCTCTATCACAAAACAGTGCTGTCACATACCGGCAGCTAGAAAACAATCCATAAATTTTAACAACTGCATATCTGCAGGCTGATGGAAACTGAAGAGCATGGCTATATCTTTTAGTCGGTGACCTTGCAAATCTCAGGGGGAAAGACCTAAATTACAAAGGAAAACAGCCTATGGTTTTTATCAAAACCTTCTGTAGAAGATGAGCGTGTATTCAAGACAGCCGTAGTTCATCTGAAGAATGGATCTGTAACTCTATGTGTCCCCAGATGGATGTTTGAATTTATGTTCAGAATATTTAAAAATTTCAACTGTCTCCTTACGTTTTTCTATCATGATTAACTGTGCTGCTGTAAATCTTGCTTAAAGGTGTAGCTGGACAATTCCTGACGGTAGAAAAAAAAGCTCTTAGCTTTGCACAGCTATGCACTATTGAGGCCACAGAGGCCTAAGAACAACAAAACATATCTCATCTCCTTTTCTTCTAATTCTCCAGGCACACCAGCAACTAGGGAAGCTGAGCATGGTCTGGCCCTTAGGAGCACGAGTTGCAACATGAAGTAGCGATTAAATCAGAACATTTATAATATTGCCAAGCGTCCTAAGTGCATGAAAATGTGATCCTTTTTCTTTTTTTTTTTCCCAAAAATAAACCTATTTCTTTTACTCTTTCCACATCTTTAGTAAAGGCCTGCCTTTGCTTAATCTTTTTCAGGTGGATAAATGTACAAAAGCTTTTGTGGTAATGACTGACGGACATGATGTATCCTTCGATTAAATGTTACCTCTGTAGCCTTTTCCAGAACATGCCTTCAGTGGCTGTGAAAATGTACCTTCTTGTACCTTGTTAGTTTGCTCCATCCTTGCATGGAAAACTTCTATGATTTTTTTATGACTTTAATTTTCCAGACTCGATACAGGATCGTAAGATAAGCCATAAGACTCTTGAAGAATTAGGATTTCTTGGGTTTACATCTCTCATAAAGAAGCAGCTTCTTCAGTGCTGCCAATCTATACGGGATATATTTATTTTAGGTTTTTATTTGGCTGTCACCATTAATGTTGTTCTTTCCACTGTCACATTCAATCTGCATAACATCAGCATGTCAGCAATAGAACAGATGTCACTTTATTACAGTCTTTTT
>VZSC01015146.1:93257-108821 GCA_013398225.1 Steatornis caripensis | reverse complement strand
CGGGGGAGGGCAGCGAGAGCCGTATCTCCTGTAGCACTGGCCATGGCAGCCATGCTGGGTCTCCTGGGCTTTGAGATGGGACCCTGGAGGGGCCTTGGGCATCCAGAAGGGGTTTGACCGGAGAGCGGGGTGAGGGGGAGCCAAGGGAAGGAGCAGGAGGGGTTCAGTGCTGGAGAGCTGGCCCTGCCAGCACCGCTGCGGGGCGTCTGCCCCGTCATGAAGCGGTTTTGGAGAGATCCAAAATCACTGGTGTTTGCTGGCGCCTTGGCCACTGTGGTGCAGCCGTGTCCTGATGCAGGCTGCGGGGAGCTTTGGGCACCCGTGCCACGGCTCTGCACAGCCCAGCCGCTGCAGTGCCCCCGTCGCTCCTGGCTGGCTCGGGGAGTGGCGGCCGCACCATCTGAGCCAGCCGCCTTCCCACAGAGTACCCCACCTGCGGCCCGCACGAGTTCCGCTGCGCCAACGGCCGCTGCCTCAGCAACAGGCAGTGGGAGTGTGACGGCGAGTTCGACTGCCACGACCACTCAGACGAGGCGCCCAAGAACCCACGCTGCACCAGCCCAGGTACCCATGGGGGCTGCGGCCGGCGAGCGGGGCCTCCCGGCTGCCTCGTGCTGACCGCTGCCACCTCCTCTCCGCCCCGCTGCAGAGAACAAATGCAACGACTCCTTCTTCCTCTGCAAGAACGGGAAGTGCATCCCGGAGGCGCTGCTTTGCGACAACAACAACGACTGCACGGATGGCTCAGACGAGCTCAACTGCTTCATCAATGAGTGTCTCAACAAGAAGCTGAGCGGCTGTTCGCAGGAGTGCGAGGACCTCAAGATCGGATACAAGGTAGGGGCCTGCAGGCTGGGCGGGCCGGCTGGACGGATGCTCTCCCGCTCCCTTCCTCCTCCACGGGCACTCCTGGCGTGAGGCTCACGTTGTCCTGCGCAGGTGGCCAGGGGATGCGTGCGTGGGCACTTCTGGCCCGTGCCCGTGTGTGCTGCTGTGGCGTCTGCAAGCCGTCTGTGCCTGAGGCCGCTTGTCGCGTGGTGACGCCTGTCACATCCCAGCGTGCAGGCCCTGGATGTGTCTAACAGCTCCAGCTTGCCTCCTGCAGTGTAGATGCCGTCCTGGGTTCCGGCTGAAGGACGACGGGAAGACGTGCATCGACATCGACGAGTGCTCCACCACCTACCCCTGCAGCCAGAAGTGCATCAACACTCTGGGGAGCTACAAGTGCCTGTGCATAGAGGGCTACAAGCTCAAACCTGACAACCCCACCAGCTGTAAAGCTGTCACAGGTGAGAGCCAAGAGCGGGCTTGGGAGGAAGGGATGCTCTTCTGGAGACCGTGGGATGCTGCTGGCATTGGAGTCGGTTGCAGCGCTCCACAAGGCAAAGCAGCCGCGCCTGACTTAGGCAGGAGAGCTGGGAAGCAGGGGGCACGGCAAGTCCGCAGGGGATCCCCTGCATCCCTGACACGTCTCGTGGTTTCCCTGCGCAGATGAAGAGCCCTTCCTCATCTTTGCCAACCGGTACTACCTGAGGAAGCTCAACCTGGATGGCTCCAACTACACACTGCTCAAGCAGGTGCGCGGAGAGCTGGGAGCGGGAGCGGGCAGCAGCCTGACGTGGCCGGGGTTCGGCGTTGAAGAGCAGCCCTGCAAGGCAGCAGACCCCCCCCCAGCCTGGGAGTTTGGGCTCTTGGCTTCCCGGGCAGGTGGTAGATCCTGTGTAAACAACAGCTCTCCCTGCCGAGGAGGTCTCGTGTACTCAGTAGCTCTTCGGTAGCAGACCTTTGGAAGGTGGGGGCTGCACAACAGTTGCCCATAGGTGCTTCTCACCTCTGTGCTGCAGGGACCGGGAGTTGTGGCTGAGGGCTCACTGATCTTCGTAAAGCCCCCGTGACCGTGCGCCAGCGGGTGAGGTTGTTTCAACGCTTCTCCCTTCCTCCCAGGGGCTGAACAACGCAGTGGCTCTGGATTTCGACTACCGGGAGCAGATGATCTACTGGACGGATGTCACCACGCAGGGCAGCATGATCCGCCGCATGCACATCAACGGGAGCAACGTTCAGGTGGGGGACTGAGGCTGTGCCCTGGGCACCCCCGGTCCGGGCAGCTGGTTCTTGGCCACCTCCTGCACAGAGAGGCTGCCCGGAGGGGCCCAGACTGGCGCCGGGGAAGAGGGCACAGGCCTGGCTGTGGGTCATTACTGGCCTCAGGGTGTCACACAGGTTGCTACGGGGGTGTTTTGCAGCACCATCCCAATCAGAGATGGGCTCCACGCTGCCCCAGAGCAGTGGGCAAGGAGGGTTGGGGGAGGTAGAGGAGTGAGGAGAGGGAGCTGGGCAGGACCGTCGGCAAGGGTAGTGCACTGAGGAAGGGGGATGTCGTCCCTCAGGGACCAGGGCAGGGTCTGTTTGTCCCTGTCTGGCACAAAACATCTCCGTTTTGTGCCAACAGGTCCTTCACCGCACCGGCCTCAGCAACCCCGACGGACTGGCTGTGGACTGGGTAGGAGGCAACCTGTACTGGTGTGACAAAGGTCGGGACACCATCGAAGTGTCGAAGCTCAACGGCGCCTACCGCACCGTGCTGGTGAACTCGGGCCTGCGTGAGCCCCGGGCGCTGGTGGTGGATGTGCAGAATGGGTGAGAGCCTGGGGCGACCTGGACCTTCCCCTCTACGCAGGGAGGGGGCTGGTGGCCCCTCTGCCATCTTGCCGTAGTCCTGGAGGTCGGGAGATGGGACGGGGCCTTCCCTCCTTGCCCCTGGGATGCCACACGACGGGCAGAGCGTGGCCAGTGCTGTGGCTTGGGCTGGACTCAGCCTCCCTCTGCTCTTCCGTTTTATCTGCAGTTACCTGTACTGGACTGACTGGGGGGACCACTCCCTGATCGGGAAGATCGGCATGGATGGCACCAACCGCAGCGTCATCATTGACACCAAGATAACTTGGCCCAATGGCCTCACCCTCGACTACATCAACAGCCGGATCTATTGGGCTGACGCGCGGGAGGACTACATCGAGTTCGCCAGCCTGGACGGCTCCAACCGGCACACGGGTGAGAGCGCTGGGGCTGCTGGGGTGCCACCGGGCCTTCATGGGGGGTGGGCTTTGGGTCGCTCGTGGGAGCAGGAGCCAAGGCTGGGTTTGGTCCCCAGCTCCGCAGCTCTTCTGTGCCTCTGACCAGGGGAAGAGGTTTGTTCGCCAGCTGAGCTGTCCCTGGAGAAAGGCTGTGCCGTGGGAGGGGTGGTGTGGGGCAGCCCCTTGCTGAGCCTCCCGCCTCCCCTCGCAGTGCTGAGCCAGGACATCCCGCACATATTCGCGCTCACCCTCTTTGAGGACTTCATTTACTGGACCGACTGGGAGACCAAGTCCATCAACCGGGCCCACAAGACTACGGGAGCCAACAAGACCCTGCTGATCAGCACGCTGCACCGCCCCATGGACATTCACATCTACCACCCGTACCGCCAGCCCGACGGTGAGCCGCGGGGCCAGGGGGCTGGCGCGGCCCTGGCGCTGTGGAGCAGACCTGGGCGAGAGGCCGGGGCTGGGCACGACGCGCAGAGGGACACCGGGTGGGACGCGGGGCGCGTGGTGAGAAGGGTCTGGCAGCTGAGGGTTCGCGTGCCACCCTGAGGGTCCCCCGCACCTTGGTCTGACTCGTGGCTGTCTCCCTGCCCTCCCCAGTTCCCAACCACCCGTGCAAGACCAACAACGCTGGCTGCAGCAACCTCTGCCTCCTCTCGCCGGGCGGGGGGCACAAGTGTGCCTGTCCCACCAACTTCTACTTGGGCAGCGATGGCAAAACCTGTGTCTCCAACTGCACAGCCAGCCAGGTAACAGCCCACTCGGCCCTGCGCGCACCTGCCTGCGGGGACATCGTCCTTGTGGCAAGCGTGTGCCTGTACTCACGTGCCTGTGCTCGTGTCCGTAGCGTCACCGGGTCCCGGCTCCTCTGCTTGTGCTGGTGCCTGCGCTGTGCGTCTGGGTGCTGGCATCCGCACGCCTTCCGCAGGCGTAGGCAACACCTCCCTCCTGTGGCACTCCCAGCACACACAGATGGCAGTGGTTCAGGGGTGCCCAGGGCGGCCGGGGTCCCTCTGGCTGTGGGGTGACCCTCTGCCCGCCCCCCTGCCTCCCTCAAACCCTGTGTGGGCTGGGCTCGGGGTTAAGGCTTTGCTCCAGGTCAGAGCACAGAGTGTCCCGGGGGTGCCTGGGGAGGGGCAGCACAGACATCAGTGTCCTCGGTGGAGTTCCCTGGGGACGAAGCTTTCTGGGGTCCTCCCCTCCCCAGTCTGAGCCACCCTCACAAACTCATCTCTCCGTCACAGTTTGTCTGCAAGAATGACAAGTGCATCCCTTTCTGGTGGAAATGCGACACCGAGGATGACTGCGGGGACCGTTCGGACGAGCCGGAGGACTGCCGTGAGTGCCGAGTGCGGCTGGCCACAGCCCCCGGTGTCCCAGCACCCCAGCCACGCTGCCCGGCTCTTGCCTACGGCATCTGCGTGCCGTCTGGAGCAGCCTGGCACTGCCTGTGCGGCTGCTCCCCCACAGCCCTGCTGCTGCTCTGGCTTCGGGACAGCTCTGCTGCTCCCTGCTCAGCACCGGCACAGAGGAGGGTTACCCCGTTAACGGGACTTAGCAGTGGGGTAACACGCTGTCCCTGCGCGGGGTGTCGCCCTGTGGAGGACAACAGCCAGCTGCTGCTCTCGGAGCAGAGCTGCCCCTTCGCTGCTCCAGAGCCCAGCTTTGGGTGCTGGTCGCGCAGTCCCTGCTGAGCACCCCAGAGAGGAAAGCAGGAGATTAAGGTTTGCCCTGAAAACGTTGCCCAGAGCAAAAGTTTCACCCTGTCTTACTCGCCCCACAGCCGAGTTCAAGTGCAGACCGGGGCAGTTCCAGTGCTCGACTGGGATCTGCACCAACCCAGCCTTCATCTGCGACGGAGACAACGACTGCCAGGACAACTCGGACGAAGCCAACTGTGGTAGGTTCTCCACCTCCTCTCGTGACCCTCCAACCCCAGGAGGGCTGCAGCACCCGAGGAGAGCAGAGATGCAGCGTGACAGCTTTTGACGGCGCTGCCTCCCTTCCCAGATATCCACGTCTGTCTGCCCAGCCAGTTCAAATGCACCAACACCAACCGCTGCATCCCCGGCATTTTCCGCTGCAATGGGCAGGACAACTGCGGTGACGGCGAGGATGAGAAGGACTGCCGTAAGTGCTGTTAAGCTGTTAGGAGCGGGGATGCGTGGCGAGGCGTGGGGAGTTCAGTGCTGTGTCGGGTCTGTGTCTCTGGGTATTGGCGGCTCTGTGGGCTGGCGTCTGGGTTGTCCTGCGCTTGGGCATGGAGCTTTCTCCTCACCCCTGCTCTGCACAGAGCCTCTGTCCACGGTCAGCTGGCTGCCCCTGTGAACACTTCTGTTTCCTAGCGGAAACGAAATCCTTGGATCCCTCAGCGTAGCGAGTTCAGTACTTGCCATGGATTTGCGCTGAGCCTGTTGCAGAGCTGACAGATCCCGTGGCTTCTGCCCCGTCTCCCTGCAGCTGGTTGAGTCTTTTGGGGCCACCCCAGGGCTCTGCGCCCCTCCTGTCTCACACATGCGGTCACCAAGCGCGGCCAGACGCTTGTTGTGATGCCCAGAGCGTCTGCATGCCTCTGCTGTGTGGGGCGGTGGCGGGCAGAGCCCTGCCTGCCCCACTGCCTCTGCTGACTCTGCTTCTGCCTCCTGCAGCGGAGGTGACTTGTGCCCCCAACCAGTTCCAGTGCGCAATCACCAAGCGCTGCATCCCTCGCGTCTGGGTGTGCGACCGGGACAACGACTGCGTGGACGGCTCAGATGAACCCGCCAACTGCAGTAAGCAGCCTGCGGAGAGAGGGGGCGGTGGGTCTGGCCACGCCAAAACCGGGAGCTCCCCCGCAGCCGATCGCGCGTGTCTTTCCCTGTGGGACAGCGGGGCCCTGCTCAGTCCCTGCGGTTGCTGTGGGCAGTGGGTGAGGGTGGTGGTGGCTCTGCTGGGATCTGTCCCGCTGAGGTATTCGTCTCTCTGACGTATTCGTCTCTCTGACTTCTCCCTGGAGAACTGCTTGAAAGGGGGGATCTTGGCTGCCCTGTTCCCAGCAGAGGTGCTGCAGTCAGCTCCAGGCTGCTGGCATACGGAGTTCGTCCACCTTGCGAAGGAAGAAACTGCTAGCCCCACCTCTCCTCCCCATACCTGTGTCATCTTGTTTCTCGCCGCCAGCACAAATGACGTGTGGTGTGGACGAGTTCCGGTGCAAGGACTCGGGCAGGTGCATCCCAGCGCGCTGGAAGTGCGACGGGGAGGACGACTGCGGGGACGGGTCCGATGAGCCCAAGGAGGAATGCGGTGAGCAGGGACTGGGGCTGCGGAAACGAGCCCAGAGGGCGTCTTGTGCCCCCACCTTCCCCAAGGATCGCACCGCCCCGGCGCTGTCTGTCCCCTCCACCTCCCCGGCGTGCCTGGCGCTCGGAGAGATTTTAGCTGCTGCTTTTCCAAACGGTGTGGGCAAGGTGGGGTTGGAGGGAGGCTGACAGAGAGCAGCGCTGCCCGCGCTGCTGGTTGGCGTGCTCATCCTTGCGCTTGTGCGGGGGCAGCGCTGATGCCTGTCCCTGTCTTGCCCCTCGCAGACGAACGCACCTGTGAGCCCTACCAGTTCCGCTGCAAGAACAACCGCTGCGTGCCGGGTCGCTGGCAGTGCGACTACGACAACGACTGTGGGGACAACTCGGATGAGGAGAGCTGCAGTACGTGCCGCCTTCAAGCCTTTGTTCTCCTGGGAGGCAGCTGTGCAGGGCAGAGGGGAGCAGTTCAGGTGCCCCCGGCCCCTCTGCCTGCTGGTGCCCCCAGCCACAGCGGGGGAGTGTCGGGGTGGCTGGGGCTGCTGGCCGGGAGCCCGGGGAGCAGCCTTCTCACCCTGGATGGGACGCGCCTGGCTCTGGGGGTCTGGCCAGCCTGGTCCCGCAGCCAGGGCTCAGCTGCTGGCTGTTCTGGGGAGAGGCCCTGAGTGGGACGGGTGAAAGGGAGGAGGTGACGCCAGCATCCTCCCCAGTAGGCATCGCCCAGGCCCTGCGTGGCCGTGCTCCCCCGCGGGGCTCGCGGGCGCTTTGTCGCGCTCGCGGTGGAGCAGCTTTGCTTTCGGTCATTGTGCCGAGCTTTGGCCCCGGCCCGGCAGGCAGCACCCTTTGAACTGGTTTGGCCTGGGAAGGCGGCGGGGACGCCCCGAGCCTTTGGGAGGGGAGCTGTGGAACCACCTGGACCTGGGCCAGCGTGCAGGAAGGCTGCTGATCCCCAGGAGCCAAGGCAGACGATGGCGTTGCTGCCCCTTAATGAGTTACGGCTTGTTAGCGGAGCCATGCCAGCACCCGCCCCGCTGGGCAGCAGAGGACTGTGAGCATCCGCGTGGACGAGACGGTTCCTGGGGCTTTGCTGCAGGAAGGAGCCCGGTGCCGTCCCTCCGGAGGGGCCCAGGCTGCCCACGGGCTGGCACTGGGGTCTGCTGCCAGCTGCAGGGGCCCGGGCAGAGGCAGAACCCCCTCCTGTCACGCGGNAGGAAGGAGCCCGGTGCCGTCCCTCCGGAGGGGCCCAGGCTGCCCACGGGCTGGCACTGGGGTCTGCTGCCAGCTGCAGGGGCCCGGGCAGAGGCAGAACCCCCTCCCGTCACGCGATTGCCCGCCCCGGGTCCCTCTGCGTCCCTGCAGCTCTCTAGGGTGCGAGTGGTTTTTTTTTTCTTTTCTGTTGATTTCACGCCATGTTTTTGAGTTTGTGCCATTTCACTTCATCTTACGTTTTTCTCCATTTTCACACTGTCGTTACGGGCCGCTCAGAGGTAGGTTTCTGCCAAAATCTTTTAATTCCACGTGCAGTCTCTCTAAAATAAATGAAGACGGTAGATTCTAGGGGGGGCAGAGGGGTCGGGACTGGACGACCCAGGCGGATTTACCAAGCATCAGCACAAGCATCTCCCTCCACTGGAGCCGCGGTCGGGGAGGGTCCGACCTTGCTACCCCCACTCTCGGGGCCCGTGCATGGCTCGTACTCGGCTTCAAAATCTGCTCCCACCTTGACCCTTCCCGCTCCGGCCGGACGCCCCCTGGCCCCCTCTTCCCCTGCAGCCCTGTTGGCTTCCGCACCGCGCCCGGCGGGGCCGCCTGCCCCACGCGTCCTGCGCCTGGGGCCTTGCGGGGCAATGGGGAGGGGAAGAGGCCGTGTCGGCCTCCTGCAGACAAATTTGGCACCGACTGTGCGAGTGCTGGCCCGGTGGGTGCCTTGAGCTGCAAGGGGGCGTCCGTCCCCACGCCCTGCGAGGAGGGGGACGCGTGTGCAAGCTCTGCGGGAGCCGGCCAGGGCTCTGCTGCCTTTCCTCCTGCCCGCAGCCGCCCGCAGGGCAGCAGACACGGGCAGCGGGGAGCTGCCTTCGGTGGAGAACGCCTCGGGGGCCGCACGCAGCTGGGGAGCTGCCGGAAGCGAGTCCGTATGGCCGTTGTGCCCCCCGGAAACCCCATTTTCCCACAGGGAGCTGGGAGCCCTGGAGTAGGGTGGGAAGGGGGCTGGGAGGCAGTGTCAGCCGTGCCCCTCTCTGGCAGTTCCCCCAGCTCTGCTTGCACCCCGTGCTGTCCCCAGCGCCACTGGGCTTGTGCCTCTGTTGGTCGGGGAGACCTCCTGCCCTCACGGCCCCGGCCACAGCCTGTGCTCAGGGAGCGCGCTGTGTTCTCTGTCCCCAGCGCCCCGACCCTGCTCGGAGAGCGAGTTCTCGTGTGCCAACGGCCGCTGCATCGCCGGCCGGTGGAAGTGTGATGGGGACCACGACTGCGCAGACGGCTCTGATGAGGTACGGTACCGAGGGCAGGGGCTCCCTGCGGCACCTTCGCCCTGCCCGCGTGTGGCACGGGTGACGTGTCCCACCCAGTCTGCCTTGGCCGGTGGTCCCCCGCCACCGAGGTGGGGCTGGGAGCCTGGTCCTGGGTGCAGTCGTGGGATGGGAGGCTGCCGCGGCTGGGGCTGTCCCTGCTGACCGCGGTCCCTTGCCCTTCCCCTGCAGAAAGACTGCACGCCACGCTGTGAGTTCGACCAGTTCCAGTGCAAGAATGGGCACTGCATCCCCATGCGCTGGCGCTGCGACGCCGATGCAGACTGCATGGACGGCACCGATGAGGAGAACTGCGGCACAGGGGGTAACGGCAGCGCTGCGTGGCTCCCTCGGGCCTGGTCATCTTCCCCCCCATGCCGTCGCGTCTCCTGCGTCCCTGCTGTGGGTGGGAGCAGTCCCCCGCGCGTGTCAGCGCTGCTCTGCCAAGCCCCAGGGCACGCAAGGGCGCGTAGCTGAGCCCTGGAGAGGCACCAGCTATGCTGGCAATCGGGAGTCGTGGCCCCAAACGGGCATTTTGGCAGCCAGGCAGCACTGGCTGACGTGTCTCCTCCTGCCCCGTGCTGTCACAGTCCGCACGTGTCCCCTGGACGAGTTCCAGTGCAACAACACGCTGTGCAAGCCCCTGGCCTGGAAGTGTGACGGGGAGGACGACTGCGGGGATAACTCGGATGAAAACCCCGAGGAGTGCTGTGAGTGATACCGTGTTGCGCCTCCCCGCTCACGGCAAGGCCCCTGCCTGGCGCACGCCTGCCGCAGGGCAGCATCCTGCCCCGAGCACCCACGCACTGGGGAGGGCTGACGGTCCCTGAGCTTGGGCACTGCTGCAGGTACCCGGGGTGGGGGCTGTGGGTACCTCTGGCAGCTCCGCATGTCCCCCCTAAGTGGGTCCCCTCGGGGGTGGCCGATCGGGCAGGAGGTGACTCCAGTCGAGAGCGGGGTTGCAGAGGTGCTGAGCCGGGCACGGGGCTGGCAGCGGGGAGCAGGGGCTGAGAGGGCATGGAGCCGGGTGAGAAAAGGGCTGACCCTCCTGCAGCTGGGCGATTCTCTCTGCTTCAGTCTCTTTACTTTAGTCTCCGGAGCTCGCTTGCCCTCGTGGGACAGGCCTCCCCGGAGAGCGGGCAGAGGCTGAGCAGCGGCTCGTGACAAGCGTGACAGCCTGGCTCTGGCGTCTCCTTTCACCGTCACCGTTTGTTTCTGTTTGCTGGTGCAGTGAAATTCCAGTGTCCCCCCAACAGACCGTTCCGCTGCAAGAACGACCGGGTATGTCTGTGGATCGGTCGACAGTGCGACGGCATTGACAACTGTGGAGACAACACGGATGAGAGGGACTGCGGTGAGTGGGGCTGCCCGTGGGCACTGCTCTGCGCCCAGCGTGGATGGGGCGCTGGGTCGCCACTGCCCTTGGGCTGGTCCTCGCAGAGCCCTGGGTTTTACCCGAGGTGTTGGGGTTTGATTCGCCTGCTCCTTCTTCCCAAAATGAGGAGGCAGGCGCAGGTGACCGGGGTCCTGCTTTGTCCCTTCCTGCGCTGTTCGCGCCCTGAGGCGCCCCGCGCCCGGGGCTGGGTGCCCCAGGATACGAAGCGTCACAGCCGCTACCCGTGCTCCCACAGAGTCACCCACCGCCAAGCCCAAGAGCTGCAGCCAGGACAAGAACGAGTTCCTGTGCGAGAACAAGAAGTGCATCAGCGCCAACCTCCGCTGCAACTTCTTCGACGACTGCGGAGATGGCTCTGATGAGTCGTCCTGTTCCCACGGTGGGTGGGGAGCCGGGGTGTTCGGGGGGGGGCCAAGGGTGGGTACTGGGGAAGCCGCGGGTGCTGACGGCGCGTCCCGTCCCAGACCACAAGTCATACGACTGCATGACCAACACCACCATGTGTGGAGACGAGGCCCAGTGCATTCATTCGCAGTCCAGCACGTACTGCACGTGCCGCAGAGGCTTCCAGAAGGTGCCAGACAAGAACTCCTGCCAAGGTACCCTGCCACCGCCAGAGAGGGCGTGGGGTCGGGCCGCTGGGGTTACGGTTGGGTTTTGCCAGCGAGATGTGTCTTCGTGCCCATGGAGTGGCCGGGGCATCGGAAAGGGTGTCCTTGGGGCACGAGCATGGGGAGTGGGGAGAGACGGGGTCTCCGAGCCCTGGGTGGCACAGACCAGCCCCCGGGGAGGGGCCGGCCCTGGCCGGCTGCAGGGGGGCACCCTCCTGGTCCCCCCCAACTCCCGTCCCCCAATGCCCAGATGTCAACGAGTGCCTGCGCTTTGGGACCTGCTCCCAGCTCTGCAACAACACCAAGGGCTCCCACGTCTGCAGCTGCGCAAAGAACTTCATGAAGACGGACAACATGTGCAAGGCAGAAGGTCAGGAGGGAGCGGGGGTGGGCACAGATCCTGCGCGTGCCCGCGCCGCCCTGCAGGCCCAGCCACTCTTCCCTCCCTGCTCCTCCTCCTCCTCCCCCTGCACCTCTGCCTGCCTTTCCTTCCAGCCCTGCTGAGGGCAATTGCTGGGCTCTCCCGGTGCCGTCAGTCTGTCCTTCCCTGGCAGAGCAAGGCCCAAGGGGTGCCAAGCTCCCAGCAACCCTGTTCCCTGTGGAGCTGGGCTGACCCCCTGCTTCCAGCCCGGCCCGTGCCAACAGCTCCTCTTCTGCAGGCTCCGAGCATCAAATCCTCTACATTGCGGACGACAACAAGATCCGGAGCATGTACCCCTTCAACCCCAACTCGGCCTATGAGCCGGCCTTCCAGGGCGATGAGAACGTACGCATCGATGCCATGGACATCTACGTCAAGGGCAACAAGATCTACTGGACCAACTGGCACACGGGCAGGATCTCGTACCGGGAGCTGCCTGCCTCTTCCGCTGCCTCCACCGCCTCCAACCGCAACCGGCGCCAGATCGACGGCGGCGTCACCCACCTGAACGTGAGCTCTGTCGGGGGCATGGCTGGAGGCACCGAGGGCAGGCTGCCAGCGTCCTCTGCCCTCACCTCTGCCCGCGTTCTGCCCTTCACAGATCTCAGGGCTGAAGATGCCCCGGGGCATTGCCATCGACTGGGTTGCTGGGAACATCTACTGGACGGACTCAGGGCGAGATGTCATTGAGGTGGCGCAGATGAAAGGCGAGAATCGCAAGACGCTGATCTCGGGCATGATCGATGAGCCCCACGCCATTGTAGTCGACCCGCTTAGGGGGTGAGAGACTCGAGCCCCTTGCCCCTTCCCTGTGCACAGCCCTCAGCCCAGCTCCTCTCACTAACGAGCCTGTGCGTGGTGGAAGCTCCACGTGCCCCAGCATCACTCTCCACGTCCGCTCGCTGTACCGTGGGGCCAGCTGGCCCATTGGGGTCACCTCGGTGACCCTAGGATGCTGCGGGGGGAACGTGGGAGGGTTTCTCTGCCAGTGGGGTGTCCGACTGTCCTGCTCTTCCCCTCCTCGCTCCCCTGCTGGGAATGACCTGCCTGTGTCCTTCGCAGGACCATGTACTGGTCAGACTGGGGCAATCACCCCAAGATCGAGACGGCCGCTATGGATGGGACGCTGCGCGAGACCCTGGTGCAGGACAACATCCAGTGGCCAACAGGTGAACAAGGACGGGCGCCAGGAGGGGCCCGGGGGGTGGCAGAAGCCTGGACGGGAGGGACATACAGGCTGCTCGTGTTTGGGGAGGCTCGGCCTGGGGGTTCTGAGCCCCGTGGCGGGGGCGACACGGGGGCTGCTCTGCTGTTTGCTTGGTCAGGAGGGGCTCGGGCTGGGCTGGGGGCCCGTACCTCACCGGCGGGTGTGTGCGCCCTCAGGCCTGGCCGTGGACTACCACAACGAGCGGCTGTACTGGGCCGACGCCAAGCTCTCCGTCATTGGCAGCATCCGGCTCAACGGCACGGACCCCGTCGTGGCCATCGACAACAAGAAGGGTAAGCAGCGCCCGAGACCTGCCCAGACAGCGGGGAGGAGAGGGACCTGCCAGGGCAATGTCCCTGCGGTGGGGTCCCGGCACCGCCCGACTCCCTGGGACCCCTGGCCTGGGTCGTGCTGCAGGGCAGACCCCAGCGCTGAGCCAGGGACGTTCAGCAGATGGCAGCGAGGGCGGGTTTGCCTTGCGAAATGCTCCACGGCAGGACCAGAGCCCGTCCCCCAGCACCGTCCCCCTGTACAGGGCGGGGGGCCCTAGCCTGAAATCCCTCCAGAATCCCTGACGGGCGCTGCCCGAGGCGGCGAGCAGCCAGCCGCGCCACCTCTGCCTGCACATGTCCCCCCCTTCGCTTCCCCAGGGCTGAGCCACCCTTTCAGCATCGACATCTTTGAGGACTACATCTACGGAGTCACCTACATCAACAACCGCATCTTCAAGATCCACAAGTTTGGGCACAAGGCTGTCACCAACCTGACGTCCGGCCTCAACCACGCCACCGATGTCGTGCTCTACCACCAGTACAAGCAACCGGAGGGTGTGTGCCGGGCCGGGGACCCCCACCCTGCTCCCGGGGCGGGAGGGAGCTGCGTGGGGCCTCATCTGTGGTGCGCAGTGCCGGAGGGCGAGGGGAGACCTTGGGGCAAGAGGCAACCCCGAGCTTTCCTGCCCACCGTGGCGGGGTGGGGGGCATCTGGATGGGCAGAGCAGGGGGCGTAGCGGGGAGGGGGTGGGTTGGGGGAGGGCGAGCTGCTGGCTGGCAGCCCCAGGGTGTCAGGGGCTGGGCACAGCGCTTGGGCAGCTGTAGGGCTGTGGGGGACGTCCTGAAGCTGCCGGGGGCAGTCGCTTTCCGGGAGGGCTGTGGGTCACCCCACGTCGTCCCCTCCCCTCTCGGCAGTGACCAACCCTTGTGACCGCAAGAAGTGCGAGTGGCTCTGCCTGCTCAGCCCCAGCGGCCCCGTGTGCACCTGCCCCAATGGCAAGCGCCTGGACAACGGCACCTGCGTGGTCATTCCGTCGCCCACCGTCTCCCCCGTCGGTAGGTGCTCCGGAGAGGGGGGATGGGGGCCGGGGGTCCTGCCCGGCGCGGTGCTGCTCACCTCCGTCCCTCCCTCCCAGTGCCCACCACCGACACCTGCGACCTGGTCTGCCTGAACGGCGGCAGCTGCTTCCTGAACGCCCGCAAGCAGGCCAAGTGCCGCTGCCAGCCGCGCTACAACGGGGACAAGTGCCAGATCGACCAGTGCTGGGACTACTGCCAGAACGGGGGCACGTGCGCCGCCTCCCCGTCGGGTGAGGCTGCTGGGGGCGAGCCGGGGGGTCAGGGCCGGGCCTGGGGAGCCGGGCGCGTAGATGGCAAGCACGCTAACGGCTGTTGTTCTCAGGCATGCCGACCTGCCGCTGCCCCACCGGCTTCACGGGGCCCCGGTGCAACCAGCAGGTGTGCNCAGCTGCTTCCTGAACGCCCGCAAGCAGGCCAAGTGCCGCTGCCAGCCGCGCTACAACGGGGACAAGTGCCAGATCGACCAGTGCTGGGACTACTGCCAGAACGGGGGCACGTGCGCCGCCTCCCCGTCGGGTGAGGCTGCTGGGGGCGAGCCGGGGGGTCAGGGCCGGGCCTGGGGAGCCGGGCGCGTAGATGGCAAGCACGCTAACGGCTGTTGTTCTCAGGCATGCCGACCTGCCGCTGCCCCACCGGCTTCACGGGGCCCCGGTGCAACCAGCAGGTGTGCACGGACTACTGCCTGAACAACGGCAGCTGCACCGTCAACCAGGGCAACCAGCCCAACTGCCGCTGCCTGCCCACCTTCATCGGGGACCGCTGCCAGTACCGTGAGTGCTGCCTGCCCAGGGCGAGGGTGGCTGGGGACGGTGCCCGAGAGGTCGGACGGCCGGGTGCCCTCTTCTGGGGACGCTCTTTGGGGACCTCCAGGGACAGCACCTGAGGGGTTGGACTCCCAGGTCTCCCTCGTTTGGGGGTTGCTCTCCGGGGACTCGGGGTGGGCTGGTGCTCTGTGGGGGACCAGGGCCGCGAGCAGCCCCCCGGAGGGGCTGGCGTGGGGCTGCCCACCCTGAACCCACCGTCATCTGCAGGGCAGTGCTTCGACTACTGCGAGAACGAGGGTGTCTGCCAGATGACGGCCAGCGGTGCCAAGCAGTGCCGCTGCCCTCCGCAGTTCGAGGGCACCCAGTGCCAGGACAACAAGTGCTCCCGGTGCCAGGAGGGCAAGTGCAGCATCAACAAGCAGAGCGGAGAAGTCTCCTGCATGTAGGTGCCAGGGACATTGAACTTGAGGGAGTAAGAGGGGATGGTGGGCACAAGGACCCAAGAAAAGAAGCTGCGTCCCTGTGGCTGGATCACTGGTGCCTGGCCACGGCTGAGACGCTGGGTCGGTCGTTCAGGGCTGCTAAGCTCGCTGGGAGACCCCGGGGGGAGGCGACAGAGGTGTCCCTCGTCCCCCAAGCGCGTTGCGATGTCCCAGCTGCCGTCGGTGCGGCACAGCAGCGAGCCGTGCTGGAGGGAGGAGCGAACGGCCTCCAGGGGGGCACGCAGGGGGCGCGGGGCAGGCCAGGGGTACCCGTGTGCCTGATCCTCTGTGCCCCGCAGCTGCCCGGATGGCAAGATCGCGCCCAGCTGCCTGACCTGCGACAATTACTGCCTGCATGGTGGTACCTGCTCCATCAGCGACAAGACGCAGCTTCCCGAGTGCCTGTAAGCAGAGCTGGGGGGACAGGGGGGGTGGGGGGCTATAGGCGGGCTACTTGCCCCCC
>VZSC01015146.1:57123-72143 GCA_013398225.1 Steatornis caripensis | reverse complement strand
AAAGCCCCGGGGCTGGGGCAGCCACCGCCGCCGGCCTTGGCCCTTGCCCGGCGACCGCGGCCCCGCGGGTGATGCAATGGGGCCGCGGCGGTTACATCACCCGGGACCGGGGCCCCGGCACCGCGAAGCCAGGCTTGGGGGGGGGTGGGGGGCTCAGAGTTTCCGTGCCCCCCCCGCAGCCCGGGCTCCCCGCAGCCCCGTGTGCGGCGAGACGGCCCCTGCGAGGCGGCTGAGGGCCCGGCCGTCCCGCCTCGGTGCGCACACGCGTGTGCGGTTCTGCTGCACGCGTGCTCTGCACCCGCGCTGCCTTCGACTGCGCTTGCTGCTGCCGCGCTGGCACCGGAGCGCCGAGACGCTGCTGCCCCGTCGTGGGCCTGGGACGCCTCGTGGGGGGCCACCGCGTGCCTCGTGGGGACCTCGGCGGTCGCCACGTGCCCACCCCGGGGGCGGCGGCAGCAGCTGGCGACGCTGGGGTCTTGCTCCGGGTGCTGTCACCTGCTGGTCCAAGGACACTTCGGGGGTAAGGGGGCCCGGCACCTGCGTGTGCGGGGTCGCGGCGTCAGCCCCTCCACTCCCGCGCAGGCCCTGCAGCGATGTGGTGGCCCGGTGGCCAGCGGCAGCCAGCGGGTGCAGCGCAGCACTGCCGCGGCGGCTGCCGCTGGGCACGTGCCCGGCTGGACGGGGCAGGAGAGTCTGGCCGAGAGCGACCCCGAGATGTGGACCTTGGTGCAGAAGGAGAAGGATCGGCAGTGCCGGGGGCTGGAGCTCATTGCCTCTGAGGTGGGGTACAGGGTGCTCGGGGCAGGGGGTGGTGATAGTCCTGGGGGACCCCTGCTCAGCTGGGAGCTCCGCTGCCCCATCTCTGATCCCCCCCCCGCTTTTCCCCCAGAATTTCTGCAGCCGGGCAGCACTGGAAGCCCTGGGCTCCTGCCTCAACAACAAGTACTCAGAGGGGTACCCCGGCAAGAGGTGAAGAGGGGGCGCAGGTTCTGGGGGGGTGGGAGAGCACTGGTGGCATCAGGGGTCCTCCCGCAGCCAGCGTTTGGCTGCAGGAAAGGCGGAGGGAGGCCCAGGGCAGGAGCGGGTGCTTCCGAGGGGAGGCTGCCCCCTCCACTGAGGTCTCCTGTGGGGCAGGATGGGAGGCTGTGGGGCTGACTGGGGGCAGGCCCCCTGTAACCACCCCCCTGCCCCTCCAGGTACTACGGAGGAGCCGAGGTGGTGGACCAGATAGAGCTGCTGTGCGAGCAGAGGGCTCTGGAGGCGTTCGACCTGGATCCGGCCTGCTGGGGCGTCAACGTTCAGCCGTACTCGGGCTCTCCAGCCAACTTCGCAGCCTACACAGCCCTGCTGCAGCCCCACGACCGCCTCATGGGGCTGGACCTGCCCGATGGGGGCCAGTACGTACCGGGGTGGGGCAGCCTGGAGCCTGCTGCCTCCTGAGGGGCCCAGCCTGATCCCGCGCCCCTGCCTTCCCCTGCAGCCTCACGCACGGGTACATGTCGGACATCAAGAGAATCTCAGCAACGTCCATCTTCTTCGAGTCAATGCCCTACAAACTTGATGTGAGCCAAGGGGGGCAGGCTCCTGGGGGAAGAGGGGAACTGCTGGCCAAGCTGTTGTCCCAGCGGGTCCCCTGCGGGGCTCGAGCCGCTCTGCCGTGCCTTGCCCTACCCTCCCTGACTCCCAGCCGCATCCCGGTGCCGTGGGAGCTGCCTGCGGTTCAGCGAAACGTGCTGTGCCCAGAGCTGGGGGCAGGGAGGTGTGCGTACCTCGGCAAGCTGTCTGTCTGTCCATCCCTTGCAGCCAGCCACGGGGCTCATTGACTACGACCAGCTGGAGGTGACGGCGCGGCTCTTCCGTCCCCGTCTCGTCATCGCCGGCACCAGCGCGTACTCCCGCCTCATCGACTACGCTCGCATGAAGAAGGTGCGGGGTGGCGGGCTCTGTCCTGGGTGACGGGAGCCCTCGCCCCTGTGGCGGCTCGAGGGCAGTCGCGCCCCGCTCGTGGCTGCGGGGACCGGGACAGCCCACGAATCCCCACGTCCCCAGGTGTGCGAGGAGGTGAAGGCGTACCTGCTGGCGGACATGGCGCACATCAGCGGGCTGGTGGCAGCCAAGGCCATCCCTTCGCCCTTCGAGCACGCGGACCTGGTCACCAGCACCACACACAAGACCTTGCGTGGTGCCAGGTGAGGCCGCATCCTGCCGCCCTCTTCCTAGGGACGATGCTCGCCCACGGCACGGCAGTGCGGAGCAGAGGCCAAGTGCGCTCCTGAGCAAGGAGGGACTCACGGGAGGGGCGTAGCGGAGTCGGCGCTGCCCCATGGTGCGGGGCAGCCCAGCCCCTGCCGTGGGGTTGACAGCAGGCAGGTGGGAGGAGCGGGGCCAACTCTCTTTTGCCACCAGGTCGGGGCTGATCTTCTACCGCAAGGGCGTGCGCTTGGTGGACAAGAAGACAGGCAAGGAGACGCTCTACGACCTGGAGGACAGGGTCAACTTTGCTGTCTTCCCCTCCCTTCAAGGAGGCCCCCACAACCACGCCATTGCTGCTGTGGCTGTGGCCCTCAAACAGGTCTGTCCCGGGGCAGCGGGCTCAGGGCTGGGGGTGACGCAGGTCCCGTGCTGACGCGGTGTCCTCCCCGCCAGGCCAGCTCGCCAGCTTTCCGCCAGTACTGCCAGCAGGTGCTGAAGAACGCCAAAGCCATGGCCCAGGCCCTGCTCCAGCGTGGGTACACCCTGGTGTCAGGTAATGCCTCCTGCCCCGCGCTTTTGGGGACGAGGAGGGGCAAGGCTGCGGTGGTCGCGGGTGGCACCGCTCGGTCTCAGTGCCCCTAGGCAGCAGTGGGGAGCGTGGACGGGTTGGGGGGCAGAGGAGGGGGCGCGAGGCAGAACACGGCTCGGGAGGCGGGACGGGGACGGTGCTGCAGGGCGGGTAAGGGCCTGGGATTTGGCAGCGAGGAGAGGGGGTGGCTGGGGGTGCTCAGGGCTGGCGCTTGCTCCTCACCCCTCTCCCTTGCTCCGCAGGTGGCACCGACAACCACCTGGTGCTGGTGGACCTGCGGCCCAAGGGCATCGATGGCGCGCGGGCTGAGCGGGTGCTGGAGCTTGTCTCCATCACCGCCAACAAGAACACGTGCCCGGGGGACAAGAGCGCACTGACGCCAGGGGGGCTGCGCCTGGGTGAGCCATGGGCCCTGCTTGGGGGCGCCGTCCTGCCTCCGTGCAGCCCCTTCCCCGGGCGAGGGTCCCCAGCATTTCACCCTGGGGCATCCCCCCTCTCTTTCACCACGCTCTGAGGACGCCACGTGGGAATTCGGAGCCGGATTCTGGCTCAGAGGGGCACGAGACCCTGTGGGGGCTGGGACTTGGGGAGCCCCTCGGTGGGGACGGGCTCCCGCGGGTGGCGCCCCAAAGCAGCTCCCAGCCCTGATGGGCCCCGTCCCCCAGGTGCCCCCGCGCTGACCTCCCGCCACTTCTGCGAGGAGGATTTCCAGAAAGTCGTGGCCTTCATCGACGAGGGCATTGCACTGGCCCTGGACGTCAAGAGCAAAACCGGTGAGTGAGCGGGGCCGTCTCCCCCTGTCCTGGGTGCACCTCTCCGTCTGGGGGGTGCGGACCGCACCCCGGGCTGGTGCCAGCCCTGCCGCCCCGTGCCTGGGCAGGGGTGGTGCTGCCATGATGTCCCCCCACCCTTCCCACCGCCTCCCCCTCTGCCCCCAGGCAAGCTCCAGGAGTTCAAGACCTTCTTGCTGCAGGACGCGGAGACGCAGCGCCGCTTGGCTGACCTGCGCCAGCGCGTGGAGACCTTTGCTCGTGCCTTCCCCATGCCTGGCTTCAGTGACCACTGAAGGGGGGGCTCTCGCCCCTTCTGCTGGGCCCAGACTACCCGGGGGCGAGGGGAGGCTTAAAACCACCCTCTGCATTCCCGCTGCCCCTCAGCCCCCACCAGCACCTCTGGGATCAGGCGCTCCCTCCCCACGGTGGAGGGCTGCCCACCCCTGTCCTGCTCTCAGCGTGAGGGTACAGAGACCACCCCCAGACCCTGATGGGGGGAGGTACGGGTCCATGCTCCAGCCTTGCCCCCTCTGTCCAAGCCAGTCTTGCACTTTGTGGCGGGGGGAGTTGCTAATAAAAGTGGGGGCAGAGCCTGGCTGCGTGGAGGTGTGTGGGTGCTGAGCCAGAGCGGGAGCGCATGGTGACAGGGCCTCGCGGGGGACAGTGTCCCCAGGGCCCCTCAGCACCGTGCCAGGGTGCTGTGCGTGGATGCGGGGCCCGGACCCCTGCGTGCCACTGCCCACGGCTGTGCATCCGTGTCCCCGCTCCTGCACCCTCGCGTTTCACCCAGTGGGCGCTGGCCCCAGAGCGAGGTGGGGACGGTGGCCCAGGGTGCCCCCCGCACCCTCCTGCTGCTGCACCGTGCAGAGCCACCAGCAAGCCCCCCCAGCTCCCCGTGGCACTCTGCCTGCCTGGAGGTAGCCCAGGCCCTGGCAGCCCAGGCAGCTGCCTGCTCCCCGGCACGTCCCGCTCTCCCGGGTCATCTGTTCCGTATTTATTGGCCACGCGTTGCGCGTCGCGGCCTTAGCCAAGCCAAACACTGCCAGGCAGGGCCTCCCCCTGCCTCTGGCAAAGGCCGGGACCCTGCCCTGTGGCACGTAGCCCAGGGCGAGAGGGGGCTGCCCACGTGTGCAGGACACGCATGTGCATCCGTGCGTGTGTGTGTAACCCCTTCCCCCCCGCTCCCCGGGTCTTTTCCTCCAGAGGGGCTGGGTCAGGACTGGAGTGGGCCCGGGGCAGTCCCTGGGGGCCCGAAGCGTGGGAGAGCGGAAACACGGAGCCCGGGGGCTGTGAACCACTGCTCCCAGCAGGATGTGAGCCCCCACCCCAGCCTTCGGGGGGGGGGGCAGGCAGGTGGTGGATGCCTGCTACGTTTACGGGCCTGGGAAACAGCACGCACAATCCATTTTGCTGCTCCCCCGACCCCCAATAATCTGTTACTGTGCTACGAGTTTAATGGAGGCGAGACGTGATGGCGAGCAGCATGCCGGGGGCGCGCAGGCGACGGTGCTCCCGTCGCTCCCGGAGTGCTGTCGGTCATTGCGAGGCGGAGCAGCCCCATGGTCTGGGGGTGCCGAGGAAGCGGTCAGGCTTGCGCGCGCAGCGATCTCTCACGGAGCCGTGGGGCAGGCGAGAGCCGGGAGGGCTGGTGGGGGCCGCGGCGGTGCGGCGTATCCCCAGGGCAGCTCAGAAACTGGGACGCTCCTTCTTGAGGCTCTTGTAGTCAGTGGAAACTGCCAGAAACTGGAGAAGGGAGGGACGCGAGAGGGGGTCATGTGCCCCTCTGCCATCGCCGCAGCCTGGCCTTGGCTGCACAGCGGGGTGGGGGAGGAGCGCTCCCCTCCCCACGACTGAGCACAGGGAGCTGGAGGGCTCAAGCGCCTCTGCCCCAGGGCTGATGCCGCCCCTGCCCCGAGGAAAACGCGATGTCTTGCCCCAAACGTGCCCGTTCCCCTGCCCCAGCGCGCCAGGCCCCCGCCTCACCCAGTGCTCACTTTGTACTGGTCTGTGGGGCTCAGCTTATTCCAGGGTTCAGGATTATTTTTTCGATCCCAGCTGCAAGGGACGATGGGGCCGTCAGCGGCTGTAAGGAGGGTGGGGGAGACAGGCCCCCTCCCTGTCCACAGCCTCCCCCCCTCCCCCTTTGACCCCCGCTGGTGCCCCCAGCCCCGGCTCTCTGCAGAAATAATCCCAGGCACCGTCGTAACCTCGCTCCCCGGATCTGCTGTGGTTGGCAGCGTGGGGGGCTCTGACCGGCTCCCTCCTGCACCCCCGGGGTGAGGAGCGGGGGTGGGGGCCAGGCAAGCTCCCCGTGGCGCTGCTCCCAGAGCGCTCCTGCCCCAGCTCGTGCCGCGGCCTGACTCACCCAAACCTGCAAGCCGCAGCACCGGCCGTACGTGCAGGGGTGCACGTTCCCCTGCCTCCGCGCTCCCCCCGCCGACACCTCTGCGGGCGCTGCCCCGCTGCACCCCTCCCGGAGGAGGACGCTGCCTTCTGGCCTCGGCTGCTCTGCCCCCCTGCCCTTCCCCAAAAGCCTCCCCACCCCACCGCCAGCCCCCAGCCTTCGCTCCCCGGTTGCGGGCGGCGCGCGGGGAAGCGGCCGCCCGCCCTGTTGCGCGTGCCTGCCGTGAGCAAGCAGGGACACGGCAGCCGTGTGCAGCGCTCGCTGGGCGCGCAACACGCGGGAGCGTGCAAGGCNCCCCCTCCCCCTTTGACCCCCGCTGGTGCCCCCAGCCCCGGCTCTCTGCAGAAATAATCCCAGGCACCGTCGTAACCTCGCTCCCCGGATCTGCTGTGGTTGGCAGCGTGGGGGGCTCTGACCGGCTCCCTCCTGCACCCCCGGGGTGAGGAGCGGGGGTGGGGGCCAGGCAAGCTCCCCGTGGCGCTGCTCCCAGAGCGCTCCTGCCCCAGCTCGTGCCGCGGCCTGACTCACCCAAACCTGCAAGCCGCAGCACCGGCCGTACGTGCAGGGGTGCACGTTCCCCTGCCTCCGCGCTCCCCCCGCCGACACCTCTGCGGGCGCTGCCCTGCTGCACCCCTCCCGGAGGAGGACGCTGCCTTCTGGCCTCGGCTGCTCTGCCCCCCTGCCCTTCCCCAAAAGCCTCCCCACCCCACCGCCAGCCCCCAGCCTTCGCTCCCCGGTTGCGGGCGGCGCGCGGGGAAGCGGCCGCCCGCCCTGTTGCGCGTGCCTGCCGTGAGCAAGCAGGGACACGGCAGCCGTGTGCAGCGCTCGCTGGGCGCGCAACACGCGGGAGCGTGCAAGGCAACCGCACGGGGCGGCTGCTGTTGGTCAGAGGAAGCCTTCCCAAAGAGGACGCATCCCGTCCTGTCCCGGGAGGGGCCGTGCGAGGCCAGCGAAGCCATGGGATGGGGTCCCTAGGGAGAGCAGCACGCCTCTCCCCCTCTGCCGGCCTTCTGCAACCCGCTGGTGTTGGCCCAGAGCAGAATTTTCCATCTGGGAAGATGCGCGCGTGTGCGTACGTGCGCGTGTTGGGGGGCGGAGGGAGCGGCTGTGCCGCGAACGCAGACCCCTGGAGCTGCTTAATGGCGTGCTGCTGTTTTACCCCCCTCACGCATGCACTTGCGCACCCCTGCACTTCCACCATCAAAGACAAGGTGCACGGATCTGCTAATTGCTGAGCTAAGTACCCCGGGCAGCTGGCGTCAAATTAAATCAATGAGCATTTTACCGGGAGCAAACAAATATTAGATACGCATTAAACAGCGTGAGGCTGCAGGGACCGTGGGCCGCTGAGCTACGAGGGGAAAAAAAAAACCCCGAAACCCAGCGTGGTGCACCGCAGCACGCCGGGCTGTCCCGTGCCAGCCCGCCCTCACACCTTGTCTCCCTCCCTCTTCCCTCCGTCTCCATTCACCCTCACACGCTGTTTTTACGTCTGTGCGCCCCTCCCCGCCTCTCGCCCCAGTCCTTCCCCAGCCATCCATCCCACGGGTTTCCCATTCCTGTGCCAAGCCATCCCTCCCCACACGCTTGCCCCCCTCCCCGCCACCAGCCACACACTGCGCTTATCTGCGCCGTCCTCCTCCCGTCCGTCCTCCGCCGTCCCTGTAACCTCTCTGCGTCTCCCTCCTGCCTGCCCCCGGCTGCATCGCAGCTGCTGCAGTGCCCAGCGCTGCAGGAGGAAGGGGCTTCTGCCCCCACCGACCCCCAAGCAAGGAGTGGGGGGGCTGGTACCCCAGCTTCCCGCACCCCCTGCTCCGGGCACCTCCGCACCCGGGTCTGGCTCTCTCCTGCTGCGCACCGTGAAGGCGTCAGAGGACCCAGGCACCTTGTGCGCCCCGGTGCCCGCCTGACGCACCCGGGCATCACGCCCCTCAGCTCCAGGGGTGCAGCATGAGTGCCCGCGGGGCACCCGCGGTCACCCTGAGCCGTACCTGATGTCCGGGCTGTACAGCGCCAGCCTCAGCAGGTACAGGACGGCACTGCCCAGGCCAACACTGATGAAGCCAATGAGAGGAATGAGCTGCAGGGAGAGAGAGAGAGAGAGAGAGAGAGAGAGAAAAATGAAAAATACCCCAATAAAATGAATATTTATCAGGCCGACTGGAGAGTGAAAGGGAGAGCTGACACACCGGGAGATTTACAGGGGAAATATGGCAGAGCAATCCTGTAGCTGGGCTGCGGTACACAGTGTAGCTGTCAGCTTGAGTGACTGAATTAAAAGAGGGAGAGAAAAATCGGCTTGTGTTGGAGAGGAATTGGATTTGGAATGAGAAATCGCTTCCCCTCCGCCTGCTGCTGCCCGGTGCCGGCTGGCACGGCCGTGGGTGAGGGCCCGGGGTCCCTGTTCCCGGCGTGCGCGGTGTCCCCGGTCGGGCTGAGCCTCGGCTCACGATTCCTGCCCGAGCACTCGGTCCGTGCCCGGCGCGGGGCTGCAGCCGGGGCACGGTTTGGCCCGACTTTGGCCCACGCTGCCTGCCTCGCGCAGGCTCAGCACCCCGCCGCAGCTGCCCCCCCGGGCCCCGCGCCCCTTCCGCACCATCTCCCGACGAAGCACAAGACGAGGAGGGTTCAGTTCGTCCTCCCCTGGGCCTGCAGCAGGGCTGGGCTGGGATGCGCTGGGGCCAGGCACCCACGTCAGTGGCCGAGCAGCAGGTCTCGGGACGTGGCGACAGCGCAGCGGGAGGCGGCACCCAGCGATGTCCCCCCCAGGAGCTGCCCCAGCCCCGCAGCGGGCGTCCCTGCAAGCAGGAGGTCCCTTTGCCCCCCTCCACAAGCACAGGGGCTTTCATCGCACCTTTGCGGGGCAACCAGCTCCGGCTTCCCGTCTCCGCTCCCCCTCCGCTCGCGCTGCCGATCCCCCAGCGCCTGGGGGGACGCGGCCTCAATCGGAGCTGAGCCGACGCTGCGTTGACCTCCCCCAAATTGCCGCAGCCCCCACGCCGGGGAAGATGGTCTGAGCGTAATGAACCTCCCGCCAACTCGTGCCCCTGGGAAGGCAAACACGGCCGGCGCCTCGCGCTGCCCATTAGCACGGAGCGGGGAGCGGGGGCTGGCGGCGCCGAGGGAGCCGCGTGCGCCGCACGGTTCACGTTGCCAGCACCTGAGCGCCTGGGTTATATTTGCAGTTCTTCTGCTTGGCAGCTCAAGCTCTTAGCAAGTGTCTCCGAGCCCCCACCTGCCCGCCCGCCCGCCCACCACATGGTGACTCAGTTTCCCTACTTAGATGAGACTGGGGGGGACAAGTCTAAAACCTGAAGGGAAGGGTCTGCCCAAACTCCTCTGTTCTCTGCCGAGCACCTTGACGACCCGCACGGGGAGGGGGTCTGGTGGGGAAGACACCCGGGCAGTCAGCTGTGCCCCCCTCCCCAGGCGCTCCCCGCCCGGCCTTTGGTCCCCAGGGGGACCCTCCCGTCCTCTCCCAGTGCCCCCAGCACAGCCCAGCTCCTGCCCGGCAGCACCCACGCCCGAGCCAAGCGGCGCTCGGTGCTCGCGCCGGCTGATCGAGCGCCTGGCAGATGCCAGCGCCAATTCGGGAGGTTGGAGGCATCAGCAGATAATGATCTTTCGCGCCGTGTGCGGCTGGGTGCCAAGAGGATCTGGCAGTAGCCGCTGCCCAGCCGCGCCGGCTAATCAAGACGAACTCCACCGTGCCGGGAATTGCGGTGTCTGTTGGAGGAGATTTGGGGCGATGGGTTCGTCTCACCATCTGCTGCTGACACCTTCTGGGTAATTAATGCCTGGGAAGAATTAAGGGCAGGGGGAGCTTGGGGAACCACTCCTGCTGCAGGCGAGGGGCTCCAGAGCTGCAGGTGCAGGCAGCGGAGCCCCATCGCCCCCCCGAGACACACACAAAAGTAAACAAGACGTACCGAGAGCCGGACCTTAAGCGTACGGAGAGTTAAAACGCTGCTCGCATGCGCGCAGCATTTGCCCTCTAACCCCGGCTGGGGGGACCTGTTGGGAGTGAGGCAGGCGCCGTCCCGCTCCCCGGGACCCCCACCCCCGCCGGCAGCTGGGCAGAACCCCTGGCCAGGCACGGCTGGTCCTCGCCGCAGGCCGGCTGCAGCCCCGGTCACCGCTCAGCGCTGCCAAGCAGCCCGGCAGCGAGCCAGTGCCAGCTCTGCCAGAGCCAGGATCTGGCCCTGCTCCTACCTCTCCAGCTGCAAAAGCAGTGGGAAGGAGACGGCAAATGCGCAAAGGTGCTGGGTGAGGCGGGGGCCTTGTGCCTGGACAGGGTGGGACGAGCACCTCGTACCGGGGCGCGGACGAGTATCGCCTCCCAGCAGGCTCACGTGCTGAGCTGAGCGGGCGGTGGGACGCAGCGCTGGGCTCTGCACGGCGCGCAAACGGTGCCCGCTGAGCTGCGCAGACCCCCGGCGGGTTCTCGTCCTGCCAAAGCTCCTGCGCTTCGCCGTGGCCGCGCTCCGCTGGCACGCCCGGCACATTAATCACTGCCAAGTGGGGGTGATGCGGGGGGAGAGCCTATTGCCAGGTGAAAGTGCTGATGTACCCGCCCGGCACGAGCTGCAGCTGATCACGCGTAATGGATGACATGTCAAAAATCTCCCCAGCAACCTTTGCCAGCAACAACCCTGCTTAACGGCGCCGGGTGCGCGCCAGGCGCTTCGCGCACAGGAGCCCAGGACCACCTCCGCTGTACACGTACTGCCCGGGGCCCCCTCTGCGCCCCTCGTCGCTCACCGTCCCCCGTCTGACAGCTGGGGAAGCCGCGGCAGGCATGGACAGAAAAGCCCCAGACCCCCCGTTCCGCGCACAGAAACGCGCAGCCGTGCCACAAAGACAGCGCGCGAGCTCTGCCCCGTGCTGCCCACCCGTCCGCTCTCACCGAGGGTGCGAAAAGGACCCGGGCGTCCCGGCTGCCCGTGCCCTCGGTGCTGGCAGCGCGCACGCACCCGCCTTTCCCTGGAAGGCGTCAGCCCCAGGGTGGCTTCTGCTCCAGCCCTGCGCTCCCCGCTCCACCCGAGCCAGGCGTCCGGACGCGCCGCCATGGCTCACCATCCCTCCCAGCCCGGCTGCTCTACCTCCCCAGTCCTGAGTGCCAACAGCTGACGTGACTTCCAGCCCGGCGCCTGCAGCTCGTTAACGCTCCTCGGGCCGCCAGCCCCTGCCAAGTCACCGGGAGGGCACTGGGCAGCGGAGACAGGCGGGGAGGGGGCTGGGGACCCTCTGGCAAGGGCCAGGTCGCTGCAGCAGGGGGGGATCCAGCGTGGCAGCAAAGGAGGGTCTGTCCCGGCAGGGCGAGGACGCTCGCCCAGCTGCCGCCGCCTTGGGGCGGTGGGGGGTGTCCTCTATTTATGAGGGTTAAGCATCTTTGTACGCAAAACCTTCAGCTTGAAATTTTCAGGGGGGGGCCGGGGACAGGGACAGATCTGAGCTACAAGGACGCGAGTAGTTGGCGCTTCACACCTGGGGCGAGTGGGGAGGGGGCTTCGTTTCCATTCCCACGCCCCGCAAAGACGCCCCGGAGCAGGGTGTAGCCTTCACCCGGGCAGCTGCCGGCCGGCGTGCCCGTCGCGGTAGCGAAGCCTGGGCATGCGCCAGTCGACGTGCCCGAAGGCCAGCCTGGCTCAACGAAGCACCCTGGCCTCTCGGCCACGCTGGACGGCCGGAGCAGCTCAGGCGGCGCAGGGTGGTCTCACCGCTCGCCAGGAAACGAGGGCTTGGGACCACCGGGACCGCCGGGCTCGGCTGGAGGATGCCGCCGGAGCCAGGAGGGCAGTGCGAAGGGGAAGCTGGCAAGCAGGGGCAGCCTGGAAAGGCACGGGAGGGCAGAGGAGCTGGCCCGGGGGGCCGAGAAGGTGTTTGGGAGCGGGGGGCTGGCGAAGGGCGCAAAGGGCAGCGGGGCGCAGGAGGAACGGGGAGGCGGGAAGGGGGGAGAAGGGCTGCGGAAGCACAGGGTCCCCGAGGCACCTGGCAAGAGAAGGGCGAGGAGAAGGCTGGAGGGACGGGGGATCCCCGGGAGGAGGAGAGGGGCAGCGGGATGCGGAGGGATGGGGGGGAACCCTCCGGGGGGGCCCTGGAGGGAGAGGATGCGGGGCGACTCACTCCGGGGTGCCGCCTGACGTGCCGGGAGAACATGCCTCCGAGCAGGGGGCCCTTCATGGCGAGGGTGCGGGGAAGGTCCGGCTGCGCTGGCAGGTTCCCGAACGCGTCCGAGGATGGCGGGTGGGCAGGAGACGCGAGGGAGGCGTCTGCAGCAGGGCTGGGAGGGACGGGGCGGGACGGGACGGGGATCCCGGCCCAGGGACACCGCAAGCTGGACGAGGAGAGGGAGCTGGAGGTCAGGTCCTGAGCCCCAGCTGCGCTCTGCGCCTTCCAGCCCCTCCGGCAGCGAGCCGCGACGACTGGGTTAACGCCGAGCTCTGGGTGTGGGCGCCCGAGATCCCCACATGCTGCTGCACCCCAGGCTGCATTCGCGCCTCAGTTTCCCCCCCCCGTACAAGGGGCCGGCCCCTTCCCTCCATGCGCAAATCCTGCACAGGTTGCTCCGCACCTTGCTGCCGGGGCAAACGATGAGTCGTGTGATTTGTTATGACAACTTCGCCGATGTTTGCTGCCTCCCCTCAGCATCCCCCTCCACCCTCCCGTTTATGATAAATGACATAACACCCAATTTACATTTAGCAATGCAAATCTCCCTGGCAGTAACAGATGCTGCGGTGCATATGGAAACCGGCTATTTGTATCCACCGGCTCTCGACAAAAGACTGCAGAGACGGACGGAGCGGGCAGCCAAAAGCCGCGGGCTGGAACCGAGCAGAGGCTGCGCCCCCCAAGCCCGGCACGGGGGTCACGCTCCGGCCGTGGCAAAAGGCAGCGCAGAGCGTGCCGGGGGGCAGAGCGCGGCGAGGCAGCGTGCGGCGCTGGCAGCGTCACGCAGTCCCTGTCCTGTGCCCTTCCCTCCCAGGGCTCATGGCCGACAGCCAGTGCCCCGCAGCGGACCAGCCTTTGCTCACGCAGACGCATACGTGCGCACACACGTGTGCACAGGTAGACAACATACATGCTGACACGGTGGCAGGCGCTTGCACGTGAACGCCCCTACGCGTACGTGCGTGCGCACGTGAGCTCCGGCAATTCTTTTCAGCGCTGGCCTGCAGGCCCTCCCGGCTTTGCAGTTTTAGCTCGGGGCACCCCAGGGAGCCTCCGCTCTCCCCCAACGCCCAGAGCCCCCTGCTGCCCCCCAGCCTCCCCCCGCGCCTCAGCACCCTCCAGCCGGCACAGCGCGGCCCCGTCGGTGCCGCTCAACGCTAACCTCGTTTCTTTCGGCAAAGTATAAAAGGACAAAGGGGAGAAACTTCTCTGGAGTGTGTGGAAATAAATAAACGAGGCCTGAATTGCAGCCAGCAGCGCCGTGTTGAGGCCTTTGTTGATATAATTAGAATTTTGAAATGGGATTGATTAAGTGCCACTCCCCAAGACAGAGTGCATCCTGCCCTCGGCACAGGCACGCGCGTGTCCTTTGCTGCGTTCTCCGCCAGCGGCTGCTGTGGCACGGGGACAGCAGTGCGGTGGACGGGGGGGTGGACGGGCACGGGGTCACGGCAGAGGCGTGCGGGAGGGGCTCACGGGGAACACGCACACGTGTGTCAGCGGCGGGACTCACGCGCAGTGCCGTAACCCCTGGGAAGCCGTGAGCAGGGGCGCTGAGAGGGTGCCCAGCAGCATCAGGAGCGCAGGATGCCTGGGGGAGCCCGGTCCCTTCACAGGCAGGTCTGGAGCAGCTTTGGAGCAACCTGCTTCTCTGCCCCTCGGCCCCGCGCAAGCTCCCGACCGCCGGCAAGCGAGCGCGGGGCTTCCCCTGGGGTGCAGGGGGATTCCTCGCCCACAGAGCCCAGCTGCCTCCATGCTCGTTAATGACTGTAATTAAGAGGCAGTTTAATTCTGTGCCGTGCTTCCCTCTTCCGTGGTGACCACAGCGCGTGCCCGGCTGCTCGGGAGCCCTCCTGGGCTGGCTGCCCGCAGCCCCGCGGGAGCGGCCGTCGTGGGGGGCTCAGCCCTGCGGAGCGCTGCGGAGGGCTCCAGGGTGCTCCCCAGCTGCGCCCGCCCCTGAGGGAGACACGATCAACCCAGCACACAGACACCCACCCAGCTCCTCCCGTGCCGTGGCTGCCCCTGCCAGGCCCCGTGCAGGTCTGAGGGGTCAGCGCTCCGCGGGAGGAACAGGGCAGCCCGAAAAACTTCCCGGAGAGAGAATTACAGCAGCTGACCTCAGGGAGCACGCACGTGCGTGGACGCGTACCTGCAAACGCAGAGCCACACGTGCACCTAGGCGGCCCCGCACTCGCACACACACGCGTGCACAGAGACACCCCCTGCCTGCACTGCTACACACACCTGCACACACGCACACACGTGCATGGATACCTGCACGCACATACACACACACATGTGCACACAGACACCCCCTGCCTGCACCGCTACGCGTACCTGCACACACACACGCATGTGCATGGACACCCGCACACACACACACACACGCGTGTGCGTGCGCACACGTCCCCAACAGATGTGCGTGGACACATAGACATGCACACGCCTCAATGCGCAGACACGTGCTGGCACACGTGCAGGCACACAAACACGCGTGGCTAGGTGCACGCTCACGCGTGTGCCAGCGCAGTCCCCGGCCCCGTACAAGGGCTACGGGGAGCTGAAAACACAAATTGGGGGGGGGCGTGGGGGGTGGAGAGTGCCGCTGGGCCTCGGTGTCTCCGCTCGCAGCTGCCGCGGCGGGTTATTTTACAACCGCTCCAAAAATATTATTCAAGATGAAGGAGAATCATGGCTGCTGCGAGGGAGCGCAGGGCCGTCACGGGGAATTTATCATTCCGAATTGGGTGCCCCCCGCCCCCCCCGCGACGCCGTGGTGATGAAGTGCTTCATTAATGGGAGATGCTGCAGCTTGGGGCTGAACGTGCCCGCACCTGAGCGCGCCGTTTCCTCCGCTCCCAGCCCCAGCGTTCAGCCGCCCCCCCCC
>VZSC01015146.1:21443-46272 GCA_013398225.1 Steatornis caripensis | reverse complement strand
GAGCGATGGCAGGGGGGGTGTACACACGCACACGGGCGAGGCACCGGCGTGGCACCCGAAGCACCCGCGCAGCCCGATCCGCAGCAGGGGGGCCACCGGCAGCCCCGCCGTGACCGTGCCCCCCACCCCAAAATCCAGACCAGGGCGAGCGCAGGGTGGGGGAGCAGACGTGTATTGCCAAAACACCGGATCGCGCGCCCCAGAGCAGCAGGACAGCACTGCGCTGGCACCCCCGAGGCACCCAGCACCCACCACCTCAGGCTGGGGGGCTGAGCGGCCTCCAAAGCAAGCCTAGGGGCACTCCCTCCTTGCCCCCAGTGTCCCTGAAGGCACCAAAAACCCCTCGGGGAAAACAGCCTGAGAGGCACACCGCCCCCAGCCCCGGCCTGCTGGGGTCCTGGCCGCGACGCGCCCCACCGGAGACCCCATTGCTGCGGGCGTCGGGGACCTCCCCGTCCCTACCCTCCAGCCAGGGTCCACCGCCCCCCACGGCTGGGGGGCCCTGGGACCCCGCTCAGATCTCCTGCAGGAAGTCCACGGGGAAGAGCCCCACTTTGCGGCCGGTGGAGACTTTCACGTAACCGTTCACCTCCTCCCCCTTCTGCACCACGATCTGGGGGCGAGAGGGGTGCAGATCAGACTCCCGGGGCCCCACGGAGCAGGGGGAAGGCAGCAAACCCCAGGCAGAGGGAGGGGGCCGGGGAAGGTGGGCACGGCCCGGAAGGTGACGGGGCAGAGAGCGGCGGTGGGGTACAGCGGGGCGCCAGGGCAGCCGTGATGGCTGGGGACGTGGCGGGAGGCTGGGGCAGGGATGCAGGTGGGGGCTGGAGGACCGCAGGCTGTGACCGCGTGCTCCCAGCTCACCTGATCCTTCTTGAGCGTGATCTGCCCGATCTCCCGGTTGCCCACGAAGGAGCGGGTCACCTTGTGCACCCGCTCGCCTGCCCGCACCCGGATGATGAAGTTCGGAGGGAAGTAGCCGATTTTTTCACCGATCTTCCCCTGAAAGAAGTCAGTGGATGGGTGCGAGGAGGGGCTTGGAGCCAATGTGTACGACCCCTGATTCCCCCGGGACAGGCAGCCTGCAGGCTGTGGGTTCGCGTGAGGATGCGGTAGATCTAGGGGGCTGCGTCCCCCTTAGAGTGCAATTCGCACTCCCAGCCCACCTCTCCCTTCGCTTTACGCTCTGCATCTTTCACCTCTGTGCTTGCAGGACAGCAGCCTTACCCGCCACCACTCCTCGTTGGAGTCATCGACCACCGTGATCTTCTCCCCTGGCCTGTGGAGGGAAGGAAGGGCTCAGTGTGAGGGGGGGGCAAGGACCCCTGACCATGGGAGGCGCTGAGGTTGGCAAGGAAAATCACTTTTCCCATGGCACCAGCTCCTAGAGCCCTGTGTCAGAGGAGGCCAAGGAATACACACAGCCCATGAGCTCAGGGACAGACGGATCCTGCGCGTGAGCAGCTCAGCCTCAAGCCTAGGGTGCAAGACATCAGCGGAACCACAGCAAGACAAACACCAGCAGCCCTGGAAAGCAGGATTGTACCCAAAGCCTGGGAGCTGGCAGTGCCAGGCCCCGCCGCCGCTCGACGTCTAGCCCATTGGGGCAGGCAGAAAAGCCACAAAACCCAAACCACAGACAGCACGGCTTTAATTTCTGCCCTTGTTCTTTCACTCACGGACCCCTCCTGGCCACAAGAGCTTCACCGCTGAGGTGAAGCCCTCTCCCCCTCCCCACTGGACACCCCACATCCTTCCCCTCATCACCCCTGTGCCCACTACACGGCTGGGAACTTACGGGAAATCCAGGTCGTCTTTCTCCAGGGCTTTGAAGCGATAAAGCGCCACGAAATAGTGAGACTGTAGATAGCCACCACGAATCCCTGGCTGTGGCTTCTTGTTCTGGGAGGGGAAGAAAGAGGGGCTCGGGGCCCCACTGAGGCTGAGGACAGCCCCGGGAGCCCAGCGGGGAGATCCCTGCAGCCTCTGCCCTCGCTGCTCCAAGGCCGGGGACCTTTGGGGCGCAGGGCAAGGATGACGGCTACCTTGTCGTCTGTTGGGCTCTTCTCAGTCTTCTTGTTCCCTTCAGAGGTGCCTGGAAACGGGAGGAGGGGGTTACATCTCTGCCGGTGCCGCCTCCCTGCCCCAGGACCACCCTCGTCCCAAGGATCTCCTGTGCCCAGGTCAACGAGGGGAAGCAGGGTGGAAACCTGAAGATCCCCTTTCTGCAGGGAAAAACCCATCCCGGTGGGCCCCCCGAATACAGTCTCCCCATCAGGCTCCCTCCCTGCCCCGCACTTAGCACCGCCACGGTCGCAGCACTCACCGCCCTCGGCTTTGCCGTCTCCCGGCTTCGTGGCCTCCGGCTCCTCATCCATCATAGCAGCCAAAGGCTGCAAGGCAGAGAGTTGTCAGGGGGTGCCGAGCGGGCAGGGAGGTGGGGGTGGCAACGGGGTGCAGGCTGCCGTGCCAGGACTCTTGGGCATTCGGAGCGGCGGGCCAACCCCGCACTCACGTTTTTCTTGTCGTCCTGCCCTTTCTTGCGCTCCTTGTTGGCCATGATGACGCCCGTCCGCAGGGTCTCGAACACGGGGTCGCTCCTGTTGGCTGCCGCTGGGGCACAGGGCTGGTGAGGGGGGGGTCAGCCACCGGGTGCGAGGAGATGGGGCAGCGTGGCGTGGGGACGGTACTTACAGAGCAGCTCCTTGACGCAGGCGTATTGCTGGTCGCTGTAGAGGGGCGAGCTGTACGCCCGGCGGAATCCTGGGGGCTGCAAGGAAAGAGGGGCCCAGAACATCAACCACCGCCCAGACCCGCGGGGCCTCCTGCGAGACCCGAGGGGGAAGCGGGTGCATGCTGGGCACCCAGAGGGTGACCGTCCAGCAGCGGGGCGATGCCTAGGTCCCCCCTCAGAGCCAGGCGGGGAGGTCGGTCGTGGCGCCTGGGTCGCGCTCACAGGCACCGAGCCGGCCGCTCCCTGCCGCGGCGCTTTCGTCTGCCCTGCCGGGAGGTGCCCCACGCCCGGGGCCGGCGGGAACACTCACGATTTTGCCGAAGCAGCGCTGCATCTCCACGTAGGACTGGCAGTGGTGGTGGATGTTGGTTTTGCAGTTCTTGCACCTCAGGCCAAATTTGTTGTTGACTGGTGGGGAGCGGGGCAGAGGGGTGGAAAGGAGAGGCAACGTGACCCTGCAGCTGCGGGCACGGCTGGGCTGGAGCCCTCGCCGGGCTGGAGCCCTCGCCAGCCTGGGCCCCCCGCCCTCGCCCGGACCACGGCCCCCAGCCCCAGCCCCCTCGGGACTCACGGACAATCATGCGGGCACAAACATCACAGAACTTAGGCTTTTTGAAGTAATGATCTTTGAACTTGTGGGGTTTGTCATTGACAAGTTTCTGGGGCTCGGGGGGGGGCTCGGGCTCCTCCTCCTCTTCCTCCTCTTCCTCCTCCTCATAGATGTAGTAGATGGGTCCCCCCGAGGGGCTGACCAGCTCCCCGTTGGGCTGCGGCTCCGGCGGCGTCTCCTCCTTGGGCTTTCGCCGGAAAAGTTGCTTCAGCTTCTGCAGCTGCTGGGCAGGAGAGGGTGCGTTGCACGTGGCAGGTGCGTGAGGTGCAGCAGGCGGGCAGAGGAGCTGGCGCCTGGCTCCCTGCCCCTTTGCTCTGACCTAGAGACCTCCAGTTTCCCCAGGCGGGAGGAAGCCCCAGGCCTCCTGGGGCACAAACGCTGCGAGAATGGGGACCCTTCTTCTGGCCCTGTGAGGTCCCCGCAAAAGGACAAACTGTGACTTCCGAGCACCGTGCGGACACGGGCACCCTGGGGAAAAGCCGGGCTGGGAAACGGCCACCCAGGGCCCTGCTGGATCAGGATCCCACCAGGCATCCCTGGCCCCACAGCCTCCTGGGGCTGAGGCAGGGGCGACGCTACGAAGGTGGCTTCCCCCACCCACTCGAGCGGCCCCGCGGGCACCTGCTTACCCGGCTCTTGGGTTTCCCACCCGAAGCAGGCGAAGCTGGGGGCTCTGGTACTTCCTTCTCTGTCATGCTGCGAGGGGAAGAGAGAGATGCTGCGTTGGCTGGGGCCGTTCCCACTGCAGGTGCCCGGTGGGGACAGAAACGGCCAGACCTCGCTGCATGGGAAGCACCCCTCCAGGCAGCGCCAGCCCGCGCCCCAGCAGCACCAGCTCCTGCTGCGCTGCCTGCGGCTGCCGCCCCGGCCAGGGCCAGTGCCGCTGCGGGTGAGTCCCGGCGCCCCGGGGTACCTGCGGGGCACTGCCGCGCCGGCTGGAGAACAGCAGGCTCCCAGCCCAACGCATGCAGCACGGCTGCTTGCTCGGTGGACGTGGTGCCAAGCGCTGCGAGCCGGGCGCTGGGCTACCTGCACGTGTCCGTCTCTGCCTGGACATCGCCATCTCACGATTAAGCTGCAAACGGTGCCGCCCGGCCCCCCTAGGACAAGCACGCCAGCGACGCTGTCCGGCATCACCGCGCACCTCTGCTTTCTTCTCCACAGAAGCCCCGTGCCACCACGGGCGCGTGAATTGCTCCTGCCTCCCCCCAGACACGGCTGATTCTCCACCTTTGACCGTCAACCATCCCCACCGCGCTTCCACCCAGCCATCACTGTTTTTGGTGGTGCCCAACACAAGGCCCCCCCACGCCCCTCTGGAAACCAACCAGGATGACCACCAGGGAAAGAGCGATGGGGGCTGGGGGGCCCTGGGGCAAGGGGTGCTGCAGAAGCCAAGAGCCCCGGGGTCTTGCAGTGACATGGGTGGAGCAAGGCCCCACGGGGGTCAGCGGCCACGACGAGAGGGGGCCCGCGCATGGAAACGCACTTACGCTGTGTTTGGAGCTCTCGTCCTGCGATGAAAAACCCCGCGGAGGGCAGCCAACGTCAGGGCCCCGTTGGCTGCAGAGCCCCCAGCCCTCCGCGACGGGTGCGCAGGGACGGGGGCAGCTGCCCCAGTGCCGTGGAGAGCGGGACTGACAGCACAGAGGGGAACCGACAGCTGAGCGCTGGCGGAGGCTGACGCCGAGTAATTGGAGCCCGTGCATGAGCCAGGAGGGGAGCGGCGTGGAGGGGAGCCACTGGCTATTTGCGTTAGTGGGTTGCTGGGCGTCACGGAGGCCCACCCACCCCCTGGCATGGAACAGCAGCCGAGCCGGGGCACACCAAGCGCTCCAGCCTTGATGTCTCGTTTGGTCTTGGATTTGAGGCCCCCGAAGCTGGGAGGGGAAAAGCAAAGAGCGGCAGTGGTGGAGCTGCTCATGGGGCAGCTCTCACGGCTGCCCCGTACCCTCTGGCTGCAAGTTCTGCTGGTCTGCTCTCCCCTGAGACAGAGAGCTGCCGCAGAGGAGAGAGATGGGCACCCCACTGCTACCGTGCTGCCCTGCGCTGGGTGCCAGGCCCCTGGAGCTGCCAGAGTCCTTGGGCGTATGTCTCTGCCAGGCTGTGGGTGGCAGTGGGGCAGGCGTTTGCGCCAAGGCTGGCGTTGGAGCCCACGCCTTCCCGGCAGCTCTTACCTGCACCTGCTCTCGAAGGTGGCACCCAGCTGCTGTGTGCCGTGCCACGGCGAGGGTGGTGCCAGCCCAGCTCCCGCACCCACAGGGCAGGGATACCAGCACCCATCAGCTCAGGGACTGCTCCCCTGCAGCCAGGGGGGGATATGTTGCTTCCTGGCAGGGGTTACAGCCGGGGACACCCCGCATCCCCATTCTTGCCATCGCACGGCTGCACGGGGCCAGCAGCTGGGAAAAGAGGCTGTGAATATCTGACGGGGGGGACCAGGCCCAAGCGCACAGTGCTCCTCTCCCCATCTTGTCTCCCAGCCTCGGTGAGTTGTGAGCTCGCAGCTCTTGTACATGCCGAGCACGGGGCAGGACCCTGGCAGGAACACGTCCTCCCGTGAGCCCCTCCTGCTCCCTGGCTGTCTTCTCACCCCGGAGAGGCAGCCCAGCCTCCAGCGCTGGTACTGGCAGAGAACAGGAAAGCAGCGTTAAAGTGATGGACAAGTTTTCTTTTTATATTTAAAAACAACCCCCCAAATAAAATAAAACCAAAAATACCCCCCCAAATAATAATCAGATTAAATAAAATGTGCAGTGAACATACCAATCAACACCTGTATGTGCAGTTCAACACAGTGCTTAACAAAACAATATACACAGGGTAAGGTGGGTGGGCACGGGCATCACTCCAAAAAAAAATTTTTTTTTCGATTTCTTGTCTCTTAATTATGTCCATATAAATATATCCTGGAAGGAGGGCGAGAGGAAGGGAGGGCAGAAAGGAAAAGAGAAGGCAGAGGGAAGTGCCCGCAGTCCAGTGTGCTCTGTGCCCATGCGCGAGCCCTACTGCGAGCTGGCACGCTCCAGCACTCGCAAGTCATAGTTCTTTTTGGCCACACGCAGCTTGAAGCGGCTGAGGGAGTTGTTGAGGCGGAGGGAGGCATTCTGGGCAGCCAGCGGGCTGGGGAACACGGCCACGATGGTGTATAAGGCAGCAAGGTCACTATGCCTGCCGTTCTCTGGAGTCACGTTGTTATCCCCACTGCTCCCATCTCCACGGCGCCCCTGAGTCTCTTTGAGCCACTGGATTTTGGCACCAGCCATGGCGAGCTGGGTGAAGAGCTTGTCAGCCTCCGTCCGCGTGATGCCCTCGGGCAGGTCTGTCACCTCCAGCACTCGGCCCAGCACTGCAGTGGAAAGACAGCACGCGTCAGCAGCAGCAGCAGCAGCGGATTCTCGTGCGGCGACAGCACAGCGAGAGCCGACGCGCGGGCTCTTCACCAGCTCGGCGGTTGGAGCAGTCGCCCCTACTCGGCCCATGAAAGCGGCGCTTTGCTAAGCTGCCTCCACATCAGGAATGCGGGGTTTTAAGCCAGTCACTTCTTCCCCCTCAAACTGCCCCGACCATTCTGCTCCCTACAGTGCCCCGTCCTGATCCCTCCTGATGCCCACATACTGGTCCCCACGTGGCCTGCTCCAAGAAGGCGCCGGTGTGTCCCATTTGCCCAGGGCTCCAGCAACACCAAGTCCTCCTTGCTTCCTTTGGCTGGGCTTGGCTTTTCGGTTAGGGCCTTCCCAGGCGCTCTGCCCCATCTTCCCACCCTGATCTCCTTGGGAACCAAGAGTGGGAGCTAACCCAGCTCTCCTGCCCTCTGCCCCTGGAAGCGAGAAAGAGGACACAGACACGCGCGGATCCCGCACGTGACACCGCCCTGCGTGTTTCCCCCACGGCAGGATCCCCTCTGGTGCCCAGGCCGGTGTCGTGCCAACGTCTTCGCCTCTGCTCTGTGGTACCCAAACGCTTCTGCTGCCTCCTGGCTCCAGACCTGGCTTTTGGGCTTAGCAGAGGGCTGGCTGAATGGATTCTTTGCTAATATTAACGTGGCATGTAAGGAACATGCCAGCCGCAGGGACGGGCGCAGCTCTCTGGCAAGCGGCTCTTAAAGGGCCCCCTGCAACCAGCTGCTGTCATTGGCGGTGACACGGAGGTGACACGGAGGTGACACGGGGGGCCAGCCTGGAGCCTCCAGAGAGCCACGAAGACTGCCTGCCTTCTGGGCTGTCTGGCTCACGCCCGGCTACCAAGTCTTGTATTGCTGCCAGGAGAAGCCAGACCTGCGCCCCTCCTTCCCTCCCTGATGACCAAGTGGAGACCCACAGGGCAAGGAACAGGGAGTCCCTTCCCCTTTGGGGGAGAAATGATCCACTGGGGATTTCAGCCACCCCTGGAAGACCCCAAAGCCCTTTACAAAGACGCTCCCGGCCCCACTAGGAAATGGAAGCGTGAGAGCGAAAGGTCGCTTGGGAAGGCGATGGTGGGAGCAAGATCTCAGGGGTCTGGACACTCACTTTCTGCTGACAAAGAGGAATTAAATCCCAGGAGTAGTGCGAGCTCCCCCTGCTCCATCACTGCAACCCTTGCAGAGGCAGGAGTAGGGCCCAGGTGTCCAGGCCCATGTCCCCATGGTGCTCATCACTGACTCTCCAACAATTTTTCCCCGCTCTTCCTCAAAAGCTTTGCTCAGCGCAGGCAGTGTTTCCTGGGCTCCTGAGCAATCCCCGTCCTCCCACCTCACGACGGCGGGGACTGGCTCTGCTGCGCCCCCGGCCAAGCCAGGCCTCGTACGGGCTGTGGGGGGGTGTGGGGGGAGCTGCTCTCCGCGGCCACCGCCAGCCACGGGTTCTGAGGGATGCTGGCGCGGGCAAAGATGGCATCCGGAGCCTCTGCCAAGGCCAGCTACACCCATGCAGGGGACACTAGTCAGAGGGCAAAGAGGGAACTGCTTGAGGAGCGTCACTTGCCTACGTCACTTGTCCCAAGGTCAGTGGATGCTGACTTGAGGGCCTGTCTCTTGCTCCGGTTTCCATGCTTCATTCCAGTCTGCCCCTTCAAGAATAAAAACGGTAGCGCGTCACCTGAGGGGACACGGTGGCCTCACAGCGCCCACAGAGCATCCTGCGAGCGGGGGGGAGACCAAACGTGACCAGGCCATGGCTGTGAAGGGGAATGAAGACACCTGGATGAACCCTGCACCCCCCAGCACCTCTGAGGTGACAGCACGCTCGGGTAAGTTAGATGAGATCAAGACATGGCTCCAGGGCACTCAAAGGACTTGGGGCTGACAGAGCTTCTGGGCAAAGCCGGGAGCGGGATGAAATTTTAGCCCAGTGCCAGGCTCTGGGGAGATCCACTTACAACGGCAGCTCCACCGGACGGACGGCGAGAGCGTGGCGTAGGCAGCCTGCTGCCTGATCAAGGGGTGTCCAAGCACAGGGCAGGGCCCGAGACTCACGTACCTACTCCTGGGCCCTACCCAGAGAGGGGATGTCTGGGGCGAGGGGAGGGGGTCGGTCTTGCTCTGCTCCTAGGACGGCGAAAGGAGCAGGTGGCGGTTTGGCCCAACTTTACCTGGTGCGCACTGTAGTTGGGCTGGCTGTGGAGCAGCGGCGGGGGGCAGATAGACAGATTATACTGCAACGGCTGGCCCAGCAACGAGTAGCGCCCGTCACCTGCAAAAGGGAAGCAGATGGTTGCAGGGTTCCGACGAAATCACGGGGAAGACCCAGCCCCGTGCCGTCCCCTTACCTTGTGCCGGGCCCATGGGCCGGGGGAACTGCGTGAGGACAGGGAGGGGGCTCAGCCCTGTGCAGACGCTGTTGAGGCTGGTGACAGGAGACGGCGTTGGGGACTGGGTGGGGGACGTGATGGGGCTGTTCAGCTGGGTGCTGGCCTGGCAGAGGGAGAGCGTTAGACAGCCCCAGCGCTTCCGACCTGCCCCACGTCTGTCTCACCATCCCGTGGGCCCAGCCCCCTCTCCCAGCCCATCGCACAGCACGGATGCTGTGGTCCGCTCTCTCCCGCCAGGCTGCTCCCGAAAGACGGCCTGCCTTATCCCAGTCCTCTCCATACCTGAGCACTGGTGTCCGGGCTGTACAGGTCTCCTGGCTTCTGCCCCCGCTGGTCCAGGCTGTAGTACTTACAGTGGCTCCATTGCACCACGGGGGGGTTCTGGGGGGCCTGGGGGCCGTTGGGTACATTCAGCTGCATCACAACCACGCCAGGGCCCGACGGAGACACGCCTGGGGAGAGACGACAGCAGCAGTATGGCCAGGCTCTGCACACTGCCACCGCCGCCGCAGGCTGCGGGACAAGAGGCAGCCCGCCCGTTCGTGCAACTTCGCGCTCTTCCCTACAACACCCTCTCTGAACTCTCTCCCCTGCCGCTCCTGCCTGCCCAGCTTCCGACCCTCCCAGACCCGCTCAGGATCCCTCTCTGATGCAACAGCTTAAGCAGACCGCGATGCCTTTTGATCCACAACAAATGCAAGCAGAGGGGTCAAGTCGAAGGCAACTCAGGTGACCTCTCTGAGCGTCACAGTGAAACTTCAGGCAAAGGATCTCCTCGCAGAGCTCCACTATCCTGGTTGCAGCCCTTCCACCAATTCACCAGGCCCCAGCTCACTGCGCTGCAGCCGGGACAGGACGCAGGAATCCCGATGCTCCTCGCACCCACAGCGCTCCCCGGCCCCATGAGCTGCCCTGGTGACACCAAGGCGCGTTGCCAGCAGCGGGAGGCTGCAACCCACAGCCACTCCCAGCCGCCTGCCCCCCACGGCAAGGAGATGCCAGGCACAGGCCGGCATTAGCCTGGAGCAAAGTCACCGTGCCACATCCTGGTAATTCCCAGCGGGCCGTGGGACGGGTAGGACTAAGGAAACCCATCGCACAGCAGCTGCCAGACTTGGCTGTGAATTGGCAGCTCTGGTCACGCAGCCCCTACAAAACCTGATCCAACCCGCGCAGAATTGGTGCCGGCCCTGGCTGGTGGCCCCTCTTACCTGAATACTGCTGCTGCATCTGTGGCGGGCTGCAGGGTGATGGGGACTGTGGGATCTGATACTGTTCAGAGCCAGGTGGCTGAAGGAACCCCACCGAAGGGCTGTGAAGCAGAGAGTGCTCTGGTGAGGCACTGGGGATGGGGAGGAACAGCCTGCCCACCCGTGCGGGCAGCTCCCTCGGTACTTGAGACAGCTGGAAACACAGCCGCCTCTGGAGGAGCACGCGAAGCACCGCGTGCTGCAGGACAACTGTGTCCAGGGAGCGCTCACCATGGGAGCTAGGACTGGGCAAGCTCAAGAGATGACCGGCATCTACGGAGCCCAGCCACCTCCTCTAGCTGCAGAAGCAGGGTGCTACGCCCTGTCAGTAGGGCAGTGGGACCCCTTTCTCCCCAGGGCAGGCCAGAGACACATAATCTTTACCTAGTGCCGTTCTGCTGGGCCGTTGGGATGACGCTGTAGTAGATGGGTACCCCTCCAGCTTGAAGCCCCCCCTGAACAGACTGGCTGGCTGGCACAAGCACTGGCTGCTGGAAGGGCTGCTGGACCACACTCTGGGACTCACTGGCCACGGGAACCTGTGCAGGGAGGAAAGAAGCAGCCCTACGGAATGACAGGTAACAGCAGGAGCAGGAACACCTGGCCCAGGGAGCCACCGGCGAGGTCCACACGCCAGCTGGTTGTCTACTGCAGCCCAGAGCGATCTTGCCCGGGCAAGAACAGCCCCCGCCCCCAGCTCTTCTGCAAACACGATGGTGAAGGGACAAGCCGCGCTCCGTTCTGCTTCTCACGTCCCACACACACTCAGATGTGGACGTGCCCTCCCCAAGTGAGCAAGCATGCAGTATCTTCCTAAGGTGAGAAAGTCTCCACCTTTGGCTCGCTCACTCAGGCACAGGAACGGGGCACTTCCCGCAAGGCCTGCACAGCGCAGGGCCCCTCCCCAGCAGCCCCTCATCGGAACGCGACTGGTGCCTACCTGGTAGGAAGGCAGTGGAGTGTACTGGACCATCAGGCCTTGCATTTGGCTCCCCATACCGCTCCTCTGGCTGCTGAGAAGGCCGGGGGTCTGCGCCTGCTGCACTCCCATCATACTCTGCATCTGGCCGCCCATGCTGCTCCTCTGGCTGTTGAGGAGCCCGGGGGGCTGTGCCTGCTGCACCCCCATTACGCCTTGGTATGTTTGCTGCTGGTTGGACATCATTGGCTGTAAACCTGTCAGAACAGGGTTTAAATGGAGCAGCTTCCCAGTCGGCCACGGGAGACAGCCTGAGACTCGGCACGAGGGTTCAAATCCTGCTTTGCCCCCATCTCTTGCTAAAGACTGGGAAAAGGGCTTCCCTCACGGCCGATGTAAAAAGACACGAAGGAAGCTCCTGGCTTTAAATCCACCTTGCAGCCGCTCAGTGCATGCTCCATGCTGAGAGGGGGGGAAAAGACTGAAACAGCCTTGGCAGCCAGGCCAAGTTTCAACTTTCCTTTGCACAGGCAAGAGGCACTCTCAAGTCAGCAAAGAGGGGGAGACAGGGAAGAGCAGCCTGGCCCCAAACAGTGTACCGGCGGTCCTTAAGAGCTAAGAAGAGTGGCAGGAAAGGGAAACGTGCCCCCTCCCCACTTCTACGGCCCCTTACCAGGCTGCTGGGACTGCTGGGGGAGCTGCTGAGTGCGCTGGGAGCTGTAGGCCACTGGGTGACTGAGAGATCGGTATTGCTGGCTGGAGTTCGGGTACTGCCCAGGAGGGTAGTAAGAAACCTGAATCTGTCAGAATCAAGAAAACACAGTGATGAGAACACAAGAGGGAGTGGGACCAAGAAAGCTGGTCACCCAGGACCAGTTCTCTCTCTCACCTGGCCTGGCTTCTGCCGAAGGAAACCAACCAGGGCTTTGGCTCTGGCTCCTCAGGGAATCGCAGCCCCTTCCCGCTCCTCCCAGCCTCCACATACATCCAAGCCTTTCCCAGCACAGTAGTGCAAGAGCACAGTAGGCACAATTCTCATCACAGCTCAGGGGAACAGTCCTAGAGGTCATAACGCCCTGCAGGACCCCAAAGCGAGCTTAGAGGTGTCAGCCCTGGATCTGGTCGCTGTCCCTCCCCCATCACTACGAGCCAGAAATGGCCAGAGGGGTCCCCAGACAAGCGCCTTGTGAGCTCGGAGGGCCAAGGGGGCAGAGATCATCCTGTGCCCAGCAAGGGTGCGTGCTGACCCTGAGCTTAGACCACCCCGTGTATCGATCCACCGCACGTGAGCAGCAGAAAAAGAGCGGACCCACTCTCAAGGAGCTGTTCTCTGGACTGCTCCCCAGCAGCCCCTTGCCCGACAGCGTCGGGCCAAGGTGCACAACCCCTCCAGGCTCACACGTGTCCTTACTTGCTGGGGAGGCTGAATGTAGCCCTGGGGCTGCAGCACCTGCTGTGTGGGGGCCGTGTGCCCTGAGGCGGAGTAGTTGGAGGTGGGAATGGGCTGCCCAGGGGTTGCCATGATGAATCCTGTCTGCGGAGGATGCTGGGAGATGAGGGATGACTGGAACATAGCCGAGGAAGGATCCGGAGCTTCTGTAGAGCCCTGTCGGCTGAGGCTGATCTGCCCAAAGGGGTTGCTGAGTTCGTCGGCCTGCATTGGGGATAAGTGGGAAGGATGGAGGAGGACAGCATGTAGGACAGAGCGCTGCCGAGCAGGTTGCAGACCCCTTCTCCCTAGTCTGTGTGGAGGAGCTCGCCCAAGAAAGATCCCTAGAAATGAGCCACGGACCAAGAGCATTCTGCAGGACAGGGGGTAGGGGCATGCGAGCTGCTGGGGGGGCTCAAATGCTCAGCGGACACTGGTGACATGCGGGGCCCCACACAGGCAGGGGTGGCCCCAGCCCAGAGGCCATGTCCCATGGGGTGCGCCGTTCCCGAAAGACCCGGTGGAGACAACACAGGGGCTGACTGAGACCACAGGGCAGCCACGGCCCCTGGACCCCAGTGCTGGGCACAAACGTCGCTTGCTGCTGGAGCTCTGGGCTTGGCACTTGCTCTTCCCCAGGCTCTTTCCAAGATCAGCCACTCCAGCAGTGCCCGGCCCTGGTGGGTCCCGCAGCCTCAGGCATCCCACTGCCTTGACCCCCCTGCAGCGCAGAGCCTCCATGAATCCCAAACCCACTGGGTGCAGTGTCCACGACATACCTGATTAGCAAAAGCTCATACAACACAAACACAGCACATGAGTACAACAGAGACAGTGCAGAAGAGGAAATGGGGTTTATACCAAGTTGTACTGCTGGGGTGGAGAGACTGGCAAGAGGACTTGGGGGCAGGAGCTTGGAGAATACTGAACAGGCTGCAGCACTGGGACCGGCTAAGACCAGCAGAAAAGGGAGTGGAGGAGAGAGATTTGGGTGGGAAAAGGGGGCAGGGGAAGGAAGGAAGGACAGGAGGAAGGAGAGAAAGAAGGAACAACAAGGTTAGTCAACCGAGCCGATTGCAAACACACAGAGGGGGGCATTGCAGAGGGTTGGAAAGCACAGAGACCAGAACGGGGGAGCATTCGTCTGTCTGTGAAGGCACACAGCCCGGCCAGTTGCTTTGTGGAAGCCGGGAGGGCTGACCATGTCTGCAAAGCAGCTCTTGCCTAGCATGAACAGTGACACGAGTTCACGGAGGCCCGCTATCGTTAACCGCAGCTGGAGAGCCGCTTCCTCCCAGCACCACCTTTGTGTCTCTCCCACTCCACCGCCCGCTCCTGCGCGGCACTGACTCCCAGCTCTCTCTGCCGTGCTTCTTGGCCTGTCCTGCTGGTAATGGCTTTTCTTCTCTCTTGTCTTCTGTAGGGGCCTCTCTCACATCGCCCCTGGTGGGACCTGCCGATGCCTGTTTATGACAACACCTAGCTCGAGCACCACACGCTGTGCTTTGAGCACCGAATCTGGAACGGTCAGCGCTGCGCTGCTTTTTTGATCATTTGATTTGACCTTTGGTCAAACAGAAGGAGGCACGCACATGGGGGACAGTGCATTTTCAGACCTTTCACCAACAGTCAAACACATGAAAAAAGTTTTTCCAGGACCTAAACCAAACAGGAGAAGATATAAAATAAAACCCCAGCAAGACACAGTGATCCTGTGCAAGCTCCAGAGGCCTGCAGTGCATGCAAAGCTCCCACCCAGGGCACTGTGCTCTGTCCCGTGCCACGCTACAGCTCCAGACAGACACTCAGCGCTGGACCCTGGCTGCCTCAGGGAGACACCTCAACCACAGAACTGAGAGGTTTTTCGCCTGAGTCTCAGTATCCTTTGCCAACAGATCCACAACCGTGGAGCCAGCCCGGTAAGAACTGGCCCAAGAACTACAAGCTCCCCCCGTCCTCATACAGATGGCAGCAGACAGCAAGGAGCTGTTCGCGTTATCTGCAGTAAAAGCTGTTTGAGGAGGCTTGTTTCCTCCTCCCATCCCAGCCCCCTGAGAACACTCAGAGTGACACAACAGCCCAGGTCGGACGGGACCTCGGAAGATCATCTGGTCCAGCCTTTCGTGGGAAAGGGAGCCCAGATTAGCACCTGCCCTGTCCAGTCGCATCTTGAAAACCCCCAGTGTAACCTGCAGTTATTTTCTGTAGGAGACATCGTAAGTATGAGATGGCCCACCAGAAAGGACCCCTATAAACTCACAGGCAGACGGAGGTCCAGCACTGACACGCTGCTCTGAACAGGGCGGGATGGGAAGGTACTGAGGATACGTCCCACGCACACCACGCTGCTCTGCACCCACTGAACACAAGGCAGCTTTGCTCTCCAAACCCTGGGTGCCCACCGGGGCTGGCTCCCACCCCACCCCCAGTCCTGCAGTAACACACGTGCAGCCCTTGTGCTGTCCTTTTTTACAGCCTCAGGAGCAGAACAAAGCACGGAGGGACGACAGTCAGAAGGGCTATCCAGAGGGCTCCATCCTCAGAAACAGCCCTGCAGCTTTTGGAACATCACCTGGGTTTTACTGGGGGAGGGTCTGGAGAACGCACCCAGGCACAGTCCCAGGTCTGGCTCTCCCCAGGACACGAGGTGACCAGCCATGGGATTTCGGCACCGGGGAGCTCAAACCCAACTACTGTTTGGGACAGTCCCTCACCGGGAGGGCAAACGGTTCCCGAACAGAACCCTGCCGCTCAGCAAAGGGCTACGGATCCCTTGCCAGGAGGGCTGCTGGCCCCAGCAGACACAGAGGAGGCTGCCAAGCCGAGATGTCGCACAGCATCATATTAAGGCACAGCAAGGCCCCCGACCTCCTCCTCTCTGCCAGCAGCACAGAGGGACCGTCACTCCCAAACAGGCAGCAAGCGCGAGGACACCCAAAACCCGCTGGGCTCTCTGGGTGTGCGCTGGCTCTGCTCCCACCTCCCCTGCGTGCCCAAGGAGCTCCCCGAGCCCCGGATGCTGCGCAGCGGTGTAACTCACCGGGGATATCATGTGGTTACTCATGGCTGGCTGCTGCTGCGCTGCAGGTGGAAGTCCTTGAGGCTGCGGGGGTGGCTGTTGGGGAGGCTGCGGCTGGGGCTGCTGGGCTGTGCAGGGTAAGAGGCCACGGCTGGGCTGTGAAGAAGGGGACTGGCTGCATGCTTCAGGGGCACCTAGTACCAAACCTTGAACGGAGAAAGGCATGGCAGGGTTAGTACCTGGGAGAGACAAACATCGATTCATTGATGCGGAGGGCGAGGGGTAGATCCTGCCACCACCTCCTGTGCTGCAGCCAGACTGCATTCTCCGCTGTCCACACGGGAGCTTCCATGGGGAAAGCGTGGGCAGGCTGTGGGCTAAGTCACTGGTTTGCCTCTGCTTCGCAGCAAACCAAGGCGTTGATACCCTCAGGACGCCACGCGACTGCCCCTCTCTCCTCTCCATGTCCATGCGCACACACCGACCCCTCCACAGCTGGTCACGGCACCTTCTTCTTGCCCTGACCCGTGCGTGCCCTGCCCCACGCAGGGAAGACCGGGATGCAGCTCTTGTTCCAGACTATTGCCATGGGTTGTACAGCTGCTGCTCCCAACAGCGTGCGCTCTTCCCTGACGCCAGCCTAGCGCTCTCACTCCAAGCGGACAGCCCACGCAGCGGTCCCCACCCACAGCTCTCAGATAGTTGCCGTTTGTGTAAACCTTCGACACTTCTCAGAGCTGCAGGAAATTAAAAAGCCAATGCCAGGCTTGCATGACGCATCTAGCCGGCCTCTGCCCACGGGGAAGTGCACGCTTGGTGCAGGGGCTGGCAGGATTGGCACGGGGCAGTGAAAACACATCTGTGTTGCAAGGGGGTCTTTGGAGGGACGCACCCTGTGTCTCGTCTGGAGGGCACCAGGCACAAGTCAGGGTCTTCTGTAAATGCCGCGGGCCTTCGGCCGGGAAGAGGAACCTGGCTATTAACCTGGCTCTCCACCCCGGCATGACGCAGAGATTACAAAAAGAGGGAGCTGCCAGATACACTCAGGTCAGCTCAGTACCACAAACCAGTTGCGGAAAGAAGCTGGAGAGCTGCTCCCAGGCACAGCTCCGTTCTGCAGCTAGGCACGGCCCCTGCTCAGACACTAGAACGTCGTCATCATCTGCTCCAGTCCTTGCCCAGAACAGAGAGGGGAGTGAGGGAATCCTATTTCATGGCCACATAAACCCAGCGCACACGCGTCTTTCGAGCAAAAGGCTAGCGGGCGGCAGGCTGAAAGCAATTCCTTCCCACGGTACGAAAAATTGTCAGGAAGGAGCACGATGCACGCTGCAGGGCACCCGGCTGGGAAGCGCTCTCCCTGTATTTCAGTCTCAGTCTCTACTCCGGTTCAACAGCTGTTCTTCAGGCGTTGTGCTAAGGAGGTCTGTCTCATCAGCCACACGGTGCAAAGAAGGAAATATTTTGCTGACAGTTGCCCATGGGCTGAATGCTGAGATGGGAACAGAGCCCCAGAGCCCTAAGCACTTCCTTCCCCACAGAATAAACATGAGGATATGGAGGGTGGTGTGGTTTACCCCCCCACCCCCAAGTGAAAATTCCTTTGCTTCCCCCCCTCCCCAACTTTTCTAATCACCTGCCATCATATAAAACCCGGAGAGCAATTGGCTTCTGTTCCCAGGGGAGACCTGGAGGAAAAACAGAGAAAGGGTGGAAAAGCAGATCCTCTCTCGCTCTGCTCTGCACATGGCTGGAACAGATCTTCAAGTAAGTGCTCCCATCAATTGATGAATCAGTCCCGGAGGTGGCTGCAATAATCAGATTCCAAGTGCAGCCCTGAGCACAATGGAAGCAAGGTCCCAAGAGATGATGCAGGCACCTTCAAACTGCCAAGATGAATGTGTGGTTTCCAAAGCCAGACGCGGTGCTCGAACAGCAGCCCGGTTGCCTTTTAGATCCATCCCTTTTATTTGAAAGGATTCTTGTGGAGCAGCCTAATCACCCACGAGCACCAATTTGCCTCCTGTCCCCAGGAAAACGACAGCTCTCAAGCATTTGGGGAGCCGCTGCCTGCCAGTGAGAACGGAGGAAGCTGGGCAGGGAGACAACGCTGGGTTCTGCTGATTGATACCGCACAGCAATTGTAAGCAGCTACCACACAGCTCCTCAGTTACGACTGGACTACTAAAATGAGAGCAAAGGCCTGTGCTGCCTCTTCCACAAAGGCCTTCCACAAGCAGTGCGTCGAAGATAAAGGACTCTGCTCCCCACTGACAGAAGGGCCGGTGCCCGGCCGAGCGCAGCAGCATCCTCTCGGGAAGCTGTTGTCAGTAACGGATTACCAGTGATGCCCCACAACCCACGCTCCGTGCACGGGCTACCCTTCGCGTTACCTCAAGGGAAGAGGAGGACCTGATCCGAAGCAGGCAAAGGGACTTGAGATCCCAATTCCCTTTGGTGCTCCTGAAACCTCGCGCTGTGTTCAACAGCTCCCGAAGAGCTGCAGGCCCAGCTCCCCGCTGGTACGTTTACCCTCACGAGTACGGCGAATCATTCTGAGAGAACACTGGAGGCATACACCAATTAACGCAGTCTTTGTCTGACGAGATAGATCGTGTGTCTGATGAGACAGACTAACTGGTGACACCCTTCCCTGGACCTCCTCCGTCGGAAAGCAAGGGAAAGTGCCAGATGGTTCACCCTGACTAAGTCTCCTGAGGGCTGTGAGGGATTCCGGGGAGCAAAAGGAATGGCAACATAACTTGCAGCACAGCAGGGGAGAGAAAACAACAGAAAATTGGAAGCGTGAGTTCCAGGGTATGGGACTCAACAGCGTCCTTTGTCTTAGATAACTGCTAAAGGGGAAGAAGATCTGGTGGTGAGAACTGAAAAAGCAGATGATGCTCCAACTGGCGTGTCCCTGCCCAGGTACACATTCAGATGATGCCAACCACGGCCCATTTTAACCAGAGTCACTGACGAGCCACCGTCCCCCAGCTCAAAGACCACATCCCTTCGGCAGAGGGTGTGCAGAGGAAACAGTACAGTACCTGCCCGGGACGTTCTGCTGGCAGCGCTGCCTTTGCTACTCCCGATGCTGTCCCCGCGTGTCAGGATGGAGATGCCGCTGAAGCTGCTGGCTTTGGTAACAGGCGGTCGCAGGTTGCGGATGGAGCCATCCGAGTCTGTGCTGCTCCACGGCCGAGGCTCCAGTGACTTTATCTCACTCTCCGTGCTGCTCTGGCGGCTGCCTGAGGCCCGGTTCAAACTGTCCCGGTTGCCCCTGCAGAGACCAAAGGAGTCAGACCGCACCTCCAGCGGAAAGCAGCAGCAGCAGAACGCGTGGGTGCTGCGTCCGTGCCGCCACACCAGGGCGGTGAGCCCCGCCAGCAGCTGGCTCTGTGCTGGCACTGTGTACAGGGATGTGACAGCAAACACACCCCCTGGGTCACAGCTTTCTTGGGCACGCACTGTGAAGACCCAGGCACTGCTGATCTTCCTTGGCGTGTGTTGAGAGCTGGCTCCTGGCCCTTTTCCCTAACCAGATCCCAGCCTGGAAGAGATCCTAGCGGGGTCAGAGCACGATCCCTTGCTAAGGCCCTCCCTGTCTCAGAACACGGAGCATTTAATCGAGGCCTCGAGACAAGGCTGATCGAGATCTTGCGAGACCACTTCCCCCATCAGCCCTGGTAAGGCTTTCTGCCCAGCTGGAAGGGCCACGCGCTGGGACAGCGCTGCGCTCAGAGCTGTGCTCCCACTGATGGCCCGCGCTCAGCCCCAGGCCAGGTCTGGCCACAGCAGGACTTCACGCAGTACCAGCAAGCCAGCCTGGTTTGTCAGCCCAGCTAAGGATCGTAAGCACAGGAACGGGTTCCCGGGCCTTCGCCGGGGAGGAATGGTGAGGAGGGCAACGCTGGAAGAGACGCTCATGTAACACTGCAGGCTGAGCCTGGCAGTAGCTCCACGCAGCTGGGGAGGGGAACAGCTGGGCTTGGAAGGAACTTCTGAGGTGATGTCGTGGGCTGCTGGGAGCACGTGAGAGCCACGGAAAATAAGTCTCTCGGAAAACCAGTGTAATGGTTGTATCCCTAAGGAGGTGAAGGAATTGGACTATGTAGCCTCAAACCCCGAATTCGGTTGACCCAAGAAGCGCCGCCGTCACGCTCCTGGGCTCTCTCCAACCTGAACTCCGAACTTGGCTCCTGGGGATGTTCAGGGAGGTGGGGCAGGGTTTGTGTGTGCGGGGAAGGGGCATGTCACGGCCTCTGTTCTGACTCAGCTGCCAACTCTGGTTCCCTGAGAACCCAGATCCCTCTCAAGCCGATTACCGCTAACCCAGCAGCACAACAGTTCTGCTTTTTCTACGAATGGTCTCCAAACTCCAGGCACACCACCACGCCTTCGCTCTCCGAGAGCACTGCCCTGACAGCCTCAGCCATGCCTTTCTCTCCGCTAGCCTTAGCACAGCCTGCTTCCAAGTGCGTCCACCAGCAGAGAGCTCTCTGCAATCAGATCTGTGCTTCAGCAGCATTAATACAGGACTTGCAAGCGAGCGAGACAGACCGCTGTGCTGCTCTGAACACCGGGCTTTGAGGGCAGTAAGTCTCCGGAGTTCACGCAGCCATCACCTCCAGCACCACCACTGAGGGAACCCCAATCTCCTCAAGAGCTTGCCTGTCTCTGTCCAGAGCTCAAACCGGTCCTGAGGCCCACACAGCCTCCCTCTCCCCCCCAAGGGAAGCACAAAACAGACAGTAGGTTAACCAAGCTCCTTAGGGCACTGGGCACAACAGCCAGAACAGCTCCTAGCGCAGCCCTGGCTGCAGCTCAGCTCCTAAAGCTGCGGTCCCATCAGCAATGGGGGTTTTTGCTACTTGCCGGGTGAGTTTTACTACAGCCCCGCGACTGACCTCAAAACTATACCCGCTGCGCTGAACACCACTGCCACACGCCGACTCCAGCACACAGCTCCTGTAACTGTGTCAAGGACACTTGACTTTCCACGACAGCCCGAGCCATGTGACGGACTGAGGAGAGGGCCAAAGCTGCTCCTACACTTGCTTAGATCCTCCTGCCCTGTTCATGCACAGCGATGCTTCATCTCTAGAGCTCTGGCTATTAAACGAGAGGACAGCAGGCACGAGAGCCGCTCCACTTTCACCCTGCTCTTCATCCTGCAGCAGGGCTCCGTGCAAGGTGCCTGGCCAGGCAAACTCCAGCCTTCCAGCCCTTTCATCCACGGGAAAACTACTTCAGAAAATGCTGCTCAAACATATTCCCAGTGCCCTCTGCAGCACGTGCTGGTTGAAACAGAAGCCTGAGACACTTTATCGTCACCATTAAGTAATCCAGCCTTTATAATCAGGGGTTGGGGGCAACCCCATCTTATCTGGATGCTGATTCTGTCGCTGCAAGGGCAGGGGCTTTCCTATCCTTCTGGGAAACAAGAGGCAGAAGGGTTTGAAAACTGCTGGAATCCTCTGGCTTTCCCATTCCTCCCTGCCGTTCCCACCTTCCACCCCTCCGTTTTAATTGATGAATCAGCAAAAAAGGACTCAGAAATTGATGTCGCCAAAAATACAACTTGGATAACTTCACAAGCAGCCACGCATGGGGCAAACTCACTCAGCGGGACAATGTACAAAGTCAGTCACACAGAGGTACCTAAAAATCTGCCTCCGTTTGTGAGAACTAGAAGAAAAGCCTTCTTTGGATATTCTGTCGGTTAACATCAGAAAAAAGCATCATTATAGAGTCATGCAGTCCTCCACAGAGAAAGCCAGAGATACAAATAGTGTCTGCTAAACAGTACTAACCTGCTGTCGGTGAGATATCCATTCTGGCCAGTCTGGAAGCACAGAAAAGAGATGGAGATAGGAAGGAAAGAAAAGGGAGACTTAGTAACTTCGAAAGCAACAAATCCAGGCAATTTCAAAGCAAAGAGGAGCAAAGCACTAACAGTGTGGGACTCAGCCACAGTTTGCGTTGTGCACCAGTTACACGGTCACTCAGGAGTCTTGTCGAGCCTTCTGCACACCGGTCCCACTTGGCTTTCCACCCAGGCCCATCAGGAACCTTTCCTGACACCTGCAACCCTGAGATCTCTCCAGAGTTTGCTCTGAGATCTGAGAACTCAGCTCCCTACTTCATTGCTCTAAGGCAGCTTTGATGGCAGCTTTGTCAACGGAACAATCAAGGCCAGACGTACAAGGGTCCTTACTCGCTAAACGCAGGCACAATTATCAGAGCAAAAGGCAGAGGGCTCAAAGCCAGTCCAGCCCGCCCTGTGATAGCCACTCCTGCATCTGGAAGTCAGATGCAAAGCACTGGCGCAGCCCACGAACACAGAGCAAGGTTAAGTACGTTGTGCTAACATGCGAGAGCACCCGCTCCAGTCCAGGACTACAGGCAGAGCTGCTTACTAACACGTCAGCATGGCTTAGGGCCTGTGCACGTAAGACAAGTCCAGGATCACAACTGGCTGCAGAATCATCAGCTGAAGTCTGGTGACTTGACCAGGGACTCAGCACAGCGGCTGTCTTAATGTTCTCCTTGCGCAGGCACACGGCAATTCCCATTAGGACAAGGCACCATCCTCAAGATGCTCAAAAGCAGCAGGCAATGAGCCGGACTTTGAACATGATCCACGGCAGACAAGCACTTGGAATCATCCCCGATCCCATCGTTTGCCACTTGGCACAGCACGGAGAGCTGCCTCCAGCTGGCAGACAGTACTCAACACAGCAGAGCACAGCAGCCTCTGAGCCAGACGTGAGCAAGGAACACAGCTCCAGCTTACAGGAGTTCCACATAGGGAGCAGAGATCTCAAGGAAGCAATAACCAAGCTGGGCACTTCTTACGAAAGACAATAAACGTACTGCCCAGATTCATCCTGTAAAGGCACAGAGCCCTGCCTGATACTCTAAGGCGAGCCCTGCTTGGTCAGGAGGTTGAAGCTGCAGCACTGGAGAGAAGCTGGGGGACACAGCTGCTGCTCCTTTCATGCTCATCAATTCATTTGCTAGTCATCCCAGAAACACCACTGCATAAGCTTATTTTCTTGCTGGGCAGCAAGGAGCAAAACTGCCTCCTCCGTCAGTCCCCACACGTCTACTGCCGCCTGAAACACAGTTCAGGGAAGGAGCAGCCTGGGGAGTGGAGGTGCGGCTCCTCTATCTCAATCTCTTAAGACATCTTTGTTAGGAGCTGGAATTCAGTGGTAGACACCAAGAACACCAGGAAATTTGTAGAAAAGGCAGTGACGAGATCTGACTTTTTAGTATACTCAAGGACGGCTTCTGCCACAAACATCCGGGAGGGTACCTGGCAATTGAGTCATCCAAGCTTACCTCTCGTGCAAATATCCGCTCCCTGACCCGCTGATACTCTTCCTCTCGCTCTTCTATAGATTTGCTCCTTCTCCCATCCTGCAAGGGGAGTCTGATCTGAAGGGACAAACACATCTCAGCGGGTCAGCAGTTGCCAGTGGGAGCAGGGAGCGCAGTCAGCTGCTGATATTTTTACGTAGCAATGTCAGTGGGTGTGGATTACAGGGTGTGCGCGTGATGCCTGGATGCACTGACCCAGCCTCTGCCTTTGAACCTACCTTCTGGACAACTATGTCTACGGATGAACATCCTGGAGATCCTAGTGCACTCCATCTCCTGGATCAAGCACAACTACTCTGCCTGATTCGGGAAGGACAGATCAGGAACATCACCATGTGCTTCTGAAAGACAGGCTGTTCCCAGGAGTCAAAAGCTAAAGGCTGCTCTTTGGAGCGTACGCCAACACAGCAAACTCCTGCTCAGCCATGGATTCCATGCTTCCTGAGTAGCTGCATCACCCGCAGAGCACCACCATGGGGAAACCAGAAACTGATACAGATTGCGTAGGCGACTTAAGTTCAGAAACATGACCCAAAGCAAGGGATAGTGGTATGCTGGGGGATGTACAGGTGGGAGCTACAAGAGCAAAGAGCACAAGATCCCTAGCGAATAGGTCTCCTGTCTCTTGCCCTGTTTTTGACTTTCAAGATTCTGTCTGACACATGCTGGGAGAACAGCCCCAGACGAACAAGCTAGCGCTGCGTTACAGGCGTGGGGCCACCTGTGACAGCCCGAAGGCAGCCAGACATTGAGGTGGGCTTTTGGCTCCGATGGCTGGCAATGCTGCTGAGCTCAAAGTGTTTCATTTTGCTGATGGTTTCCTTCCAGCAGCGCTGCGAGGTCCTGGGGGCCAGGGAGGGGTGGGAGAGGTGCTTGGCAACGCTCAGCTCTGGGGCATTTCCAAGGAAACCTTAGCAAAAGGCTTCACTTTAAAGCCTGGCCCAGCCAACAGTCAATATTCAGGGTACCGAAAAGTACCCCCCGTAGAAACCACACAAATTCTTCATGCATTTCCACAGTATTTTGTAAAGTTTTCACGATACAGCTAGACGCTGCTGCTTGGGTGGGGTGGAAGCTTCTATTAAAGAACATTACTGCAAGAAACCCAAGAGAAATTTAGAGCTGTTCTCATCCTAGAAAAGTTGCATTTGACTTGCACAAAGTACACAGATACCCCATTGCCACCTCTTACCTGATTATCATCTCGGTCCATGCTGGTGTCATCTCGTTTTAGGATAAACCTCTGTGGGAACTCTGCATTCTTCTCATCTTTGATGTGCTCCGAGAACCTCTGCTCGGGGCTGCAGGAAGAACCAGTCCTTGTTAGAGGGGCAAAAATGGGCACAGAACTGTCTTCATAAAACCGCTGCTTTGCAGGGAGCGAGGGCGCGTGTGTGCAAAGATGTTTGTTGTGTTAAATCTCTCCTCTGTCTGATAGCAACAGGAGCTCCGGCCCTTCTCTGAGAAGTAAGGAGAGCTAGGAAGGGCTTGCAAATACATACACTTAGGACTGAAAGCGAAGGATTCTTCTCTTCTAGAGAGGGGACCCGCTTTCCTTACAGAGGCAAAAAAATGTGTGGAATCCACCCTGCTCTGGACCACGCCAGGGCTCAGTGTCTGGGGGTCATGTCGCACCATGCAGGGAAGAGAAGGGGATGCCAGATCAGTTGTTCTCCCTCCCTCCCTCCC